>JANBXA010000637.1:0-24423 GCA_030556225.1 Cricetiscus sungorus
GGAGAAAGTAACATGCACACTCTGAGAGGTTGGATAACTTAGCACTTCAATAAACTAATTTATAATTTATCTTAAATCAGATGTTCTAAAAGTGTTTTCTACTTTGTAAAGATTATAACCCACCAGGAGACACAGAAAAGCCAGAAAATCAACAAACCAGTCTTAAGTCCCCTAAAGAATTACATTTTTTTTCTTAATTCTACTGCACATGCAGTCCTATTGGGCCCAGTGAGTTGGACTTCAATTACTAACTCTTAAATATCGAGTTCTACCAATAATTTATGTCTTCTATTGTCTTACAATAACATATCAATGGGGGCCTTTTTCTGTGACAATCATGGGTTCCCAAGTCCTATAAAAAGTCCACCAGAGATCAATTTCCCTAATCTTGTCTCAAACTATATTTCAATTTTCTTTACAAATGAGCAATTACTCTATACAATTCTTCAATTTACATGGCATTAATATGTACAAAACCAAGTGTTTATAACTTCTTGATTCAAATTCTTCCCAATCTGAGAAGTTCAGAAACAAGTGTTTTTATTATTATTATTATTATTATTATTACAGTTTCTTTAGTCAGACATTACTAAGGATATATATATATATATCCTTAATATATATAATATATTAACTGTAATAATAATAATAATAATAATAATAATAATAATAATAATAAAAACACTTCCTTCCTCTGCATTGAAGATCAGCTCTGGAAATGTACCTTCTATCATTTCTGCTTCAATACCTTCACACCTTTAGTTTTTCACATGCATTCCAGCACTTAAGATGTCAGGGATGGCTCTTTAGCACTGATCTAATGTATCCTCTCTTTGTCTATAGCTGGCAGCTTTAAGGAATAAAAAGCCACCATCTCTGTTTCATCTTCCCTTGTGTGCACTTATCAAATCTGTGGTTAGTGAAGAAGATAGTGTCGGGAGCCGCATTCGCCATTACAAGATGGCGCTGGCTTCCTGTTTCCTGGTTCTTGTTTACAGCATTAGCTATGCTGACTGCACATGCGCCACTGTATGGTAATTTCTATATGGTAGCTCTCCCTATCAGAGAAGCTATATCATTCGGGCGTTTTGCAGAGCACCAATTACAGATGAATACGTCGCCCTGCAGGCTATTTAAGCTGTGCGTATTCGGGGCTTGGGGTCCTTCTCCATCAGCATGTAAAGAGCGCTACAATAAAGATTCTGCTGGACACATCTTCGGTTGCTGTGTCTTCCTTATCGGCAAAGGTTGCGCGCGACAAGTGGTGCCGAAACCCGGGAACCTGCCGACCCTGGGCGGAGGGACGACTCGAAGGACCCTCGACTGCTCGACGAAGGAAGATTCAAGCCAGCTGAGCGAGAAGCTGCAGCACTTTTCAGCAAGGTATGACCCCTGTGGTCTGGGTGATCCCGTTTCTTGTTGTTTGTTTCATTTTTCGTTTTATTGTGCTGTCTGTGTTTTAATTGTCATAAACGGGAGAATACTCTCGCTCACTCTTTTGTGACCTAGCATAAGTGGCCTTAAGTCTCAGGTAAATAACTGTGCCGTCACACCTCTCCTGTAGATAAAGGAGTTATAGGGAACCAGCCGACCAAGCCTATTGCAGATGCAGCGCAGGCGCTGCTGAAGCAAAAGGAGCTAAAGATTCCAGATAGAGTTTTGCGGAACTTCCTTAAGGAAGTTGACCGTGTTGCTCCCTGGTTTGTGGTCTCTGGGACCCTCTCCAAAGGAACATGGGATAAATTAGGAGGAGATCTTATGCGGGAGAAGGGAACAAGGAACTTTAAGGACTGGTGTATGGCCGTTATATAAATTGTTAAAGTCTTGTATTGAAGATGAGAGATGTAAGGAACAGGTCAAAGAGGGACAGAGAGTGCTTTCAGACCATCAGGATAGTCTATCAGAAGCTGAAAAGGGAAAGGGAGAACAAAAGAAAAGGTTCTCCAGAAAGAAGTCAAATAAGAATGAAAATGTGCACAGTAAACTAGCAAAGCTAGGAAAGAAAGCAAAACAGCTCGCGAAAAGGAAAAGGAACTTAACCGACGAGCTAAAGATTTAAAGCTTGTGCCTGCTCCAAAAGGAGGGAGCATGTAAGGATTGTGAGTGTGAGGATCCAAAATTATACCCTCTCCTCACTGAGTTTAAACATTATACTATAGATTCTTCCTCCGAGGATGGAGACGTCCCCCCGGAGAGGAGGATAAGTCTGACCTATCTGGGTCAGAAGGGGATCCAGAGCTGAACCCTGCCGAGCAGGCAGAATTAGATGAGGAAGCTAAAAAATTATGAGGCTGGGAGATATGGGCGTGCCCCACCTTATGCTCCAGGCTATGAGCCAACGGCACCGCCCTATGATGTTGTACAGCAGCAAAAAATGGCCAAAAAAGGAAGAAATTCTATGATATCAGATAAGGAGACAAGGAGAATAAGGGCAGCGTTCCCTGTGTGGGAAGATGCCCAGAATCAGAGACAACATACGCCATTGGATCTGAAACAATTGAAGGCCTTAGTGGAAGCAGTACAGACATACGGAGTTAGCGCTTCCCTTTACCACAGCCCTTATTGAAAGGCTGGCCTTGAATGCAATGACCCCAGATGATTGGAACAATACAGTTAAAGCGTGCTTATCTATGGGTCATTATTTAGATTGGAAGTCCATTTATCAGGAATTGTGTGGCCCAGGCAAAGATGAATATAGCCGGTCAACGACCTCAATGGAGCTTTGATATGCTCACAGGTCAAGGTCAATGGGCTGTAAATCAGACAGCCTACCCACTAGAGGTTTATGAACAAATAAATAAGGCTGCCATCAGAGCATGGAAGAGTCTACCTAATAAAGGGCAAGTGACAGGAAATCTTACAAAGATCATTCAAGGAACAACTGAACCATTTTCAGATTTTGTGGCTAGGATGATGGAAGCAGCAGGAAGGATATTTGAGGACCCTGAAGGGGGCAATGCCGTTTGTGCAACAATTAATATATGAACAATGCACAAAAGAATGCCGTAAGCTATCACCCCTGGAAAGCAAAAGGAATAAATGCTTGGATGAAAGCTTGTAGGGAGATAGGAGGACCTCTGTCTAATCAGGGGATAGCGGCAGCAGTGCTATCTGTACAAAAGGCAGCAAACATGAACATGCTTCAACTGTGGTAAGCCCGGACATATGAAACGTCAATGTCGGGTTCGACCTGGGGCTCGACCAATGAGCCCTGGACCCCAAAGTTTCACTAATCAGAAACAACCAGGGAATATGCCCCCGTTGTAAAAGGGGAAGCATTGGGGCAATGAATGCCGCTCTGTTCGAGATGATCAGGGCCGGCCTCTTCCTGGACGATCTGCTGAGCAGTCAAAAAACGGGAAATGGGGCCCCCGACCCCAGGGCCCTGCACAAATGTATGGGGCAATCCAACAATCTCCATACCCGTTAAAGAGGTTTGTAAAGATGACACCATCAGAAGAGCAACCTCCGGATCAGCCGGACTGGACTTGCGTGCCACCGCCCGAACAGTATTAACTCCTACTATGGGCTGTCAGCCTGTGCCCTCTGACCTTGCAGGCCCTTTGCCTGATGGTACGGTAGGATTAATCATTGGTCGGTCGTCTACTGCCCTGAAGGGATTGATAGTTCATCCTGGAGTGGTCGATCAAGACTATACAGGACAATTAAAGATATTATACTCCTCCCCTCGCGGGATTAGTGCAATTTCCCCTGGAGATCGTATAGCTCAACTCTTGATTTTACCTAGTCTACATCATCAATTTCCTAGCGAGAGAAGTTCAGAGAGGGGAAAAGGGGTTCGGTTCCTCAGGAGGACAACATACTTTCCTTTCTATGCAATTAGATAAAAGACCCATGATGGAATTGGTTGTTGAAGAAAAGAAATTCCAAGGGCTGTTGGACACTGGCGCGGACACTAGTATTATCTCTACCAGCTGGTGGCCGTCGAACTGGCCACTTGTTCAGTCATCCCAGTCTCTACAGGGGCTGGGATATGAAGAGGCTCCAGCCAAGAGTGCAAAAGAATTACATTGGCGAAATGAGGAAGGAAAAAGAAGAACTATTACCCCATATGTGCTAACCCTCCCTATAAATCTTTGGGGAAGAGATGTATTACAACAACTAGATTTTGTGCTCACAAATGACTATTCACCTCAGAGCCAGCAGATAATGAAAAATATGGGCTGCGTCCCTGGTCGACCTTGGAAAACACTTGCAGGGACGTACAAGTCCCCTGCCCTCTAATGGGAAGCAAGACAGAACAGGACTGGGTTTTTCCTAGGGGCCGCTGGGGAGGCAATCCCCATTCCTTGGAAAACAGAGGACCCGGTATGGGTTCCTCAGTGGCCCTTACCTCTGAAAAATTGGAAGCCGCCAATCAATTAGTCCAGGAACAATTAAATCAGGGACACATAGAAACGTCTCAATCTCTCCTTGGAATACCCCTATTTTTGTAATTAAGAAAAAATCTGGTAAATGGAGATTATTACATGATCTCGCGAGCCATAAATAAACAAATGCAAGTCATGGGTCCCATTCAAAGGGGTTTGCCTTTGTTATCCACCTTACCAGTTCGCTGGAGAATTTTAATAGTGGATATTAAAGATTGCTTTTTCTCTATACCCCTTACATGAGCAAGATAAAGTTAGATTTGCCTTTACCTTGCCTAGCATTAATCATGAACAACCTGATGAGAGATACCAATGGAAAGTTTTGCCACAGGGCATGGCGAATAGTCCTACTACGTGTCAACTTTATGTAGCAAAAGCTATTCAGCCAGTTAGATCTCAATTTCCCGCCATTAAGATATGTCATTATATGGACGATATTTTGTTATGCCATTCTGATCAAGCCCTCTTGCAACAAGCCTTTAGCATGCTGTCTAATGAGTTGAATAATAAGGGTTTATTTATAGCTCCTGAGAAGGTACAAGAAGGAGATATTGGAAATTTTCTTGGCTCTACCATTTATCCGACGCAGGTAAAGCCGCAAAAGATTGTTATCAGAAGAGATGTTCTTAAAACACTTAATGATTTTCAAAAGCTTTTAGGTGATATTAATTGGGTAAGATCATATTTAGATCTAACTACGGCAGAACTTAAACCTTTATTTGCCATTCTGGAAGGAGACCCAGCCATCACATCTAGTAGACAACTTACCGCTGAAGCTGCCCAAGTGTTGGATGAAGTGGAAAAGAAATTGGTGAAGCTTCTCTAACTCGGCTAGATCCATCTAGCCCATTCCAGCTATGCATTGTCTCCTCACCTCAACATCCTACAGCTGTGCTATGGCAAAGGGGTCCGCTATTATGGGTCCATCCTCAAACCTCTCCTGGTAAAGTTTTGAGCCATTATCCCACTCAAATAGGAGAAATGGCCTTAAAAGGTCTACAGCTGGCGTTAATTCATTTTGGCTGTGAACCAGAATCTGTTATCGTACCCTATACTGCTTATCAAGTAAATGTGTTATGTGCCACCTTGGATGTTTGGGCGATTCTTCATTGCACCTTTTCGGGGCATGTTGATAATCATTATCCTAAGCATCCTTTGTTGCAGTTTGTTCTTACTAATGCCATTATTTTTCCAAAAATTACTAGAAGTCAACCGATAATAGGAGCTATTGATGTTTTTACTGATGGGTCCAAAACAGGCATTGGCAGTTATGTTGTTAATAATCAGGTGTTTCAAAAATGTTTTAATTTTTCATCCCCACAATTGGTTGAATGTGCTATTGTAGCTGAGGTTTTACGAGTTTTTCCTCAGCCCCTAAATATCATCTCCGATTCATTATGTGGTAGGATTTGGAAACAGTGGGATTAATTTCCTCAAAAGTGCTGTTGCACAAGTCTTTGCTGATATTCAGCAATCAATCAGGACAAGATTGCATCCTTTTTTTTATACAACATATGAGAGCACATACGCTATTACCAGGACCCATGGCAAGAGCTAATGATCTGCGATAAAGCCACTAAAGCAATTTATCTTATACTTAATTTTTCACTATACGTTTACAAGTAAAAGATAAAAATGTCCCTTCACAGTACCTAGTTGCAATAATTCTCAGCATACCTGCACAAATAAAAATGACAACGCTCCAGCATATCTCCAGCAAATTGAAACCGTTTTTTGAGTATTATAACTACCTAAGTTCATCAAGATCCGAGTTGAACAAGAGAAACATCTTAATGAAGAGAAATGACAAGTCATCCACCAATGTAGTTCCCATGAGTTGTGCGGAGACTTCTCAAAGGTAGGGGAGGTGTTCTGTTCTTGTCTTTACAGGAAAACAGAAAGCACCCATCTTCAAACTGCCAAAAGACACTGAACGTGTAGGTACCTACAGAAGAGAATACAGCTCTCCAGAAAGAACCATTTAATGAAGAGGAATCTGATATATGGTAAAAAAAAAATATATATATTTAATTCTAGTGAGCTATTTCTATATAGAAATCTATTTCTCTTTACTATCTAGAATTCCTCTAGTCCCAATTTATCTAAACCAATGCTGGCTTTGGAGTTGGATTTGGCTTTCCTTCTCTAAATTCAAGCATGTTGTTAAGATTAAATTCACAGTTTCTGCCTTATATCAAGAAGCCAATTGGTGTAAGGCAGAAGAAAACAAAATCTGGGCACTGTCATTTACCTACAGTCAGTTTTTCTCTCTGAAATCTTAATTTTCCTCGTATACCTTTTAATGCTTATTGTTGCCTTTCCCTGATGCATACGGTAAAAATTAAAAATTTTACCTTGATTTTGATATTTAAGTTTTCCACAAGGAATATAACAGTTCTCAACAACAATCTTTGAACACTCTGGAAAGAAGATGGGGCCCCAATTGGACATTTCCACTTGACTCAGCCCGATGCATCTGGACTACAAACTTTACCCTAAACCGGTCTGAGACTGCTTTGCTCGAGACAACTCATGACTAGCTAGCTGTATTGGTGCACCTTCTTATTACAACCTGGCCAGAGTTTCAAGTAGAATTCCAGTCAAGCATTTTCTGCCACACAATGACTACCTACATATGTTACAGCCAGTTCCGTTGACAAATTTGGTTGCTTAAAATTTTCTTCCAACAGGATCCCATGGAGAAATCATCGTCCCATTTCAGCAGGAAGTAATCTTAAGACAACGACGCCCCCTTTCCCCACTCTTGGAATTTAGGGATAATATTCATCTTCATAGGGTTGGTCATAGTTACTTGGGGTTGGTTTGGAAGGTGATACTTAGACTTGGTTATATCTTTTAGACAGGAATAGGGTATGGTTGGGAAAGGTATGGTTCAGAATGGATATAGGTAGATTAGCCTATTTTCTTGTGAATTATTTAGTAAGAGTGAGACATTAGTATTACAGCTTACATTGTTATATATTATTATTTGTGGTAACCTATGTAAAATTAACCTCTGTTCAATATAATTTTACCAAAGCAGCAAATCTTTCTAAAGAATTGTCCAAAATGTTGCAGTTCAATTGGAATGCAAATTTTGATGCAACCCTGAGCAAATTACGTCTTGCAATAGTTCAAAATAATTCCACTCGTTTGGATGTCTCTGTTACACAAGGGTTGTTTTTCCTGGATGTCTTCTGCCTTTTCCTACTTTAAGGAATGGGTCGGTGTAGGAATGTTTGGAATGACCTTACTTTTGGGACTGTTCCTCTGTTTTTGGTTGCTTTGCAGATTCAAAAGACAACAACATGCTAAAAATGTGGCCATTGTGCAAGCTATGCTGGCTGTTGAGCAGGGAGCATCCCCCAAGTATGGTTAAGTATGCTAAGCCGTTGAGACGCTGTCAGAACTCCAAGCACTCTGACGGGCACAGGTTCCCATTGCACCAGGGTGTTGTTCTGGACAGACCTTTGCATCTCCCAGGGCTCAGGTTCCCATTGTACGGGATCTCAGATGCAAGGGGTCTCCTTCACTGTGTAATCTCCTTGATCGCTCAAACTGTTGATTCAGCGGGCTGATCGGAAACTTCACAGTGTTAATTGTGGCCTTGCATATAATTTTAAAGAAAGGGGAGATGTCGGGAGCCGCATTCGCCATTACAAGATGGCGCTGGCTTCCTGTTTCTGGTTCTTGTTTACAGCATTAGCTATGCTGACTGCACATGCGCCACTGTATGGTAATTTCTATATGGTAGCTCTCCCTATCAGAGAAGCTATATCATTCGGGCGTTTTGCGGAGCACCAATTACAGATGAATACGTCGCCCTGCAGGCTATTTAAGCTGTGCGTATTCGGGGCTTGGGGTCCTTCTCCATCAGCATGTAAAGAGCGCTACAATAAAGATTCTGCTGGACACATCTTCGGTTGCTGCGTCTTCCTTATCGGCAAAGGTTGCGCGCGACAAGATAGAGTGCACATGGTTTTTATCATAACTTTATAAAAGAATATAATTGTCCTTTAGCCTATAGGAAATAGATACTGACTGATGTTTTCAAGTTAGCATGCTGTTGACTGGAATTTTCATGTTGGCAGAAGTTTTGAAGATGCTGTGGCAAGTCATTCAAAAGTGCATTCTGAAATGTAGCTGTTCTTTCATCTAACTCACAAGAATCAAGAGCTTCAATCAGCTAAGTCAGTGTCTTACTGCAATATAAACTAAGTGGTATTCTGTAACTTTGTCACATTATATGGCATAATCAAAAAGGTCATCTCATCTCCTTTGCCATATTTTATTTTTATGAAGAACAAAAGAAACCCTTACACTCAAGCATAGAATACTGTGAAATTCATGAAACATAGGGTCTATAAATCACTATGAGGGTAAAAGGTCTGATAAGTGTGTATGTGAAACTTATACAAAACAAAAAATCCTGTCCAATATAAGTATCCCTCATTCTATAACTTCACTATTTAAAACAATCCATCTGGACTATATTTACGCTGCCAGTTTACTTAAATTGAAGCCTTACAGAACCCCAGAGAACAACCAAAATGAATGTGAGGTAGGTAAAACACCAGAACTCAGCCAAGATATGTAGGTTAGTGACCTCAGAGGAGCATAATCATTTCTTTCTTATCTTGAAAGATTCTCATTTTATTACTAAAATTTAACAATGTATAATATCCTACTAGAACCAATAAAAATAATATAAGGATGGTTTTGAGATGCAGATTGCTTTAAAAATTGTTCTAAAATGGATTGTTTTTCCACAGACCACTTAGCAATATGAGTTCAAAGATCACTAGTTGAATAGCCCATAAAAGGTCCATTATGTCATTTTATATGCATCTCACTGCCAGGCACTCAAGATCATAATAAGAAATTAAATAGTTCAAAAGAAGACAAAGTTATGAAAGTTAAGTGGCAAGACAATGAAATGCTCTGGTGATAAAGAAGTTATTTCAACAGTTTATAAAAATTTGACAGCTCCTTTCCCACTTGACATTAGCATAGCTCTGTCTTATTGCCACAGCAACACACAGTATAGCTCACCAGAATGGATTTTCTACCAATAGCTGAGAATTTTCTGTTCTTTCTTTTTAAATTACCATTCCAATTTGTACTGTTACCTTTGGCAAGGATAGCAATTCATTGCCAGTATGCTATAATTAAAACAAACTGGAGAAGTTGGAGATATTGTTCAAACACTTGCTCGTACATTTACGGGACTGTGACTCTGATCCAGCTCAGTTAACAAACCTAGATGTCCTAAATTTGTACTTCTAGTTCAGCAAGATCTGACACTCTATTATACATGCACATAAGTATAAGCTCCCTCACTTATCCAACCACATATTAGAAAAATAAATATTAAAAAATACTTTTTATCCATTTGTGAGACCTTCATGAGAACAGGGGAAGGTAAAAGTTATTATCTTACATATAACTTTCTCTGATTATAAATTTCTTCAGATTCACAATTCTCCATGAGATAATGTGGGAAATATAACTGATTTTAAGGTATTTCTCCCATTTGAGAAACTAAGAAATCAGAATCATATAAATGGCATCAATGAAGCACATCATTTTTCCATCTTCTATGGAATATAAATGTGGAAATGTGGACAATGGGTATGTCTTTTCTGAAAATCAGGCCACTTGATAACAGATTGTGATACAGTCAACAACTGTTAGCCTAAATTATTTTACCTTATTTGAGGAATGCAACTGTAATTTATATTTCTGCTCTATTAGAAATTATGCATGAATGTATATCAAAGGCAGTTCAAAAAATGGGATATGGTATACATTGTCTTTCACAATGGACAATACCATATCTGTCATCAGAAATTTTGTAGACTTTTGCATGATCGATAAAAAAGAATCCTTTTATTGGGGCACTGGTATTTATGAGGGATTTTTTGCCATTCAGGTTACTTAAAATTCTGCTGATTTCTTATTATTACTATATAAATTATAAATTATAAGTACATAAAA
Source organism: Cricetiscus sungorus (assembly GCA_030556225.1). Classification (NCBI taxonomy): domain Eukaryota; kingdom Metazoa; phylum Chordata; class Mammalia; order Rodentia; family Cricetidae; genus Cricetiscus; species Cricetiscus sungorus. The sequence continues at coordinate 10,389 of JANBXA010000637.1, forward strand.
CCCCTATTAAATATTACAAAAGGGAAAGAATCAGTGAATATCTAAAATTCTAGATGAATATTGAAGACAGTAGTGTTAATGTGTCATTATAAACTAAACTGCTGAGTTATCAAATAACTCACTCATTTTAATTTATTATAATTTCTTTCCTTAAGAGAAATTGTGTATTGTTCTTTACCTCAAAATTGTCCTTCATATTCTGAAAGTAAAACAATTCCCTGAAGTTAGCCTTATAGTAGCTTATTTTTTTTTATTTCAAGTAGATTAAAATAGGAGCAGTTTAAAGTAGCAAAGGAAATTTCTTTCTCTCCCCAAACCACTTTCTTCTAAAATAATTTATATAGTGTTGATAAGCATTCTAATTTTTGTTAAGTATTCTGTTATTAATGAAGTGAACACCTTGCAAAGGAGAATAAAAACATTTAAGAGATTATTTTAATATAATAAATATATTCTATTTTTTACTTGGTTTTACATTTGAACAGGAAAAGTAAAAATAATGTAAAAATAAATTACTACATAGAAGGCCAAGATTTTTAAGGGATTTGATTTAGTAAATATTTATAAAATTCAAGTGAACACTTGGATTAAACAATGAGCTCAGAGAAGCTGAAATCTAATGTGATAGTATAGATTTTCTATTAATTTTCTATTACATCAGAAAGTAAAATATTTGAACTTCCAGAATCTCAGTCAGTGTTAGAGAGTGACAGAGGTTGTAACTAAAAGAAAATATTACTAGTGAGTGTCATAATGAAATAAAGCAATTGAAATTCTCTGTGACATATAGGAAATGGGAAAAATCAATTTAAAATATCTATTACATTTCAATAAAAACAGTGTGATTCCACAAAACTTGAGTCACAGCCATTGCAAACCTTTTCTTCAAAACAGCATGCTAGAAACTCTATTTTGAGTAGATGCTGTGAAGAAAATAGGGCTCTTCTTCACAAAATTCAAGGTTTAGATCTAATTTTCCTTCAAGGTATGGTAGCTGGGGATCTATCACTCATCGTTAACCTTTTCATATAGTGAAAGACAGATTCTAGGAAAGTACAACCAAGCAGAATAGATTACCGTCTCCTACACAAGCCCCAGCAGGATAGGCAAAGTACTGAAGATATAAACAAGCAAAAGTGTGAATATTAGCCCTATTAGCAAAATCTGAAGACTGATATTAAAGTAACTACATTGAGTTGTTTCTGGTTATGCTCTATCAGCTACAAAAAGAGGGAGATGATATAGTTCACTAGATGACATATTGGTAGATGGCTTGATGTTTTGAGTTTGAATCTGCATGGCCCATGTAAAGAGCATTTATGATGACACTCATGTGGAATCTAGTGTTAGGGATCAAAACTGAAGGATCTCTCAAGATTTATGAAAAGTTGGTCTTACCCAGTTATAAGCACCAAATACAGTGATTGGTCTCTGACTAGGAAAATGAGGTGGAGAGCAACAGAGGATGAAAACGAATTTGATCCCTAGCCTCTATGTAGAAGTGATTACTCATGTATATATGTGCACCCACACATTACTGCATGAGAATGAACTACTTCACACTTATACAACACACAAGGTAAACAAGATGATGGTGGTTAAATGAGTTGTGAAAAGAAACTGACAGAAAGATCTTCCAGTTTTCAAACAAAAATATATGGAACATAAAATAATCCAAAAATTGCATTTATGCAGAAGAACAAAGAGCTTAAAGTGGTGTTCTTGAGGTATCTTAGAGGATGCCTTCATTGAACAAGTATCACAAAGCACTTATCACATTTATGTTATAAATTCATAGAAAAACATTTTATGTGTTATAATTGCAATATCTCTTCAAAAAGGAATAATAATAATAAGGTATACAAAGGAAAATCAGAAATTCTGGAGTTGAACAACACAATAATTGAAATGAAGAATTGGCTAGACCTGTTCCTTTGAAGTCTGAACAGTGAAGATAAGGAATTATGAAAGTCAAGATTTCTGCAGCCCGTTTATCCTCATATTTCAGTCCAATGAGACTAAGCACAGTTGCAACCAGTTAGTCTAAATAACTTAGAGACAGAAGGCAAGGAAAATGCTCTAAGTATCTGAGCAAACATTGATCTAAGGCTTGAGAACACTTCCCAGAGCAGACAGGGTCTTGATTGTCCATGTCCAATTAGCATGACTGCAGAAAACTTTGAAAGTTAATTGAGGTATAGAACTAAGAAACCCTGGGATTCACTGAGAGAATATTTGAAGTAAATGCTAAAAATCTACGTTGCCCTATAAATTTCCTTTCTATGTCAATACTTAACTTTTCCTATGGACAGAAGGTTTCTCAGGTTTCTCAATAGTTTGTACTTAGCTCAAGACATTGAAGTTTTAGGGCACTATATGCAGTGGGATATTCACTGTGTCTGCTTCTGTGGCACTGACCACACCCATTGAGGGGTGGAGCCAGTGCCTGAAGTGACCTGTGGAACTAGGTCTCCGAAGGAGGCCCAGAATGCTCTCTTGCTGGAGGGACACTGAGAGAGGAGCATCCAGTTCCAACTGCTGCATTCATCTGTCTGTGTTGTGAGTTGTTTCTCCCTTACTAAACATCTATTCGGCCTATTTGTTTATCCTGACCCTTATTAAACCGCAATAACTATAAAACCATGTGTGGTAACAGCAAAGGAAATGAGTGAAGACAAAGTTGAAAAAAGCCTACACCAAGAAGATTACTGGAAATTTGTAAACTTAAAATAACTTCATAATTACCATGATTCAAATGGCAAATTTTAAATTAGAAAGAAAATAGTACTAAGAAATGCTGGAAACACTACAATTCATTGGCATACCTGTTAGATGACTTTCAGAAAGAGAGTTATGCAAATAAAAACTACTGATAAATTGTTGGATTGTTCTTTAAACTAATGACAAATACTAAATGATGCATCTCATATGTTCCACTGATATTAAATAGAATAAATATGGAGACAACACTGTGTTCTTATTCCAACAGATAATTGTCATATTAACTCCTCATTGAGAAAATTTGGCTGATAAAGACTCCTACAGAATCCTATCAAATGCAGTTTTGACTTATGATCCCAATAAATGCATCTACATAAGTCCTCCACACCTAAAGCTTAGAGAAGCTACACTTATAAAGTCTCACCAGTATCACTGAAAAAACATATACAAACAAGGATAGAGGATAACACCAATGAACATGCCTCAATTTCATGAAAATCCCATATGACCTTATCTCTGGGAAAGAAACAAAAAGAAACAAAAACCTATAGTCAACTGAGGAAGGTAAGAGTAGGAGAGATGGTCTTTCCCAGGGAAGAGCAGACCAGTTGACCAATTCTTTGTCCAGTAACAAATGGTCAGCCCTAAAATTATACATACAAGTCACATTACATGAACTGGGCAGGTTATATTCAGGAATATATATATATATATATATATATATATATATATATATATATATATATGCACATATGCACTCTCCTTGTAAGAAACATTGAAGACAGGACTTCAGGGTATAGTATGACAACACAATTATTGATAGGTATGTAAGGAAATGAAAACCATTAGTTAAAGGTTATTATGTGCCATTATGTGTTATTATAACATAATGTTACTTACATTGTATACTTTATAATATATATATTATATATACATATATACATACATACATATATATGCAACAATATTTTATAATAAATAAATAAATAGATAAATAAATGAATGAATACATCACCCAAGGGTTGAACAGAGTATGGCATTGTGTATTAGGTGGATTGAAAGATGAGAGGGAAATAAATACTGTTGTAATTATTGATAATATTAGTAACAAAAAATGAGTGCAAGTAAAATAAAGACACTCTCCAAAGTAAAAGTGGAGAGAAAATTTAACAACACTCTCCTTGTAAGAAACATTGAAGACAGGACTTCAGGACATAGTATGACAACACAATTATTGAAAGGTATGTAAGGAAATGAAAACCATTAGTTAAACGTTATTATGTGCCATTGTGTGATATTATAATGTAATGTTACTTACATTGTATACTTTATAATGTTGGTCTGAAAATATATGGGAAGGAATATATTTATCTGAAAGGAATCATGGAGCAATAAATCAGTTTGAAAGTAAGGAAATGATAGCAGGTTGTGACTAAAAATTCAGGAAGAAAGTAAGGTACTTAAATAGAAAATAATAAGTTTATGATGTGCACTATAAATATAAATTTTCACTTTCATTTCCTGTCTTAACTTAAAACAACAGAAAATGGAAAAGAGCGATGTCTGTCTTTTAAAGATGACACTGTGCAACCAACACCAGAGCTTTTCATCCTCAAACACAGGTAGGAAAAAGAAAACAACGCATATGACAATGTCAAAGAAGAGGGAGCTACTTGAGAGTCAGGCTGGATGTGGAAATGGTTCAAGGGAAGGAAACTGGAAGAGATTCAAAAGGGGGCAAGATACATGGGAAAATGATAAAATTCTACTTCAATTAAAATGAGGTATAAAAATAAGCAGAAATGGATGAAAAGAAACCAGCTTTGTGGAAACTGGAAGCAAAACTGCCAATTTTTTTTTTCATTACATTTACCAGGCTGCTGAGACCGATGTTACTGGCCTGTAACCATAGCAATTTAAGGTGTTGAGGCAGACCAATGTCAAATTCAAGTTCTAACTGAAGTACAGTGAGAGAACAAGACCAGTCTGAATAAATTTATAGAACCCTGTCTAAAATTAAAAATAAAAAATATGCTGGGGATATAAATAAGTGAAAGGCCACCTCACACTGATGAAGCCATGGGTTCAATCCTAGAACCACAATAAATAAATCACTAATGGATTTTCATTTATCCATACAATTTAAGGTCAATTTTGTGATATGTATATTTCTATTCTTGTTTAGGTATTGTGTTTATATAGCTTATTTAAAACTGTAATGTATAATTTAGTACAGATTATAGTTACCTATAATAGTCAAAACTTATAGTTAAGTTAGTTAGGTTTTCTAGATATACTGAGATAGATTTCAAATGAATAGGCATTCTTCAAACCTTTCAAAGACCTACAGAATATGGCATTTAAAATGGTTTAGTGTTTTTCTTGACAGTGAGGCATAACTGGTTCTGCAAACATAAACTATATCAGAAAGGAAGATGGACATCGAAGAATCTTGTTATAGAGTTTACTCCCAGTATGGCAAGACTAGCCATTTGGGCAAGAAACTGCTCTTGTCTGGACTATTTGACTATGCTATATAAACTGGACAGGAAAGTGACTGCTGATACAAGATAGACATTGCTACAGGATCCTTGATTCATAGAAGAGTCTACCAGACAGTTTGCAGGACACAGAGAAAAGTAACTGACAACCTGCCAATACAGGCAAACAGTTTAAAGTTTTCTGCTTTGCTGAGAAGTTTGCCAGACACACTATGGCCTATAGGCTGAAGATCGAACTTTACATAAGAACTTCAAGTGACTGACCAGCCAGTGAGTTGTCTCTGTCATTTCTAGAGTTTATATATTATCCTGTGGTCTTTGAGGGAGTTGAAGACAGATAGTTATGGTTATAGATTTCCTTAGTTAGGATTAAAGATAAGTTACTTATAAGACTTTAGAATCACAAAAAGAGGATAGATGATAGAATATTTTTTTTAATTCTTGATAATGTTAATGGACTGTTGTTAACGATAGTTCTTGCTTAATAACTGTTTTCGTTAATGTAACTTTACTATGTTAAAGTTAAAATCCTTTTTTATTTTAGACAGAAAAGAGGGGATGATGGGAGATGTCATTTTAAATATGTTTCTCTTATTGGTTAATGAATAAAGCACTGTTGTCAAATTTAAAAACAAAGAAATATTAACATGGACTATATGCTAATCTCATATAATAATAATTGAATATAAATAATATGATAAATTATAAGTTAAAAGTTACATGGTTAAATAGAAAATTCCCATAAAACATATTTGTAATTGGCTTATTTAGAATTAAATACTCTAAATATGTCATATATTGTGGTAACAAACTGAAAATGATCCCTTAAATTAATTTAGAAAACATCTGCTTTTTAATATTCTACCATTATAAAAAAAGTTTAAAAATAGGGATAAGGGAATTTTCCTTAGTTCACTGTTGATGGCTATATTACAATAGTGAAAGAGCAAATGCTGCCTTTAATTATCTCCATTGGCATAAACATTTATGTCTGAGCCAAAATTCTTAGGAAGTATACAAAACTCATACTAAAATCAATGAAAGAACTTATAATACATGAGGAATGAGACAGGAATAATATAAAAACATGGCATTTATAAACTGTTTCTGGTAGCTTTTAGTATAAGATATTCTGGGAATACAGCTAACACTTTATGTATATTTCAAAATTATAGAGAGCATCCCAAATGTTCTTAATACAAAACTAATAAACACTTGAAGTGTATAGTATCTTAAGAAATATTGAACCTGGGTGACATAAATACAAAAAGCTATAATATGTTAATTTATAATTCAAAAGCAAAATGTTGAATATTAGCAGTAGTTCATTAAGAATGAAGTTAAAGTGAAATTAAGGAAAATATCTACAAAGCCAGTGAGAGATTAAAGTTAGAATATCATGAATTAGTTCAACAAAGAAGTATTAAATGTGTACAAAAAATGTACAAAATACAGCTTAAAGCTGTTAATAAAATCCTAAATAAATTGACCTGCGATTCTATTTGCTTGTATAAAAAGAATCTCTAATTTTGCTAAGATAGACAAATTTCTTGTATTAATGAGTATCCTTCATAAAGTAATAAAAACTTATGAGAACCAGCTAAAACTCACATTGCGTTTCAAAGGAACTTGATTATTAAGCTGATATTGAAACAGAGAGGTAGGGTCGGTTGTCTTGTATTTACCATTTTAAAATGTTACATTAAACTTCACAAAGTGAGTAAAGTGTTGTTGCCTTATATATAGAAGCATCTGAATCAGTGACACAGAGAATCTTTTATATGTGGTTAATGGCTCTTTATAAAGATGCCAAGAGTACTATCTACAATAAATAAACTGTACTCATGCAATAATATATATGAACATACAAAAACTGAAATCAGAGACATTCTTGACACCACTCACCATTAGCAAAAAAAATGGATTGTAGATATAATTATAAAAGGAAATAAATAACACCCAGAAAAAAATAAAAAGCAATAGATATTTATAGCTTTGAGGAAGACAACAGTTTCTTAGTACAATAGCCAAACCAAACTACAAAAGAAAATAACAAATAAATTGCCATTCAACACATGCCCACAAACCTGTGCTTCAAGCTATATTCCTGAGAAACTAAAAGTAAAGTGTACAGAATCAAAGAGAGCATTTCAAAGTTACATTTTGAAAAACTTGTATTTATATTATCAATGTCATAGCTTACTAATCAAAGGAAAATAAAATGGACTACAGATAAGAATATTTGCTAAAACAGATTGCCCAAATTCATGAAAGGATGTTAAACTTCCCTAGATGACTAGGAAATACAAATCAAAAGAAGACTCAACACTCAGCTTCCTAACAAGTAGAAGAGAACAAATACAAACCAAATAAACAAAAACAACAATAAAAATCTAAATTCCCTTTTTGGATGAGGGAGTAATGTGAAATAGGAGACATAAAGAAACTCAAAGCAAGACAGGGTAGGAGATACCAAGAAAATAGTTTCTTGCAAACATGACAGGACTCATCATAAATAAACTCAAAGAAACTATGATAATGTGTACTGTCCTAGCACAGGTTCAAACAAGACAATGTCTTAGTACTGAAAGGGTAACATGTATCTAATATTCCTACCTAACTTAGAATGTATCTCTCAAATGACATCCACTTCAAAAGGAAAATTTTCTTTTCTTCAGTGGTGTCTCACTGGTTGTATTAACCACACTTACTGGCAAGACCATGTTCAGTAGTAGATGGTCAACACAAAATGAGCTCAGTGGTACAATTGTAGAATTTTTATGTCATATTGCTTTGTTTTGGCATTTTCTTTAATTAGTAGACTTTTGTTTGTTTATTGTGATTTTCAAATTTGTGTTTTTATGATTTTATTTTTTATGTGTATATGACTGTACATTGTTCAGCTTTTCCTTTATTATCTTGTTTTTGTCTTAAAAAATGTTTTCTTTCTTGTTTACCTAATTCTTTTCTAAGAGAGAGAAAGTGCAGACAGAGGGGAGAGGATTGAACCAGAAATGATATTGGGAGAAGAAAATTTTTTTCAATAAGACTGATACTGAGTAGTAAAAGGCTGTGAAGATATGGAGAGATTGGAATCTCTATGTATTTCTGGTGGCTGGTGGCATTTTAAACCTCTGTAACTACTTTGAAAAACATTTACTATGTGTGTAATTCTTTAAATTGTTAAATATAAGATTTTAAAATTTAGTCCTACATATATCACAAAAAGAAAATACTATTTCACAAAAAAACTCATGCAAAATCTTTAAAATAGTCACATGTCTTAAAAAGAAAACTAATTAACTTAGTGTCCACTCTTTGTTCTTGGCACAGACTTTCTAAATTCTTGGCATTTCCTAAATAATAAGCATATATTTTGTTCATATGGCACTATACTTAGAGGATACTAAAGATCTGATTAGGGTACCTGACGATGAAGAATTACCTTTTTGATGATGATATATACCTTCTAGTATTAAATAATTACAGCAATGTTGTTAGGAAAGATGAAATTTTGGTATGAGAAATAAATGAATCCTTAAGCAATACTGTGTTCATTACAAAGTACACATAGGGCAGAGAAAATGATCTGTGTTTAAAGGCTCTTGGCTCTAAACCTGATTTTGTGAATTAAATACTTGGGAACCACATACTAGAAGAGAGAACCAGTACCTGCAAGGTACCCTCAGAGTTCTACCCTACCACCATGGAAAATACTTGATATGTATACACACCCAAATAAATAAATAAAAGTTTGAAAGTATAAATAATCTATATACAAATCAACTATTGATTAAACAATTAAAATGTACCATATGTGTAAAACTTAAAATGTACCATATGTCTAAAACATTTTTTGAGAATAATAGACTACAATTCAGTCATAAAATAGAAGATTCTAGGATATTTTTCTAAGTACAACAAGGTTGCTACAAAAACACCACCTTGTATAATTCCATGTTATCACATATAATTAAAAAATAGAAAAAAATAGATTAATAGTTGCCCAAGACTTTGGAGTTTTATGAAGAGTAATCCTTCTGTAACAGATAATCTTGGTTGTCAACCTGATATCTGGATTCAACTAAAAGCTAAGCATCTGCATAACTTGCAAAGGACATTCTTGATTGCACCACTTGAGATTGGAAGAGCCAGCCTAAATGTTAGCTGCGCATTGTAGTAGCAGCCTAAATGGGATGTAAGGGAAGGAAACTTTTAGCATTTACCTTCTTGCCCTCACTCTTTCTGGCAAATTTATCCTGTGGCCAAGGCGTCCTGTCATTGGTTTCAGAATCCACTACTTCAAGGTTCTATGAGAGACTAAAGACCAGCTGAAACATCCAGCCCTATGGTAAGGACAACTACTAGACCCTTGACTTTTTGTTTTGGAGATATATTATTTATTATTTATAAATTTATTTATATTTATATTATTTATGATTTATTAATGCTTGCTTTCTGGCACAAAAAGCAAAGCTAGCAACAAGCCATAGAGCTAGGTAAGAGTGACACATTTAATGCCAGTAGCCATAAGAACAAGCCATAGAGTCAGGAAGTGGTGGCACACACCTTTAATCCCAGATTCAGGATACAGGCAGAAGGATCTCTGGTTGTTGAAGGCCACACTGAGCTACACAAAATTGGTTGAGTCCTAGAGAGAATCTGCTCATACAAAAGGTGATCTCAGCACTTGGGATCACATGCCTTTAATCTTAGGATATGAGAGGTATAAAATTAAGAAGCAAAGTCAGCCTGGATGATATATTCTCCAGCCATGTTGAGGACAAGATAGTCCATTCAGTCTGAAGTAGAGATATAAATTAGTGACTGGCTGCTTTCCTTTTCAGAGCTTCAGCTTGAAGCTTGAAACTCCATATGTGTCCTTGGGTTTTTATCATCCATGATACATATTTCTGTGACTTTTGAAACCTACATTAAAACTAATAATGAAAATTCTTATAAAAATATATAGATAAAAGCCAGGCGTTGGTCGTGCATGCCTTTAATCCCATCACTCAGGAGGCAGAGGCAGGTGGATCTCTGTGAGTTTAAAGCCAGTCTGGTCTACAGAGCGAGTTCCAGGACAATCTCCAAAGCAATACAGTGAAACCCAGTCTAGGAAAATCAAGATAGATAGATAGAAAGAAAGATAGATAGATAGATAGATAGATAGATAGATAGATAGATAGATTGATAGAGATATAGATATACAATACTTATGAGACTGAAGACTGAAAGTACCTGAAAAAAGATATATAATGATAATGACTTTTGGTGGTTTGATAAGAATGGCTTCCATAGGCTTGCATATATTTGAATGCTTAGAGAGTAGCGCTATTGTGGGACTAGCTGCAGCCTTGTAGGAAGAAGTGTGTTACTAAGGGTGGACTTTGGGGTTTCAGAATCCCAAGCCAGACCCAGAAGCTCTGGGTCTTTCTGTTGCCTACAGAGCTGGGCACTGAACTCTCAGCCACCATGTCTGCTTATGTGTCACCATACTTCCTGCATGGTGATAGTGGACTAAACCTTTGCAATAATAAGCAAGCATAGATTAAATGTTTTTTTCTTTTCAGAGTTGCCATGGTCAGGTGTCTCCTCACAACAATAGAACACTGATTAAGACATCATTTACATAATCAATAGTATATCACTAAGCAGCATTGTTTATATTTGTCGATTGTATAATCAATTGTCACATAATTGACTATGGGGAATAAAAGGGAATTGTTATGACTTTCTATAGTAGACATCTCAGTAATAAATTTAAATATATATATATATATATACATATATATGTAGAGAGAGAGATTATAAATATAAACAGATGTGTACAGGTGTGTATATGTGCGTGTGTGGGAAAATATATGTATATAATCTTAATTATTGATCTCATATTAATCTCAGAAATCTCAATTGATGTCCCAATACTTATTTCTTACATCTTTTCCTTTAGAAACAATGCTGATTGAAAAATGTAGTCTCTATAATTACTAGTGTGAATAAAACAAATGATGTTGGGAGATTCAACTTCATTTTTAGTGCCTCAGATTATAGCATAAATATCTCTTAAAATGATCCAGGACTCTGTAAAAGACATGTTTTCAATCTTACCAGGATATAAGCTGACATGACATAACAGCAAGAATCTCTTCTATTATGAACCTTCCTGACTGAACGTTCTCTTTGTATACAGTTGTTTGTGAGATCATTTTTCCACTTTGTAGTTTCTGTCGCCTATTTTTATTTGACTTCACAGTTCTTTGAAGCAAACAAGGAGATGGTATTTTCATTCTTTAAATCTAGACTGCTTCTGTGGTGTGCTTTTCTAATAAAAATGCAAGTTACAGTAATCTTAGTGTTGATTCTGGTTTAAGGCTCAAGCTCTCTCTCCACTGCTTCTCTTGGTACTGGTATCTCACCTCTACTGTGGAAGTATAGATGCAGACTTGAGGGAAACGGCTCAATAGTGAAGGACACAGGCCCTTCTGTATATGAGCACAAAGCCATCTACCCTGTGAACTCATAAAGAAACTCCTCTCAGAACCCACTCCCAGCCTTGCTAGAATGTTACTTCACACTAGCTAAGAGCAAAAATATGGATCTCAATAAGGTAGATAACTGTAGAAACTGAATGACAACATTCCATTCATTCTGATGCTTGAAAAAAGAAAAACTTGGTCCCCTGTTTTTCTTAAAGATGTTTCTAAGAATCGTCTTGTGTACATTCTTTCTTTGTACTTACAAATGTATGAAAACCTTTAAAGGAAAAGCACATAACTAGTTTTGAGTTACAAGGATGATCTTCTTAAGGATGTAAGAACCAGGTTTTTGAAATACAATAAAAACGAAGACAGTACACCACTTACACATTGATCCCTGTGTGATTCTGTATAATTTCTAAAATCCCACTTGAATACAACTTGTAAAATATGTACCATGACACTAAAACAAGAAAAGTTGTTTATTTTTCTTTGTAGATAACCAGTTAGTCAACACTCCTCTTGCCAGATGCCCTAAGTGTGATAACGATAATTCCTTTGTTCTGTTCTTTGAGGAATTGTGGTTTTAGAACATTCCAATATGTGCTGGTTATTTGCCTGCCTGCTGGTACAAAAGGGAAGGTGTTATTTTGTCTTTTGAATTTTCACTGGCTTGAATACGGTACACAATTCAGTCTAGCTTAATGTACTTTTTTTAAAACTTTGTGAAGTGAAATTTTTGTATTAGAACAATAAGTAGATATTTCCCTCAGTAATCAACAGTTATTTACATGACTCTGAACTCAATATCAGTTTTAAATTGTAATTTTCTAATTGTGAATATTTTATTATTTTTTACATAGTAAAAATTATGTGGTTAATTCTATGAAAATACAATATTATGAAGCAGAATAACCTATACACACTCACACACGCACCACACACACACACACACACACACACACACACACACACACATACAGATCCATACTCACAAACATACACAAATCATTCTTTCTTATCCTTTTTTGACATATAGATAGATGATATATGATAGATAGATAGATAGATAGATAGATAGATAGATAGATAGATAGAAATATAGATGATAGGGTTTAGAAAAATAACAAAAACGAATGTACTAACCATCTAGCTTAAAAGATAATAATTTGATATATCCTATGCTTTATTGATACCTTAAACCACATTTTCACATAGTTTTCAAACAAATCCAAGATATCTTATAATATTCTCCTATTTACTTTATTTGGATAAACATTTTTAAAATAGTCAAATATTCACTAAATTTTGAATTTATAATAATGATCTATATATATGTTTATATATATATACATACAAAATAGAAGTGAATGTCTAAAATAGTATTTGTACAGAAAAATATCTTGTTATTATATTCAATTCTTTCTTTTATTTTTTATGTCTGTTATTCAGAGTTAACAGACACTGGAATGTGGTTCAAAATTGCATGAGTTACTAAATGTAAAAAATAGGAAACATTTTCAGATTGCCTTTACAACATTTATCACTGTGAGATCTGAATTTAAATATGACATGCTGATTTCAATTTCCTTTCCTGTGTCATTTTCATTTCTTAATTATTTTTAAACCAAGGGAAGTAATTGAATAAAATTAATGCAATATTACGTTCATTATGCAAAAATGTACTTTCTCAGATTTAGAAAATACATCATTTTGCTTTAATAGATTTTCATAGTATATATTTATGTAACTGTACTCTTTATGAATATAGTACTAATTCTTCCATACAAAAAATAGAAAAGAAATTTAAAGAAATAAAATTACAAACAGAAAGCACAATATATTGGCATTTTAAATAATCCAATTTTATCTTCTCTAATATCATGATATGCACATTTATGTTATTAATACTTTAATAATTCATAAATTATATAATCATAAAATTATAAAGTTTTTAACTATTGCTGGTTTATGTAAGATAAGAGAGACTTTTGATGTATGTCTGATAGTATATAGTATAAAGAAGGGAAAAAAATATTTGGAAAGTCATGAAGAGAGTATTTTGAGAACATAAAAATTTATTCTTTCAGTTCAAATTAAGTGAAATTAAAATGGTAAGAAAAGTTTATTATGCAATTTTCTAGTACATTTTTGGTGAAAGCTCAAATATTAAAGAGCCTACTTCCTATGGAGGGATATTGCCTCAGCCTAGGCACATGGGGGAAGGGATAAGTCCTGCCCCAGATGATTTGACAGACTTTGATGATGCCCAGCATGGGAGGCCTCACTCTTCCTAAGGTGTGGTGCAAGGGAGGGATGAATGGATGGAGGGAT
>JANBXA010000638.1:0-12802 GCA_030556225.1 Cricetiscus sungorus
ATGTTACAGAGGTCCCCACCGGCTGCCGCGGTTGCTGGCATTCCTGCAACACTGAGCCCAAAAAACTCAGGAGACTCTATATTTGATAATCCTGTTGGCCAGTTACCATTACTGTTTATGGGCTAGCTCGTCTTAATTATTAACCCATTTCTACTTATCTAAGTATTCTACGTGGGCTTATGGGAGCCGAGCAGCAGGCGCCCGTTCCTTTCCCCGGCTAATTTGAATCTTCTACTTCCTCTTTCTTCCTCCTAGTCTCCTAGCTGGCCTATCTAGTTTTTATTAGCCACAGGTGCTTTATTAACCAGTATGAGAAACATATATACAGAATAACACCCCCCCCATTAATGATCTTAAAAATTATAGGAGAGATTTTCAACTGCAAACTATTATTGGAGTTGAAGGGCATGATTGGAAAAACTTGAACATGGCCCTAAAAGGGGACAAGGATGAATAGTCCTGAATACTATCAGCTGAAGCGGGAAAAGGAATTAGAATGGAGAAAAGAGATATTAGAAGCACATGTGGACTGTGGGATCCAAATTAGACTGTATTCTGGTTATATTACATCTAGAGAATATCTTAGGGATTTTGATGAGAGAGAAGACATCATATAGAATGGATATTTTAAATAAACAGAATAAAAAACTAAAAACATATATAAAAAGATCTCTGACTTGATTTTAAAAGGTAAATTAAGACTTCATCAATTAACAGGAAGAGATCCAGCAGAAATTATTGTACCTTTAACTAATGAGGAAATTTCTCCCTATGGAAAGATAATGAATATTGGCAGAGAGCGTAATTTTTTGGGAATAACTAGGCAACAATTATCCAAAACTGAAAGAATCAAATTCATAAAGAAGACTCGATTTGGACTCCTTCCACGCATTGTAAGACAAACACCTATCTCTGGAGTTCTAATTCTACACTGATGCAAACAAATCTGGTAAAGCAGGATATAAATCAGGAGAAATAAGCAAAGATTCAAAGCTTAGCAACTCTTGTAAAAAGGCAGAAGTATGATTCATGGTACTTATGGATTTTACAGAACCTCTCAATATATTATGATCTCAATAGAAGAGAGTATAAATGAGACTGCAGAATATTTGATGATAAGAATAATCATTGTTTATACAGTAGAAAAATAGAAAGAGGATATTATATATATAACACAATAGATCCCATACGGGTCTGCCAGGTCCTCTAGCACAAGGAATGATGAAATTGATTGGTTATTGATAGGAAGTGGGTAGAAGCTCAGAGTATAAGAAACACCATGTGAACAGCAAAGGGATTGAAAAAGGATTTTTCTATCACTTGGCAACAAGCAAGGAAATAGTAAGGAAATGTCTACTTGCTCATTCTATAACCAAACTCCTTTACCACCAGGCAGTAACCCCTAAAGGTATAAATAGAAATGAAATATGGCAAATGGAGTTATTTTGCAGAATTTGGAAAAATTAAAATAGTAATACACTATAGATACATTTTCAGGGTTTAATGGGCTAAGCTGAGCTCTGAAAAGGGATTGTTATACACACCTTTTAGAGGTAATGGCATTATGGGCATACCTGCACAAATAAAAACTGACAACGCTCCGGCATGTATTTCCAGCAAATTGAAACAGTTTTTTGAGTATTATAACATAAAACACATAATGTATACACAAATCAAGGACAAGCAGTAGTGAGAGATCTAATCTACTTTAAAGGAAATGCTCATAAACAGGCAGGAGGAACCAAGACACCCAAACACAGATTACATAATGCTTTATTAACATTAAACTTTTCTTAATGCTGATGAAAAAGGAAAAACAGCTGCAGAAAGACACTGGACAATAGAAAAACTTGAACTACATCAGAGGTGTACAAGGATGATGATAGAATGGAAACCAGGATATGGTTATTTGTATCTACAGGAGAAGAAAGATGGATAAAAGAATAAGATGGAACAAGAGTAACATTTAATGAAGAGAAAGACAAGTAATCCAATAAATAAGGTCAGGAGAGATGTGGAGACTTCTCAAAGGTAGGGGAAGGTTGTTTGTCTTAGCAGGAAAACAGAGAACACCTATCTTCAAACAACCAAAGGACACTAAACATGTAGGTACCTACAGAAGAGAAGACAGCTCTCAGAAAGAATCACTTAATGAAGAGGAATATGATTTATGGTAAAAATATTTAAGTTAGTAAACTGTTTCTATACTGAAATCTAGTTTTTTTATATAATCGTAGTAATTCATGTAAACCAGTGTGGTTGGATTGGATTTGGCTCTCAAATTCAAGCATGTTGTTAAGATTAAATTAATTTTGCCTTATATCAAGAAGCCAACTGATGTAAGGCAGAAGAAAACAAAATCGAAGGACTCATTCACTTATTTCAGGAATTTTCTGTCTGAAATCCTAATTTTCTCATTTACATTTTAATGCATTACTGTTGCTGTAATGCATACCGAAAATTAAAAATTTTACCTTGATATTGATATTTAAACTTTCCACAAGGACTATAACAGTTTCAACAGCAATCTTTGAACACTCTGGAAAGGAGATGGGGCCCCAATTGGACATTTCCACTTTGACTCAACCTGATGCATCTGGCCTACAAACTGCACCCTAAACCGGTTTGAGACTGCTTTTCTCGAGACAACTCATGACTAGCTAGCTGTATTGGTGCACCTTCTTATTAAACCTGGCCAAATTTAATTAGAATTCCAGTCAAAAATTTTTGCATAAATGACACCACATATGTTACAGCCAGTTCTGTTTAGAAATTTGGTTGCTGAAAAATTTTTTTTCCAACAGGATCCATGGAGAAATACGTGCCATTTCAGCAGGAAGTAATCTTAAGATAACAACGCCCCTTCCCCACTCTCTGGAATTTAGGAATAATATATTTAAGGGTTGGTTTTAGTTACGGTTGGGTTTGGAAGGTGATATTAGACTTGGTTATTTTTAGAAGGAATAGGTATGGATGGGAAAGGTATGATTCAGAATGGATATAGGTAGATTAGCTATTTTCTTGTGAATTATTCAATAGGAATGAGACATTAGTATTACAGCTTACATTGTTATATATTTATTATTTGTGGTAAATAAAATTAAGTTTATTCCTTCCTGGAAGAATTGTATCTTATATTTGTTGTATTGTGTGAAATCTTTCATTTATGATGTTTTATGTATATTATATTGCCATATTCTATGTATGTATATATTGCTTTGTAAGACGTTAAAAAAAGCAGAGAAAAGGAATAATTGAGATATATATATATATATATATATATATATATATATATATAATGTACATAGTTATATTGTTTAGGTATCTATCTTGCTTTACTCAAGGAAGTTTTTATTCAGGTGTTAGCAAGTTGAGTATTAAGATTATCCTCACCCATGTTTCCTTTGCCTATGAGATTAGTCAGACATAGATGCTTAATCTTCAGTCACTTAATAGACCTGCAGAACATGGCATTTAAATGTTTTATATATTAGTACTCTGTTGACATGAGACACTGTTGCTCCTGACAGCAACTGCACTTCCCGAAAGTATGTTGGACACTGTTGTTGCTCCTTCTGAGTTGATTCGTCCGCTAATTGGGCAAGGAATGCTACCGACACTGATTTTGGACATGCGGTCCTATATGCTTGCAGGAGACAAACTTAGAAGACTGCTGAACCTGCAAGTCAGGGTAAAACAGCTCCCTTTCTACCTCCCTGCTTTTGTTGTGGTTGTAAAACTCTGGCCTTAGTATATCTGGCTGTACAACATTGCTGGAGATGGTAGTCAGTAGCATGCTTTTCTCTCACTGGCGCCTTTTGGAAGTTGCCATGCACTTCCCATCTATAGTATTGTAATTTTCCTTCTAGGGTCTTGGTGAGGTTGTATATTAAATTATCTTAGTATTATTCTCTCTTCCTAGTTAGATATTAAGTATAGACCTCCTAAGCTTTTCAGCTTAGGACAACTCTAGTTGTAAACTCAGTCACCCTAGGACTAGTATGTTTGTGGTTTGGTTAATTTTCTTTAGAGTCACACTCTGTTATTCACTGTTTTGTAAAGTTTGTATCAAGTTAAATCTTTTTTTAGACTAAAAGGGGAATTTAGTGGGATATTACCGTGTTGCTTGTGGCACTGAACACCATTGAGGGGTGGAGAGGGAGGGAAGGAACAAGGAGTAGTTGGGAGAGGAGAGAAAGGCCTTTCTGGCGGGACATGGAGAGAGGAGCATCCAGTTTTAACTGCTGTGTTCACTTCTGTCTGTGTTGTGAGTTGTTTCTCCCTTAATAAACATCTATTGACCTATTTGTTATCCTGACCCTATTGAACGTAATAAGTGGAGATATTTTTGCTCCCACTGTTTTGGAAAGTTGTATGCCAGCTTTGACAGAAGCTAGTAGGGAGGAAGAAGTTAATTCAGAAAATACCTCCATATCATTATATAGGCATTTGTAATTGAGTGATTAATTCCAAAGGCTGAGCCCACAGTGTGTGAGGCCATACCTAGACTGGTGGTCCTGGGTACTGAGCTAAAGCAAGTGAACAAACCAAGGAGACTTCAAGCCAGCATGCAGCATCATAATGGCCTCTAATCAGTTCCTGTCTTCCAGGTTCCTGCCCTGGTTCCTTTTATGGTGAACAGTGATATAGAAGCATAAGACAAATAAACCAACATTCTAATTTTCTTTTTATGGCTTTTCATCACAGCAATAGTAACCCTAACTAAAACAATCACCACATTAGTTTCATTAAAGAGTAGAGGAATATTTCAACTTGTAAAAAATAAATTACTGTTATTGGTATATAATAATACTCAAAAATAAAAATACATGATGTTGATTAGGCACATAAAAGAGCTTGGAAAAGCCCAACATTTCATTATCATAATAGTCATAGAGAGGGCAAGTATGGGGATGAAGGGATTATGCCTTAATTTAATAAAAGTTTTATATATATATATATGTATAGCAATGTATGCTAATGGAGGACAAATAGAATTTCACTAAGATTGGAAAGTAAATGAGGGTATTTTATTAATGTAGTGTTGAAGCTAAAGAAATACTGGGAGTAAATAAGAAAGTATAAATAGGAAAAGAAAACTCAAAAGTATTTTATTTAGAATACATGATTCTAGATATGAGATATTAAAACCTCCAATAATATATTGTAAGGTGATAAATACTTTAAGAAACATGGCAGGGTACAAATTAAAAATCTTTGTATAACAATTTCTGAAAATATACTGAAAAAGACTCAAAGAGAAATTTATTTTATTCATAACTTCTACAAGCAAATAAAATTTTAGAAATACACAAAATCAAAAAATGAAAGCTATTAGAATGAAAATTTAAGATCCCCCTGGAAGTGATTAAGACAATAAAATATTGAAAGACCCTCCCACACTCTTGGACCTCAGAAATTAATCCTGAGAAAATATCATTTTACCACAACCCATCATAGATTCACTGTAATTCGAATTAAAGTACAAGAAGCAGACACAGAGAACTCCACGCTTTACAATGAATAAGAAATGGCCAAGGATAGGAAAGGTGTGAATTTTAGATTACCAAAGGAATATCATAATTGACTTCAAGCTGTGTTGCAAAGTATTAATTAAAAATAAGATATAGAACAAAAATAGATACATAGATCATAAATAGAGAACCCAGTAAAGAGAGCAGTTGCTATAGCAGTTGGTCTTTCACACACACACACACACACACACACACACACACACACACACACACACACACACATATATATAATATATACACATTATATATATGAGAAAATACATCAACAGATGCTGCTACTAAATATGGATTGCACATATACACAATAATATAAACCGACTTCATGTTCTACAATACAGCCACCTTCTATAATACCCTCAAATGTATCAATGCCATTAATTTAGGACTTTATAGCCTAAAACTGAGTAGAAGGGCAAAAGAACACTTAAATTCAGGCACCAGCAATAATTTTTGAATAGAAATTCATAGCACATTAAATAAGATCATCAATTGGCAAGAGGGGATCTTTGTGATACTAAAATACTCTGTCAGCAAAAAGAAGTTTTCAGCCAAGATAAGAGTAGCTCTACAGATATTGAAAAAAATTCACCTATTTACAGACAATAGAAGAATAATGTTAGAATATGCTAAAAAATTAAATAGAGATCAAGAAAACAGCACAATTAAAATTGGTATGTATGAAAATAAAATATTCAATAATAAAACACTTTTAAAGATGTTATTATTCTAAGCATCAAGACAAGAAGGTTACAACTAATTTAAGATTCTTCACACCCACTCAAAAATTGCCATCATCAGGAATTAAAATGAAAACAATTACTGGCATTGATGTGGAAAGGGGAGAATCCTTAAATGTGTTGGTGGATGAATGAACTAGTGTAGCAACTTTAAAATACGTCTAGGAATTTTAAAAGAATAGATTTAAAAGAACCATATGACATAGCTATAGCACTCCGAACATACACTCAAACTTTTACATATTAATAGGATATTTGCATGTCTGTATTATTGCTTCTCAATTCACTATAAACACAAAATGGAAAATTTAGCTTGATAAAAAATAGATAATGAAAATGGGGATGAAATGGAATAAATATCTGTAATAATCATATTTCCAGATACATGGAGTTAGATAAGCTTCTACCCACATTCCCAGATACAAATAATACTTCACCTTTTTCTCCATGTGATGTGTTCTATTTAAATATTTTTGTTTTGTATATAAAATAATAGAATTCAGGAAATTAGAATTGGGCAGGTGGGGGGGGGTGGGAGTATATTTTGAAGGGTGATGATAAAATAAACAGAAATAAAAATAGAAATGGGAATACTTGAGACAGAGAGTTCAAGCAAGTAGTGGAGGTACAGGGGTGGGGAAATGAAAGGATAGTGGATGCAAAAAATAAGAGAAAGGGACAGTAAAAAAGATCAAAAAGATGATAGAACCATGAGATATGAAAGATTGGGGATAAACAGTAATGGAAACATAGGAATAAATGGGCCCAGAGGTTTGGGGAGTAGGTAAAGAGGAATGAAGCATGGATAGTCCAATAAACATGTGTAAAGAAGCTCAAGAAAACAGACATGTTATAAGCCTATTGCAATATGCTTTTGAAAATCTGAAGTAACTTGAAAAGTATCACAATGGTGAGAAATGCTTTCCTCTTTCACTTTTTTTATCATTAGGATTCCTAAGTAGTTAAGCCCTTTATGCAATAAAGACAAGTAAGTAGCATAAGTTTTCTACAGACAATCTGATAGAGACAATTATATATTGAAATATTAAGTGATCCTATCGTTGAGTCAAAATGATAGTTAATAGTAATGAGGATACACATTTATTAATTGTATGGAAGGACCCAGCCACCATTTGTGAGAGATCATCATAGACAGGGTTTGTATAAAATAAACACTATAAAAAGTGTATAAAAAATGATAAGTCTGATCTCTTGTGAGTGAAATTAGGGTAATAGTATTAGCAATGGATCTGTTTCAGGTTTAGAATTCCTAACAGTGGAGGATGACTTGGAGTTGAAATCCAAATACACACTATCTCCAAGTTGATTTTTTTGTCAAAAATTTTATATACACAGAAGAGTATGAAAGAAAGAGCTAAATAAAGGGAGCAATAAAATTTAAAGAGTTACACATAAAATCTTACATTTGGAGTACAGTTATCAAAATAAGGGATAGTGAGAAACATTAGAATGAGATAGTGGATCAGGAAGTATTTTACAAGCTTCCTACTCCTCACTAATTGTCATGTCTATGTTGTATCCCACACATGTTATAATCATTACTTTTAGTGACTTTGAGTTCAGGATCCTCAATTCTAGAGAAAGTAATGAAGTATGGAAATTTTTATGCATAACACATTCTCCTTTTCCCTTAAATCTCATTTTTTAATGTAGACTCGCAAAGTAAGGGGAATATGGTTATAAAGATTACTAAGCTTTACCTCTGCTGGGAGAGAAAACAAGCACTAAAAAGAAACATATGAGATTCTTTCTGAATTTTTTTGAACTAAAAAAATAATTGATAAGAGAATATTCAAAATAACAATGAGTTTACAGATTAGATTATGAGCACCTCCTTGGAAAAACACCACAGAAAGATGAATGACTCGAGAAGTGAGAGGAAAAGCTAAAGAGTATTCCAGTTGGAGGAATGCAAGTTTGGGAAGTCTGAGATTCAGTTCTGCTGTAGGGACACATTGATCTGTGGAAAGAGTGATAACAGAGGTTGAAGGAATAATTTATGTTTTCAAAACCTTGAGGACTACAGCTATCTAGTAATTTGTCCATTTCTTTTTGAGTTATAAAAATGTAAAAAGAAATCCCGTCTATTTTCATCAAATTAATTTTCAAAAGTAAACACATGCAAAGGTGATTTTAGTTTGAGAAATAAGTTAGATATTGAAGGGGCTGAAATATAATTCTGTGCATGGCTACTTTTTTCAGTATTCATTTTTTTTATTTTATCATCTTGAAGACACAATGTATCTTAATTAATTTGAGGAGGAAATAACAATCAAAACAATAATTCTAGAAGAAGATTTATATTATATTGTACAAGTTAAACATACATTAGGGTGGTGAGATGCTTCAGTTTTGGAGGGCATTAGTTGCTCTAACAAAAGACTCAAGTCAATCCCAACAACTTCATGGTGGAAAAATTATATAATTAATGGATCTGACACATTTGGTATCTATGGGAAAGTTTGAAAGGATGATAGAAATAATAAAAGCAAAACCCAACACATTATAATGATAATAAAATATTTATTTAAAGAATAAAAGAGAGTTTAATAAATTATGGACTTATATATACATGTACTTTCAGAGAAACAGATATGTATATTTCTTTTGAAACTGTATTTTATATTGTTAAAAAGTTTAATAATGAATCACATTAATCTATATAAACTTTCATGATGTCATAAATTAACATAGAATTACAGTGAAAAAAATCCTGAATTTTGGCATGTACTTTTATAGAGAACACATGTTTGGAACAGGAGCCTATTTTTATTAAAGAATATAATGTCACAATTAATCAGAGATGATTCCTTTGAAATAATCCCCCAGACCAATGTTTTTGTGCTACCATTGCATATTTTGTATTCTGCATAATGTTGTGGCAATTAACCTTATAAACTTATTTTCTAAGCAACTCTCTTAGTTGATAAATGTAGTTAAGGGAAATTTTTAGCTAAATTATTGAATAACAATCAGTACATTCAGAATGAAAAATAGCCTAACTACTTTGAAATAAACTGTGAATAGAGTTTTTTGTAATTAATGTTGCTGAATTTTGTATGAAGATGAAAAAATTTTCATTTAAATACCATATGCCAATTTTCCTTCATGGATAAGCAAAAAACTTCAAGGTTAAGACATTTGACACATCCTTTTGTTCAGTAATTGGACCTATGTTACTGCATAGATTTCCTTTAACTGGACTTTATATTGGGGGCTGATAAGGGGACACACTTCATTTTCTATCACATTCAGATTTATAAAAGTACATAAACACTAAACAATTTTCCCAATAGCTTAGCATATATCAAACAGGAAGTTAAAAACTCAAATTAATGAATACTAAAGACAAAGGCCTTTAGAGAAGAATGGCAGCAGGAAACAAGCAATGCCAAGCCCTGACATTTCACAGCAATCTTTCTAACGTGCAGTCATTTGGAATCTCCAAATATCTCTGAACATTTAATTAGAGACCTGGAATTCAGTTCAGTTCTGCACCTGGTTAGGAGAAAAACCTTAAAAATCTCATTAAGTTTGTAAGAACCATGACTTCTTTATGTGCACAAAATGGAGATTTGCATTTAAAGTTCCTTTGTTTTACCTGAAAGTAAAATGTATGTGACTTTGAAAATTTTTGTTTCTTTTTTCTTTTAGAAATCAAGTTATATAATGTATATATATATGATATATATATATATATATATATAAAGACTCTCTGTATATTATTGTTTACATTTTAATTGTTGAAATGCTGCTTTTTATACAAAATATAGAACAGCATGACCCACAAAATCAAGTATTATATACTGTACATATGCTTTTTTCAGATAGATACTATAATAGTTTCAACCACACCATTTCCTACAAATCTGCATTCTGCATGCCATATTGAATTAAATTTTGTTTTTTAACTTGATATTTTCTTTTCCTTTAGTTGAAAAGTTTTTTTATGACCTTTATTTGTTATTGATTTCTACCAACAACCAAATGCCAAGTTAAACCATAATTCTTCCTCATGATTTGTAGGTTTTGATGTTTACAATTAATATCATGTTTGAATAAATATCAAAAACAACTTATACTAATTTTGGTTATTTTTGTCTAGTATTGTGTATTATATATGGGGATTTTAGCATATATGGATAAAAGAAAATATGAATCTTTGTGTTTTAAATTAATATTATTTTGTGTTGATTTGTTTATTTAAATAAAAATAAGAATAAGGTAATATATTGTAAAATTGATATTTTCTTATATTTCTAACTTATTTGTTGATTCAATTAATTTTTAGACACAATAGAATCTTGAATAACAGTAAATATATTATGTTAAATCAAGACATTTTTGCATTTATATTCAAGATGAAGGGCTGTTACTTCTTAGAATGAATTACGGCATGAATTAGATTTACATATCTTGGATTATAAGATATTGATTAGAGTTATGATGATAATTATTTTTTACTTCCTTTCATTATAAAGATATATAAAGTTTTTTTCCCTTTTTATAATTATTTTTTAATTATTTAAACTAATGTGTATTAGTATAACATTTTATAATTTAATATAATACACTTGGATAATATTAGTTCCCTAATAAATATTTAGGAATTTCCCTCATTGTCTCCATTTCTCTATGTCTAAGATCTTTTATTTTCATATGCTATTTCCATTTTTTGTTATTGTTAAGATGCACATACATATACATATGCAAAAGAAACCCACACTGAGTCCATTGATTATTTGCCCTTTTGTATAATTTTACTATTATTATAGATAGCATCTACAGGCCCATTCTGGAGAGTAGAGAGTCTCCCTTCTGAGATTTGACTGGTTTTCAGGTAATTTTTTACTTTGTTATTTTTCTTAATCTTTTTCTTATTTTAACTAGGGGTAGTTAATTTATTTAATTAACCGATTTAATTTAGTAATTTTGATATATCTCTTTATGTTTTTGTTGTGATATTTATATACTAGTGAAGATATATTGTTGTGATTGATTTATTACAGAGATAAACGGGTTATAGCTAGCCATGAAATAATAGGTGAGACTTCTAGGAAGAGAGATGAACCTCAGGATGAAGCTTAGGATGTGGATTTACCAATGAGATATAGGGAAGTTAGACATATGTTATGAGGAGAGGTAAAGAGTACATGTCAAAACATATTAATAGGAATGAGTTTTAAGTTTTAAGAGTTGGTTGGAAACAAGCCTAAACTAAGCACAAGCTTTATAAATAATAATAATTCAGTATTATTTTGGTTGGGAATACAAAGAAAGGCCAACAACAATTAGCAATTTAACAATGACACAACCATAAAGGCAAGAAGCAGAAACAGAATGGCATGATTATGCCGGGCTTCTAAAATGCTCAGAACAGTTGGTGAATTGTTACAGGATAGGAAAATGTCTAGCTTATTTCAGTATGGGGAAGCATGAGGCAGAAGAAAGTAACCAGAAGCTAAGCCATAACCAGTGGGGTAGTTGATCGACTAACATGGGGTTGGCAGGGTAAGGTAATTACCAGCACCCAGTGCTAAGAGGAACTACACAACGAATGACCTTGACATGTAATGTGGCTTACATTGTAGAGAAGGCTATAGATGTGCAGAAAGTCAGGTCAGACTTAGTATCTAAGCAAAACATGTACAATATGTTTGAAAGTGTGCTTTAGATGCTAAGGAAAAAAGAAAAATGTAAAGACAGTAAAAAAAATAGTAAACAAATAATTTAAAAATAAAAAGGAAAGATTTAAGAGAGTAAACTAATATAAAAACAATAACCAATGTAAGTATGGAAAATATAAGACACCCAAATCCTATATGGTAATTTATTAATGTTTTGTGTGTCAACATGACACAAATACAGTATCAGAGGAAAAGAATTTATTTATTCAGCTCAGTAAATGCCTTTGAAATCCACAGTAAGGATTTTTCAATTAGTGATGCATGGGGTAAAAGGGAGCATGAGGGTGTGCCATCTCCTGGGCCTGGATCCTGGTTTTAGAGAATATGGGTTGAGCAAACCAATCAAAGCAAGCCAGTAAGAAGATCATTCTGAGGCCTCTGCATCAGCTGCTTCTGGGATCCTACTGTGTTTTGAGTTCTTTTGACTTTTTTTAAACATCAAAGCTAAAATAGAAATTCTAATAAACTTTTTCATACACAACTTGCTTTTGGTCATAGTGTTTTGTCAAAAATAGAACCCTAAATAAGACAGTTAATTTAAAAAATGTAGATGCTAATGAGTAAAATATGGCAGTTTCTGAGCAATAGAAGATTATAGGAAAATAAAACTAATGAAGTAAATCAGCCTATATATTTTAACAATGTCTTAACTTTAAAATGAAAGTCAGAAAAGATGTTAGTAGAGAGGTATTTTGTTTCACAGGAAGCCAAAGTGTATGGATTTTTTAAAGTTAATGAAGATGAATTTAACTTGGAGAAACCCCGAAAATGTTTATGGACATGAAGGAAGAATCCAAGAAAGACTACAAGACAGATTGTTAGT
>JANBXA010000640.1:0-304622 GCA_030556225.1 Cricetiscus sungorus
TGGACCTGAGGTCCAGCTGGACCTGGACCTGATGTCCTGGACCACCTGGACCTGATGTCCAGCTGGAAGTGGACCTGAGGTCCAGGTGGACCTGGACCTGACGTCCAGCTGGACCTGGACCTGACGTCCAGCTGGACCTGGACCTGATGACCTGTAACACCTGGACCTGATGTCCAGCTGGAACTGGACCTGAGGTCCAGGTGGACCTGGACCTGAGGTCCAGCTGGACCTGGACCTGAGGTCCAGCTGGACCTCGACCTGAGGTCCAGCTGGACCTGGACCTGAGGTCCTGGACCACTTGGACCTGAGGTTCAGCTGTACCTGGACCTGAGGTCCTGGACCACCTAGACCTGAGGTCCAGCTGGACCTGGACCTGAGGTCCAGCTGGACCTGACCCTGAGGTGCAGCTGGACCTGGACCTGAGGTCCAGCTGGACCTGGACCTGATGTTCTGGACCACCTGGACCTGATGTCCAGCTCGACTTGGACCTGAGGTCCAGCTGGACCTGGACCTGACATCCAGCTGGACCTGGACCTATGTCCAGCTTTACCTGGACCTGACGTCAAGCTGGAGCTGGACCTGACGTCCAGCTGGACCAGGACCTGAGGTCCAGCTGGACCTGGACCTGAGGTCCAGCTGGACCTGGACCTGAGGTCCAGCTGGACCTGGACCTGAGGTCCAGCTGGACCTGGACCTGACGTCCAGCTGGACCTGGACCTGAGGTCCAGCTGGACCTGGACCTGAGGTCCAGCTGGACCTGGACCTGAGGTCCTGGACCAATTGGACCTGAGGTCCAGCTGGACCTGGACCTGAGGTCGTGGACCACCTGGACCTGAGGTCCAGCTGGACCTGGACCTGAGGTCGTGGACTACCTGGACCTGAGGTCCAGCTGGACCTGGACCTGATGTCCAGATTGACCTGGACCTAAGGTCTAGATTGACCTGGACCTGAGGTCCAGCTGGACCTGACCCTGAGGTGCAGCTGGACCTGGACCTGAGGTCCAGCTGGACCTGGACCTGATGTCCTGGACCACCTGGACCTGAGGTCCAGCTGGACCGGGACCTGACGTCCAGCTCGACCTGGCCCTGTGGTCCTGGACCTCCGGGAACTGAGGTCCAGCTGGACCTGGACCTGAGGTCCAGCTGGATCTAGACATGAGGTACTGGACCACCTGGACCTGAGTTCTAGCTGGAACTGGACCTGAGGTCCAGCTGGACCTGGACCTGAGGTCCAGCTGGACCTGGACCTGAGGTCCAGCTGGACCTGGACCTGAGGTCCAGCTGAATCTAGACATGAGGTACTGGACCACCTGGACCTGAGTTCTAGCTGGACCTGGACCTGAGGTCCAGCTGGACCAGGACCTGAGGTCCAGCTTGACCTGGACCTGAGGTCTAGCTGGACGTGACCCTGAGGTGCAGCTGGACCTGGACCTGATGTCCAGCTGGATCTAGACATGAGGTACTGGACCACCTGGACCTGAGTTCTAGCTTGAACTGGACCTGAGGTCCAGCTGGACCTGGACCTGAGGTCCAGCTGGACCTGGACCTGAGGTCCTGGACCACCTGGACCTGAGGTCCAGCTGGACCTGGACCGGAGGTCCAGCTGGACCTGGACCTGAGGTCCAGCTGGACCTGAACCTGAGGTCCAGCTGGACCTGGACCTGAGGTCCAGGTGGAGCTGGAATTGACGTCCTGGACCACCTGGACCTGATGTCCAGCTGGAACTGGACCTGAGGTCCAGGTGGACCTGGACCTGACGTCCAGCTGGACCTGGACATGACGTCCAGCTGGACCTGGACCTGAGGTCCAGCTGTACCTGGACCTGAGGTCCTGGACCACTTGGAACTCAGGTTCAGCTGTACCTGGACCTTAGGTCCTGGACCACCTAGAACTGAGGTCTAGCTGGACCTGGACCTGAGGTCCAGCTGGACCTGACCCTGAGGTGCAGCTGGACCTGGACCTGAGGTCCAGCTGGACCTGGACCTGATGTTCTGGACCACCTGGACCTGATGTCCAGCTCGACTTGGACCTGAGGTCCAGCTGGACCTGGACCTGACGTCCAGCTGGACCTGGACCTGAGGTCCAGCTGGACCTGGACCTGAGGTCAAGCTGGACCTGGACCTGACGTCCAGCTGGACCAGGACCTGAGGTCCAGCTGGACCTGGACCTGAGGTCCAGCTGGAACTGGACCTGAGGTCCAGCTGGACCTGGACCTGAGGTCCTGGACCACCTGGACCTGAGGTCCAGCTGGACCTGGACCTGACGTCCAGCTCGACCTGGCCCTGTGGTCCTGGACCTCCTGGAACTGAGGTCCAGCTGGACCTGGACCTGAGGTCCAGCTGGACCTAGACATGAGGTACTGGACCACCTGGACCTGAGTTCTAGCTGGAACTGGACCTGAGGTCCAGCTGGACCTGGACCTGAGGTCCAGCTGGACCTGGACCTGAGGTCCAGCTGGACCTGGACCTGAGGTCCAGCTGAATCTGGACATGAGGTAGCTGGACCACCTGGACCTGAGTTCTAGCTGGACCTGGACCTGAGGTCCAGCTGGACCTGGACCTGAGGTCCAGCTGGACCTGGACCTGAGGTCTAGCTGGACGTGAACCTGAGGTGCAGCTGGACCTGGACCTGATGTCCAGCTGGATCTAGACATGAGGTACTGGACCACCTGGACCTGAGGTCTAGCTTGAACTGGACCTGAGGTCCAGCTGGACCTGGACCTGAGGTCCAGCTGGACCTGGACCTGAGGTCCTGGACCACCTGGACCTGAGGTCCAGCTGGACCTGGACCGGAGGTCCAGCTGGACCTGGACCTGAGGTCCAGCTGGACCTGACCCTGAGGTCCAGCTGGACCTGGACCTGAGGTCCAGCTGGACCTGGACCTGACGTCCTGGACCACCTGGACCTGAGGTCCAGCTGGAACTGGACCTGAGGTCCAGGTGGACCTGGACCTGACGTCCAGCTGGACCTGGACATGAGGTCCAGCTGGACCTGGACCTGAGGTCCAGCTGTACCTGGACCTGAGGTCCTGGACCACTTGGACCTGAGGTTCAGCTGTACCTGGACCTGAGGTCCTGGACCACCTAGAACTGAGGTCTAGCTGGACCTGGACCTGAGGTCCAGCTGGACCTGACCCTGAGGTGCAGCTGGACCTGGACCTGAGGTCCAGTTGGACCTTGACCTGATGTTCTGGACCACCTGGACCTGATGTCCAGCTCGACTTGGACCTGAAGTCCAGCTGGACCTGGACCTGACATCCAGCTGGACCTGGACCTACGTCCAGCTTTACCTGGACCTGACGTCAAGCTGGACCTGGACCTGACGTCCAGCTGGACCTGGACCTGAGGTCCAGCTGGACCTGGACCTGAGGTCCAGCTGGACCTGGACCTGAGGTCCAGCTGGACCTGGACCTGAGGTCCAGCTGGACCTGGACCTGAGGTCTAGCTGGACCTGGACCTGAGGTCCAGCTGGACCTGGACCTGAGGTCCAGCTTGACCTGGACCTGAGGTCTAGCTGGACCTGGACCTGAGGTCTAGCTGGACCTGACCCTGAGGTGCAGCTGGACCTGGACCTGAGGTCCAGCTGGACCTGGACCTGAGGTCCAGCTGGACCTGGACCTGAGGTCCAGCTGGACCTGGACCTGAGGTCCAGCTGGACCTGGACCTGACGTCCTGGACCACCTGGACCTGAGGTCCAGCTGGAACTGGAACTGAGGTCCAGCTGGACCTGGACCTGAGGTCCAGCTGGACCTGGACATGAGGTCCAGCTGGACCTGGACCTGAGGTCCAGCTGTACCTGGACCTGAGGTCCTGGACCAATTGGACCTGAGGTTCAGCTGTACCTGGACCTGAGGTCGTGGACCACCTGGAACTGAGGTCCAGCTGGACCTGGACCTGAGGTCGTGGACCACCTGGACCTGAGGTCCAGCTGGACCTGGACCTGACGTCCAGCTGGACCTGGACATGAGGTCCAGCTGGACCTGGACCTGAGGTCCAGCAGTACCTGGACCTGAGGTCCTGGACCACTTGGACCTGAGGTTCAGCTGGACCTGGACCTGAGGTCCTGGACCACCTGGACCTGTGGTCTAGCTGGACCTGGAACTGAAGTCCAGCTGGACCTGGACCTGAGGTCGTGGACCACCTGGACCAGAGGTCCAGCTTGACCTGGACCTGAGGTCCTGGACCACCTAGACCTGTGGTCTAGCTGGACCTGACCCTGAGGTGCAGCTGGACCTGGACCTGAGGTCCTGGACCACTTGGACCTGAGGTTCAGCTGTTCCTAGACCTGAGGTCCTGGACCACCTAGACTTGTGGTCTAGCTGGACCTGACCCTGAGGTGCAGCTGGACCTGGACCTGAGGTGCAGCTGGACCTGGACCTGAGGTCCAGCTGAATCTGGACATGAGGTCAGCTGGACCACTTGGACCTGAGTTCCAGCTGGACCTGGACCTGAGGTCCAGCTGGACCTGGACCTGAGGTCCAGCTGGACCTGGACCTGACGTCCTGGACCACCTGAACCTGATGTTCAGCTGGAAGTGGACCTGATGTCCACGTGGACCTGGACCTGACGTCCAGCTGGACCTGGACCTGACGTCCAGCTTGACCTGGACCTGATGTCCTGGAGCAGCTGGACCTGATGTCCAGCTGGAACTGGACCTGAGATCCAGGTGGACCTGGACCTGACGTCCAGCTGGACCTGGACATGACGTCCAGCTGAAACTCGACCTGAGGTCCAGCTGTACCTGGACCTGAGGTCCTGGACCACTTGGACCTGAGGTTCAGCTGTACCTGGACCTGAGGTCCTGGACCACCTAGACCAGTGGTATAGCTGGACCTGGATCTGAAGTCCAGCTGGACCTGGACCTGAGGTCGTGGACCACCTGGACCTGAGGTCCAGCTGGACCTGGACCGGAGGTCCAGCTGGACCTGGACCTGAGGTCCAGCTGGACCTGAACCTGAGGTCCAGCTGGACCTGGACCTGAGGTCCAGCTGGACCTGGACCTGAGGTCCTGGACCACCTGGACCTGAGGTCCAGCTGGACCTGGACCTGAGGTCCAGCTGGACCTGGACCTGACGTCCAGCTGGACCTGGACCTGAGGTCCAGCTGTACCTGGACCTGAGGTCCAGCTGGACCTGGACCTGAGGTCCAGCTGGACCTGGACCTGAGGTCCAGCTGGACCTGGACCTGAGGTCCAGCTGGACCTGGACCTGATGACCTGTACCACCTGGACCTGATGTCCAGCTGGAACTGGACCTGAGGTCCAGGTGGACCTGGACCTGACGTCCAGCTGGACCTGGACCTGACGTCCAGCTGGACCTGGACCTGAGGTCCAGCTGTACCTGGACCTGAGGTCCTGGACCACTTGGAACTGAGGTTCAGCTGTACCTGGACCTGAGGTCCTGGACCACCTGGACCTGAGGTCCAGCTGGACCTGGACCTGAGGTCCAGCTGGACCTGACCCTGAGGTGCAGCTGGACCTGGACCTGAGGTCCAGCTGGACCTGGACCTGATGTCCTGGACCACCTGGACCTGAGGTCCAGCTGGACCTGGACCTGAGGTCCAGCTGGACCTGGACCTGAGGTCCAGCTGGACCTGGACCTGAGGTCCAGCTGGACCTGGACCTGAGGTCCAGCTGGACCTGGACCTGAGGTCCAGCTGGACCAGGACCTGAGGTCCAGCTGGACCTGGACCTGAGGTCCAGCTGGACCTGGACCTGAGGTCCAGCTGGACCTGGACCTGAGGTCCAGCTGGACCTGGACCTGAGGTCCAGCTGGACCTGGACCTGAGGTCCAGCTGGACCTGGACCTGAGGTCCAGCTGGACCTGGACCTGAGGTCCTGGACCAATTGGACCTGAGGTTCAGCTGTACCTGGACCTGAGGTCGTTGACCACCTGGACCTGAGGTCCAGCTGGACCTGGACCTGAGGTCGTGGACTACCTGGACCTGAGGTCCAGCTGGACCTGGACCTGAGGTCCAGATTGACCTGGACCTGAGGTCTAGATTGACCTGGACCTGAGGTCCAGCTGGACCTGACCCTGAGGTCCAGCTGGACCTGGACCTGAGGTCCAGCTGGACCTGGACCTGAGGTCCTGGACCACCTGGACCTGAGGTCCAGCTGGAACTGGACCTGAGGTCCAGGTGGACCTGGACCTGACGTCCAGCTGGACCTGGACATGACGTCCAGCTGGACCTGGACCTGAGGTCCAGCTGTACCTGGACCTGAGGTCCTGGACCACCTGGACCTGAGGTCTAGCTGGACCTGGACCTGAGGTCCAGCTGGACCTGACCCTGAGGTGCAGCTGGACCTGGACCTGAGGTCCAGCTGGACCTGGACCTGAGGTCCTGGACCACCTGGACCTGAGGTCCAGCTGGACCTGGACCTGAGGTCCAGCTGGACCTGGACCTGAGGTCCAGCTGGACCTGGACCTGAGGTCCAGCTGGACCTGGACCTGAGGTCAAGCTGGACCTGGACCTGAGGTCCAGCTGGACCTGGACCTGAGGTCCAGCTGGACCTGGACCTGAGGTCCAGCTGGACCTGGACCTGAGGTCCAGCTGGACCTGGACCTGAGGTCCTGGACCACCTGGACCTGAGGTCCAGCTGGACCTGGACCTGACGTCCAGCTGGACCTGGACCTGAGGTCAGCTGGACCTGGAACTGAGGTCCAGCTGGACCTGGACCTGAGGTCCAGCTGGACCTGGACCTGAGGTCCTGGACCACCTGGACCTGAGGTCTAGCTGGAACTGGACCTGAGGTCCAGCTGGACCTGGACCTGAGGTCCAGCTGGACCTGGACCTGAGGTCCAGCTGGACCTGGACCTGAGGTCCAGCTGAATCTAGACATGAGGTACTGGACCACCTGGACCTGAGTTCTAGCTGGACCTGGACCTGAGGTCCAGCTGGACCAGGACCTGAGGTCCAGCTGGACCTGGACCTGAGGTCTAGCTGGACCTGACCCTGAGGTCCAGCTGGACCTGGACCTGAGGTCCAGCTGGATCTAGACATGAGGTACTGGACCACCTGGACCTGAGTTCTAGCTTGAACTGGACCTGAGGTCCAGCTGGACCTGGACCTGAGGTCCAGCTGGACCTGGACCTGAGGTCCTGGACCACCTGGACCTGAGGTCCAGCTGGACCTGGACCTGAGGTCCAGCTGGACCTGGACCTGAGGTCCAGCTGGACCTGACCCTGAGGTCCAGCTGGACCTGGACCTGAGGTCCAGCTGGACCTGGAACTGAGGTCCTGGACCACCTGGACCTGATGTCCAGCTGGAACTGGACCTGAGGTCCAGGTGGACCTGGACCTGACGTCCAGCTGGACCTGGATATGACGTCCAGCTGGACCTGGACCTGAGGTCCAGCTGGACCTGGACCTGAGGTCCTGGACCACTTGGACCTGAGGTTCAGCTGGACCTGGACCTGAGGTCCTGGACCACCTGGACCTGAGGTCTAGCTGGACCTGGACCTGAGGTCCAGCTGGACCTGACCCTGAGGTGCAGCTGGACCTGGACCTGAGGTCCAGCTGGACCTGGACCTGATGTTCTGGACCACCTGGACCTGATGTCCAGCTCGACTTGGACCTGAGGTCCAGCTGGACCTGGACCTGACGTCCAGCTGGACCTGGACCTGACGTCCAGCTGGACCTGGACCTGACGTCAAGCTGGACCTGGACCTGAGGTCCAGCTGGACCTGGACCTGAGGTCCAGCTGGACCTGGACCTGAGGTCCAGCTGGACCTGGACCTGAGGTCCAGCTGGCACCTGGACCTGAGGTCCAGCTGGACCTGGACCTGAGGTCCAGCTGGACCTGGACCTGAGGTCCAGCTGGACCTGGACCTGAGGTCCAGCTTGACCTGGACCTGAGGTCCAGCTTGACCTGGACCTGAGGTCTAGCTGGACCTGACCCTGAGGTGCAGCTGGACCTGGACCTGAGGTCCAGCTGGACCTGGACCTGAGTTCCAGCTGGACCTGGACCTGAGGTCCAGCTGGACCTGGACCTGAGGTCCAGCTGGACCTGGACCTGAGGTCCTGGACCACCTGGACCTGAGGTCCAGCTGGACCTGGAACTGAGGTCCAGCTGGACCTGGACCTGACGTCCAGCTGGACCTGGACATGACGTCCAGCTGGACCTGGACCTGAGGTCCAGCTGTACCTGGACCTGAGGTCCTGGATCAATTGGACCTGAGGTTCAGCTGTACCTGGACCTGAGGTCGTGGACCACCTGGAACTGAGGTCCAGCTGGACCTGGACCTGAGGTCGTGGACCACCTGGACCTGAGGTCCAGGTGGACCTGGACCTGACGTCCAGCTGGACCTGGACATGACGTCCAGCTGGACCTGGACCTGAGGTCCAGCTGTACCTGGACCTGAGGTCCTGGACCACTTGGACCTGAGGTTCAGCTGTACCTGGACCTGAGGTCCTGGACCACCTAGACCTGTGGTCTAGCTGGACCTGGACCTGAGGTCCAGCTGGACCTGGACCTGAGGTCGTGGACCACCTGGACCAGAGGTCCAGCTGGACCTGGACCGGAGGTCCAGCTGGACCTGGACCTGAGGTCCAGCTGGACCTGACCCTGAGGTCCAGCTGGACCTGGACCTGAGGTCCAGCTGGACCATTGGACCTGAGGTTCAGCTGGACCTGGACCTGAGGTCAGCTGGACCACCTAGACTTGTGGTCTAGCTGGACCTGACCCTGAGTTGCAGCTTGACCTGGACCTGAGGTCCAGCTGGACCTGGACCTGAGGTCCAGCTGAATCTAGACATGAGGTACTGGACCACTTGGACCTGAGTTCTAGCTGGACCTGGACCTGAGGTCCAGCTGGACCTGGACCTGAGGTCCAGCTGGACCTGGACCTGAGGTCCTGGACCACCTGGACCTGATGTCCAGCTGGAAGTGGACCTGAGGTCCACGTGGACCTGGACCTGACGTCCAGCTGGACCTGGACCTGACGTCCAGCTTGACCTGGACCTGATGTCCTGGACCACCTGGACCTGATGTCCAGCTGGAACTGGACCTGAGGTCCAGGTGGACCTGGACCTGACGTCCAGCTGGACCTGGACATGACGTCCAGCTGGAACTCGACCTGAGGTCCAGCTGTACCTGGACCTGAGGTCCTGGACCACTTGGACCTGAGGTTCAGCTGTACCTGGACCTGAGGTCCTGGACCACCTAGACCAGTGGTATAGCTGGACCTGGACCTGAAGTCCAGCTGGACCTGGACCTGAGGTCGTGGACCACCTGGACCAGAGGTCCAGCTGGACCTGGACCGGAGGTCCAGCTGGACCTGGACCTGAGGTCCAGCTGGACCTGACCCTGAGGTGCAGCTGGACCTGGACCTGAGGTCCAGCTGGACCTGGACCTGAGGTCCTGGACCACCTGGACCTGAGGTCCAGCTGGACCTGGACCTGAGGTCCAGCTGGACCTGGACCTGACGTCCAGCTGGACCTGGACCTGAGGTCCAGCTGGACCTGGACCTGAGGTCCAGCTGGACCTGGACCTGAGGTCCAGCTGGACCTGGACCTGAGGTCCAGCTGGACCTGGACCTGAGGTTCAGCTGGACCTGGACCTGAGGTCCTGGACCACCTGGACCTGAGGTCCAGCTGAATCGAGACATGAGGTACTGGACCACCTGGACCTGAGGTCCAGCTGGACCTGGACCTGAGGTCCAGCTGGACCTGGACCTGAGGTCCAGCTGGACCTGGACCTGAGGTTCAGCTGGACCTGGACCTGAGGTCCTGGACCACCTGGACCTGAGGTCCAGCTGAAGACTGGACCTGAGGTCCAGGTGGACCTGGACCTGACGTCCAGCTGGACCTGGACCTGAGGTCCAGCTGGACCTGGACATGAGGTCCAGCTGGACCTGGACCTGAGGTCCAGCTGTACCTGGACCTGAGGTCCTGGACCAATTGGACCTGAGGTCCAGCTGGACCTGGACCTGAGGTCGTGGACAACCTGGACCTGAGGTCCAGCTGGACCTGGACCTGAGGTCGTGGACCACCTGGACCTGAGGTCCAGCTGGACCTGGACCTGAGGTCCAGCTTGACCTGGACCTGAGGTCTAGCTGGACCTGGACCTGAGGTCCAGCTGGACCTGAACCTGAGGTGCAGCTGGACCTGGACCTGAGGTCCAGCTGGACCTGGACCTGAGGTCCTGGACCACCTGGACCTGAGGTCCAGCTGGACCTGGACCTGAGGTCCAGCTCGACCTGGACCTGTGGTCCTGGACCTCTGGAACTGAGGTCCAGCTGGACCTGGACCTGAGGTCCAGCTGGATCTGGACAAGAGGTAGCTGGAAACCTGGACCTGAGGTCTAGCTGGAACTGGACCTGAGGTCCAGCTGGACCTGGACCTGAGGTCCAGCTGGACCTGGACCTGAGGTCCAGCTGGACCTGGACCTGAGGTCCAGCTGGACCTGGACCTGAGGTCCAGCTGGACCTGGACCTGAGGTCCAGCTGGAACTGGACCTGAGGTCCAGGTGGACCTGGACCTGAGGTCCAGCTGGACCTGGACATGACGTCCAGCAGGACCTGGACCTGAGGTCCAGCTGTACCTGGACCTGAGGTCCTGGACCAATTGGACCTGAGGTTCAGCTGTACCTGGACCTGAGGTCGTGGACCACCTGGACCTGAGGTCCAGCTGGACCTGGACCTGAGGTCCAGCTGGACCTGGACCTGAGGTCCAGCTGGACCTGGACCTGAGGTCCAGCTGGACCTGGACCTGACGTCCTGGACCACCTGGACCTGATGTCCAGCTGGAAGTGGACCTGAGGTCCAGGTGGACCTGGACCTGACGTCCAGCTGGACCTGGACATGACGTCCAGCTGGACCTGGACCTGAGGTCCAGCTGTACCTGGACCTGAGGTCCTGGACCAATTGGACCTGAGGTTCAGCTGTACCTGGACCTGAGGTCGTGGACCACCTGGAACTGAGGTCCAGCTGGACCTGGACCTGAGGTCGTGGACCACCTGGACCTGAGGTCCAGGTGGACCTGGACCTGACGTCCAGCTGGACCTGGACATGACGTCCAGCTGGACCTGGACCTGAGGTCCAGCTGTACCTGGACCTGAGGTCCTGGACCACTTGGACCTGAGGTTCAGCTGGACCTGGACCTGAGGTCCTGGACCACCTGGACCTGAGGTCCAGCTGGACCTGGACCTGAGGTCCAGCTGGACCTGGACCTGAGGTCCAGTGGACCACCTGGACCAGAGGTCCAGCTGGACCTGGACCGGAGGTCCAGCTGGACCTGGACCTGAGGTCCAGCTGGACCTGACCCTGAGGTGCAGCTGGACCTGGACCTGAGGTCCAGCTGGATCTGGACCTGAGGTCCTGGACCACCTGGACCTGAGGTCCAGCTGGACCTGGACCTGAGGTCCAGCTGGACCTGGACCTGAAGTCCTGGACCACCTGAACCTGATGTCCAGCTGGAAGTGGACCTGAGGTCCAGGTGGACCTGGACCTGATGTCCAGCTGGACCTGGACCTGACGTCCAGCTGGACCTGGACATGAC
Source organism: Cricetiscus sungorus (assembly GCA_030556225.1). Classification (NCBI taxonomy): domain Eukaryota; kingdom Metazoa; phylum Chordata; class Mammalia; order Rodentia; family Cricetidae; genus Cricetiscus; species Cricetiscus sungorus. The sequence goes on from JANBXA010000640.1 coordinate 11,495, forward strand.
GTCCAGCTGGACCTGGACCTGAGGTCCAGCTGGACCTGGACCTGAGGTCCTGGACCAATTGGACCTGAGGTTCAGCTGTACCTGGACCTGAGGTCGTGGACCACCTGAACCTGAGGTCCAGCTGGACCTGGACCTGAGGTCGTGGACTACCTGGACCTGAGGTCCAGCTGGACCTGGACCTGACGTCCAGATTGACCTGGACCTGAGGTCTAGCTTGACCTGGACCTGAGGTCCAGCTGGACCTGACCCTGAGGTGCAGCTGGACCTGGACCTGAGGTCCAGCTGGACCTGGACCTGATGTCCTGGACCACCTGGACCTGATGTCCAGCTGGACCGGGACCTGACGTCCAGCTCGACCTGGCCCTGTGGTCCTGGACCTCCTGGAACTGAGGTCCAGCTGGACCTGGACCTGAGGTCCAGCTGGATCTAGACATGTGGTCCTGGACCACCTGGACCTGAGTTCTAGCTGGAACTGGACCTGAGGTCCAGCTGGACCTGGACCTGAGGTCCAGCTGGACCTGGACCTGAGGTCCAGCTGGACCTGGACCTGACGTCCTGGACCACCTGGACCTGATGTCCAGCTGGAAGTGGACCTGAGGTCCAGGTGGACCTGGACCTGACGTCCAGATGGACCTGGACATGACGTCCAGCTGGACCTGGACCTGAGGTCCAGCTGTACCTGGACCTGAGGTCCTGGACCACTTGGACCTGAGGTTCAGCTGTACCTGGACCTGAGGTCCTGGACCACCTAGACCTGAGGTCTAGCTGGACCTGGACCTGAGGTCCAGCTGGACCTGGACCTGAGGTCGTGGACCACCTGGACCTGAGGTCCAGCTGGACCTGGACCTGAGGTCCCGGACCTCGTGGACCTGAGGTCCAGCTGGACCTGGACCTGAGGTCCAGCTTGACCTGGACCTGAGGTCCAGCTGGACCTGACCCTGAGGTGCAGCTGGACCTGGACCTGAGGTCCAGCTGGACCTGGACCTGATGTTCTGGACCACCTGGACCTGATGTCCAGCTGGACCTGGACCTGAGGTCCAGCTGGACCTGGACCTGAGGTCCAGCTGGACCTGGACCTGAGGTCCTGGACCACCTGGACCTGAGGTCCAGCTGGAACTGGACCTGAGGTCCAGGTGGACCTGGACCTGAGGTCCAGCTGGACCTGGACCTGAGGTCCAGCTGGACCTGGACCTGATGTCCTGGACCACCTGGACCTGATGTCCAGCTGGAACTGGACCTGAGGTCCAGGTGGACCTGGACCTGAGGTCCAGCTGGACCTGGACATGAGGTCCAGCTGGACCTGGACCTGAGGTCCAGCTGGACCTGGACCTGAGGTCCTGGACCACTTGGACCTGAGGTTCAGCTGTACCTGGACCTGAGGTCCTGGACCACCTAGACCTGAGGTCTAGCTGGACCTGGACCTGAGGTCCAGCTGGACCTGGACCTGAGGTCGTGGACCACCTGGACCTGAGGTCCAGCTGGACCTGGACCTGAGGTCCTGGACCTCCTGGACCTGAGGTCCAGCTTGACCTGGACCTGAGGTCCAGCTGGACCTGACCCTGAGGTGCAGCTGGACCTGGACCTGAGGTCCAGCTGGACCTGGACCTGAGGTTCTGGACCACCTGGACCTGAGGTCCAGCTGGACCTGGACCTGAGGTCCAGCTGGACCTGGACCTGAGGTCCAGCTGGACCTGGACCTGACGTCCAGCTGGACCTGGACCTGAGGTCCAGCTGGACCTGGACCTGAGGTCCAGCTGAATCTAGACATGAGGTCCTGGACCACTTGGACCTGAGGTTCAGCTGTACCTGGACCTGAGGTCCTGGACCACCTAGACCAGTGGTATAGCTGGACCTGGACCTGAGGTCCAGCTGGACCTGGACCTGAGGTCGTGGACCACCTGGACCAGAGGTCCAGCTGGACCTGGACCTGAGGTCAAGCTGGACCTGGACCTGAGGTCCAGCTGGACCTGAACCTGAGGTCCAGCTGGACCTGGACCTGAGGTACTGGACCACCTGGACCTGAGGTCCAGCTGGACCTGGACCTGAGGTCCAGCTGGACCTGGACCTGAGGTCCAGCTGGACCTGGACCTGAGGTCCAGCTGGACCTGGACCTGAGGTCCAGCTGAATCTAGACATGAGGTACTGGACCACCTGGACCTGAGTTCTAGCTGGACCTGGACCTGAGGTCCAGCTGGACCTGGACCTGAGGTCCAGCTGGACCTGGACCTGAGGTTCAGCTGGACCTGGACCTGACGTCCTGGACCACCTGGACCTGATGTCCAGCTGAATGTGGACCTGAGGTCCAGGTGGACCTGGACCTGATGTCCAGCTGGAACTGGACCTGACGTCCAGCTGGACCTGGACATGACGTCCAGCTGGACCTGGACCTGAGGTCCAGCTGTACCTGGACCTGAGGTCCTGGACCAATTGGACCTGAGGTCCAGCTGGACCTGGACCTGAGGTCGTGGACCACCTGGACCTGAGGTCCAGCTGGACCTGGACCTGAGGTCGTGGACTACCTGGACCTGAGGTCCAGCTGGACCTGGACCTGACGTCCAGCTGGACCTGGACCTGAGGTCCTGGACCTGGAACTGAGGTCCAGCTGGACCTGGACCTGAGGTCCAGCTGGATCTAGACATGAGGTACTGGAACACCTGGACCTGAGTTCTAGCTGGAACTGGACCTGAGGTCCAGCTGGACCTGGACCTGAGGTCCAGCTGGACCTGGACCTGACGTCCAGCTGGACCTGGACCTGAGGTCCAGCTGGATCTGGACCTGAGGTCCAGATTGACCTGGACCTGAGGTCTAGCTTGACCTGGACCTGAGGTCCAGCTGGACCTGACCCTGAGGTGCAGCTGGACCTGGACCTGAGGTTCAGCTGGACCTGGACCTGATGTCCTGGACCACCTGGACCTGATGTCCAGCTGGACCGGGACCTGACGTCCAGCTCGACCTGGCCCTGTGGTCCTGGACCTCCTGGAACTGAGGTCCAGCTGGACCTGGACCTGAGGTCCAGCTGGATCTAGACATGTGGTACTGGACCACCTGGACCTGAGTTCTAGCTGGAAATGGACCTGAGGTCCAGCTGGACCTGGACCTGAGGTCCAGCTGGACCTGGACCTGAGGTCCAGCTGGACCTGGACCTGACGTCCTGGACCACCTGGACCTGATGTCCAGCTGGAAGTGGACCTGAGGTCCAGGTGGACCTGGACCTGACGTCCAGCTATACCTGGACCTGACGTCCAGCTGGACCTGGACCTGATGTCCTGTAACACCTGGACCTGATGTCCAGCTGGAACTGGACCTGAGGTCCAGGTGGACCTGGACCTGACGTCCAGATGGACCTGGACATGACGTCCAGCTGGACCTCGACCTGAGGTCCAGCTGTACCTGGACCTGAGGTCCTGGACCACTTGGACCTGAGGTTCAGCTGTACCTGGACCTGAGGTCCTGGACCACCTAGACCTGAGGTCTAGCTGGACCTGGACCTGAGGTCCAGCTGGACCTGGACCTGAGGTCGTGGACCACCTGGACCTGAGGTCCAGCTGGACCTGGACCTGAGGTCCCGGACCCCTGGACCTGAGGTCCAGCTGGACCTGGACCTGATGTCCTGGACCACCTGGACCTGATGTCCAGCTGGAACTGGACCTGAGGTCCAGGTGGACCTGGACCTGACGTCCAGCTGGACCTGGACATGACGTCCAGCTGGACCTGGACCTGAGGTCCAGCTGTACCTGGACCTGAGGTCCTGGACCAATTGGACCTGAGGTTCAGCTGGACCTGGACCTGAGGTCCTGACCACCTGGACCTGATGTCTAGCTGGACCTGGACCTGAGGTCCAGCTGGACCTGGACCTGAGGTCGTGGACCACCTGGACCAGAGGTCCAGCTGGACCTGGACCTGAGGTCCTGGACCACCTAGACCTGTGGTCTAGCTGGACCTGACCCTGAGGTGCAGCTGGACCTGGACCTGAGGTCCTGGACCACTTGGACCTGAGGTTCAGCTGTACCTGGACCTGAGGTCCTGGACCACCTAGACCTGTGGTCCAGCTGGACCTGACCCTGAGGTCCAGCTGGACCTGGACCTGAGGTCCAGCTGGACCTGGACCTGAGGTCCAGCTGGACCTGGACCTGATGTCCTGGACCACCTGGACCTGACGTCCAGCTGGACCTGGACCTGAGGTCCAGCTGAACCTGGACATGAGGTAGCGGGACCACCTGGACCTGAGGTCCAGCTGGACCTGGACCTGAGGTCCTGTGGACTACCTGGACCTGAGGTCCAGCTGGACCTGGACCTGATGTCCAGATTGACCTGGACCTGAGGTCCAGCTTGACCTGGACCTGAGGTCCAGCTGGACCTGGACACTGAGGTGCAGCTGGACCTGGACCTGAGGTCCAGCTGGACCTGGACCTGAGGTCCTGGACCACCTGGAACTGATGTCCAGCTGGACCGGGACCTGAGGTCCAGCTGGACCTGGACCTGAGGTCCTGGACCACCTGGAACTGAGGTCCAGCTGGACCTGGACCTGAGGTCCAGCTGGATCTGGACATGAGGTCACTGGACCACCTGGACCTGAGTTCTAGCTGGAACTGGACCTGAGGTCCAGCTGGACCTGGACCTGAGGTCCAGCTGGACCTGGACCTGACGTCCTGGACCACCTGGACCTGAGGTCCAGCTGGAAGTGGACCTGAGGTCCAGGTGGACCTGGACCTGACGTCCAGCTGGACCTGGACCTGAGGTCCAGCTGGACCTGGACCTGAGGTCCTGGACCACCTGGACCTGAGGTCCAGCTGGACCTGGACCTGAGGTCCTGGACCACCTGGACCTGAGGTCCAGCTGGACCTGGACCTGAGGTCCAGCTGGACCTGGACCTGAGGTCAGCTGGACCACCTGGACCTGAGGTCCAGCTGGACCTGGACCTGAGGTCCAGCTGGACCTGGACCTGAGGTCCAGCTGGACCTGGACCTGAGGTCCAGCTGGACCTGGACCTGAGGTCCAGCTGGACCTGGACCTGAGGTCCTGGACCACCTGGACCTGAGGTCCAGCTGGAAGTGGACCTGAGGTCCAGGTGGACCTGGACCTGACGTCCAGCTGGACCTGGACATGACGTCCAGCTGGACCTGGACCTGAGGTCCAGCTGTACCTGGACCTGAGGTCCTGGACCAATTGGACCTGAGGTTCAGCTGTACCTGGACCTGAGGTCCTGGACCACCTGGACCTGAGGTCTAGCTGGACCTGGACCTGAGGTCCAGCTGGACCTGGACCTGAGGTCGTGGACCACCTGGACCTGAGGTCCAGCTTGACCTGGACCTGAGGTCCAGCTGGACCTGGACCTGAGGTCCAGCTGGACCTGGACCTGAGGTGCAGCTGGACCTGGACCTGAGGTCCAGCTGGACCTGGACCTGAGGTCCTGGACACCTGGACCTGAGGTCCAGCTGGACCTGGACCTGAGGTCCAGCTGGACCTGGACCTGAGGTCCTGGACCACCTGGACCTGAGGTCCAGCTGGAAGTGGACCTGAGGTCCAGCTGGACCTGGACCTGATGTCCAGCTGGACCTGGACCTGACGTCCAGCTGGACCTGGACATGACGTCCAGCTGGACCTGGACCTGAGGTCCAGCTGGACCTGGACCTGAGGTCCTGGACCAATTGGACCTGAGGTTCAGCTGTACCTGGACCTGAGGTCGTGGACCACCTGAACCTGAGGTCCAGCTGGACCTGGACCTGAGGTCGTGGACTACCTGGACCTGAGGTCCAGCTGGACCTGGACCTGACGTCCAGATTGACCTGGACCTGAGGTCTAGCTTGACCTGGACCTGAGGTCCAGCTGGACCTGACCCTGAGGTGCAGCTGGACCTGGACCTGAGGTCCAGCTGGACCTGGACCTGAGGTCCTGGACCACCTGGACCTGAGGTCCAGCTGGACCGGGACCTGACGTCCAGCTCGACCTGGCCCTGTGGTCCTGGACCTCCTGGAACTGAGGTCCAGCTGGACCTGGACCTGAGGTCCAGCTGGATCTAGACATGAGGTACTGGACCACCTGGACCTGAGTTCTAGCTGGAACTGGACCTGAGGTCCAGCTGGACCTGGACCTGAGGTCCAGCTGGACCTGGACCTGAGGTCCAGCTGGACCTGGACCTGACGTCCTGGACCACCTGGACCTGATGTCCAGCTGGAAGTGGACCTGAGGTCCAGCTGGACCTGGACCTGAGGTCCAGCTGGACCTGGACCTGACGTCCAGCTGGACCTGGACCTGATGTCCTGTAACACCTGGACCTGATGTCCAGCTGGAACTGGACCTGAGGTCCAGGTGGACCTGGACCTGACGTCCAGCTGGACCTGGACATGACGTCCAGCTGGACCTGGACCTGAGGTCCAGCTGGACCTGGACCTGAGGTCCTGGACCACTTGGACCTGAGGTTCAGCTGTACCTGGACCTGAGGTCCTGGACCACCTAGACCTGAGGTCTAGCTGGACCTGGACCTGAGGTCCAGCTGGACCTGGACCTGAGGTCGTGGACCACCTGGACCTGAGGTCCAGCTGGACCTGGACCTGAGGTCCTGGACCTCCTGGACCTGAGGTCCAGCTTGACCTGGACCGGAGGTCCAGCTTGACCTGGACCTGAGGTCCAGCTGGACCTGACCCTGAGGTGCAGCTGGACCTGGACCTGAGGTCCAGCTGGACCTGGACCTGATGTCCTGGACCACCTGGACCTGATGTCCAGCTGGAACTGGACCTGAGGTCCAGCTGGACCTGGACCTGACGTCCAGCTGGACCTGGACATGACGTCCAGCTGGACCTCGACCTGAGGTCCAGCTGTACCTGGACCTGAGGTCCTGGACCAATTGGACCTGAGGTTCAGCTGTACCTGGACCTGAGGTCCTGGACCACCTGGACCTGAGGTCTAGCTGGACCTGGAACTGAGGTCCAGCTGGACCTGGACCTGAGGTCCAGTGGACCACCTGGACCTGAGGTCCAGCTGGACCTGGACCTGAGGTCCTGGACCACCTGGACCTGAGGTCCAGCTGGACCTGGACCTGAGGTCCAGATGGACCTGGACCTGAGGTCCAGCTGGACCTGACCCTGAGGTGCAGCTGGACCTGGACCTGAGGTCCAGCTGGACCTGGACCTGAGGTTCTGGACCACCTGGACCTGATGTCCAGCTGGACCTGGACCTGAGGTCCAGCTGGACCTGGACCTGAGGTCCAGCTGGACCTGGACCTGACGTCAAGCTGGACCTGGACCTGACGTCCAGCTGGACCTGGACCTGAGGTCCAGCTGGACCTGGACCTGAGGTCCAGCTGTACCTGGACCTGAGGTCCTGGACCAATTGGACCTGAGGTTCAGCTGTACCTGGACCTGAGGTCGTGGACCACCTGGACCTGAGGTCCAGCTGGACCTGGACCTGAGGTTATGGACCACCTGGACCTGAGGTCCAGCTGGACCTGGACCTGAGGTCCAGCTGGACCTGGACCTGAGGTCCAGCTGAACCTGGACATGAGGTACTGGACCACCTGGACCTGAGGTCTAGCTGGACCTGGACCTGAGGTCCAGCTGGACCTGGACCTGAGGTCCAGCTGGACCTGGACCTGAGGTCCAGCTGGACCTGGACCTGAGGTCCAGCTGGACCTGGACCTGAGGTCCAGCTGGACCTGACCCTGAGGTCCAGCTGGACCTGGACCTGAGTTCCAGCTGGACCTGGACCTGAGGTCCAGCTGGACACTGGACCTGAGGTCCAGCTGGACCTGGACCTGAGGTCCAGCTGGACCTGGACCTGAGGTCCAGCTGGACCTGGACCTGACGTCCAGCTGGACCTGGACCTGAGGTCCAGCTGGACCTGGACCTGAGGTCCAGCTGGACCTGGACCTGAGGTCCTGGACCAACTGGACCTGAGGTTCAGCTGGACCTGGACCTGAGGTCGCTGGACCACCTGGAACTGAGGTCCAGCTGGACCTGGACCTGAGGTCGTGGACCACCTGGACCTGAGGTCCAGCTGGACCTGGACCTGACGTCCAGCTGGACCTGGACATGACGTCCAGCTGGACCTGGACCTGAGGTCCAGCAGTACCTGGACCTGAGGTCCTGGACCACCTGGACCTGAGGTTCAGCTGGACCTGGACCTGAGGTCCTGGACCACCTGGACCTGAGGTCCAGCTGGACCTGGACCTGAGGTCCAGCTGGACCTGGACCTGAGGTCGTGGACCACCTGGACCTGAGGTCCAGCTGGACCTGGACCTGAGGTCCAGCTGGACCACCTGGACCTGAGGTCCAGCTGGACCTGACCCTGAGGTCCAGCTGGACCTGGACCTGAGGTCCAGCTGGACCTTGGACCTGAGGTTCAGCTGTACCTGGACCTGAGGTCCTGGACCACCTGGACCTGAGGTCTAGCTGGAACTGGACCTGAGGTCCAGCTGGACCTGGACCTGAGGTCGTGGACCACCTGGACCTGAGGTCCAGCTGGACCTGGACCTGAGGTCACTGGACCACCTGGACCTGAGGTCCAGCTTGACCTGGACCTGAGGTCCAGCTGGACCTGGACCTGAGGTCCAGCTGGACCTGACCCTGAGGTCCAGCTGGACCTGGACCTGAGGTCCAGCTGGACCTGGACCTGAGGTCCTGGACCACCTGGACCTGAGGTCCAGCTGGAACTGGACCTGAGGTCCAGGTGGACCTGGACCTGACGTCCAGCTGGACCTGGACATGACGTCCAGCTGGACCTGGACCTGAGGTCCAGCTGTACCTGGACCTGAGGTCCTGGACCACTTGGACCTGAGGTTCAGCTGTACCTGGACCTGAGGTCCTGGACCACCTGGACCTGAGGTCCAGCTGGACCTGGAACTGAGGTCCAGCTGGACCTGGACCTGAGGTCCTGGATCACCTGGACCTGAGGTCCAGCTGGACCTGGACCTGAGGTCCTGGACCTCCTGGACCTGAGGTCCAGCTTGACCTGGACCGGAGGTCCAGCTTGACCTGGACCTGAGGTCCAGCTGGACCTGACCCTGAGGTGCAGCTGGACCTGGACCTGAGGTCCAGCTGGACCTGGACCTGATGTCCTGGACCACCTGGACCTGAGGTCCAGCTGGACCTGGACCTGAGGTCCAGCTGGACCTGGACCTGACGTCCAGCTGGACCTGGACCTGAGGTCAAGCTGGACCTGGACCTGAGGTCCAGCTGGACCTGGACCTGAGGTCCAGCTGGACCTGGACCTGAGGTCCAGCTGTACCTGGACCTGAGGTCCTGGACCAATTGGACCTGAGGTTCAGCTGTACCTGGACCTGAGGTCGTGGACCACCTGGACCTGAGGTCCAGCTGGACCTGGACCTGAGGTTATGGACCACCTGGACCTGAGGTCCAGCTGGACCTGGACCTGACGTCCAGCTGGACCTGGACCTGAGGTCCAGCTGGACCTGGACCTGAGGTCCAGCTGAATCTAGACATGAGGTACTGGACCACCTGGACCTGAGTTCTAGCTGGACCTGGACCTGAGGTCCAGCTGGACCTGGACCTGAGGTCCAGCTGGACCTGGACCTGAGGTCCAGCTTGACCTGGACCTGAGGTCTAGCTGGACCTGGACCTGAGGTCTAGCTGGACCTGACCCTGAGGTGCAGCTGGACCTGGACCTGAGGTCCAGCTGGACCTGGACCTGAGGTCCAGCTGGACCTGGACCTGAGGTCCAGCTGGACCTGGACCTGAGGTCCAGCTGGACCTGGACCTGAGGTCCTGGACCACCTGGACCTGAGGTCCAGCTGGAACTGGAACTGAGGTCCAGCTGGACCTGGACCTGACGTCCAGCTGGACCTGGACATGACGTCCAGCTGGACCTGGACCTGAGGTCCAGCTGTACCTGGACCTGAGGTCCTGGACCAATTGGACCTGAGGTTCAGCTGTACCTGGACCTGAGGTCGTGGACCACCTGGAACTGAGGTCCAGCTGGACCTGGACCTGAGGTCGTGGACCACCTGGACCTGAGGTCCAGCTGGACCTGGACCTGACGTCCAGCTGGACCTGGACATGAGGTCCAGCTGGACCTGGACCTGAGGTCCAGCTGTACCTGGACCTGAGGTCCTGGACCACTTGGACCTGAGGTTCAGCTGTACCTGGACCTGAGGTCCTGGACCACCTAGACCTGTGGTCTAGCTGGACCTGGAACTGAGGTCCAGCTGGACCTGGACCTGAGGTCGTGGACCACCTGGACCAGAGGTCCAGCTTGACCTGGACCTGAGGTCCTGGACCACCTAGACCTGTGGTCTAGCTGGACCTGACCCTGAGGTGCAGCTGGACCTGGACCTGAGGTCCTGGACCACTTGGACCTGAGGTTCAGCTGTACCTGGACCTGAGGTCCTGGACCACCTAGACCTGTGGTCTAGCTGGACCTGACCCTGAGGTCCAGCTGGACCTGGACCTGAGGTCCAGCTGGACCTGGACCTGAGGTCCAGCTGAATCTAGACATGAGGTACTGGACCACCTGGACCTGAGGTCCAGCTGGACCTGGACCTGAGGTCCAGCTGGACCTGGACCTGAGGTCCAGCTGGACCTGGACCTGAGGTCCAGCTGGACCTGACCCTGAGGTGCAGCTGGACCTGGACCTGAGGTCCAGCTGGACCTGGACCTGAGGTCCAGCTGGAACTGGACCTGAGGTCCAGCTGGACCTGGACCTGAGGTCCAGCTGGACCACCTGGACCTGAGGTCCAGCTGGAACTGGACCTGAGGTCCAGCTGGACCTGGACCTGACGTCCAGCTGGACCTGGACATGACGTCCAGCTGGACCTGGACCTGAGGTCCAGCTGTACCTGGACCTGAGGTCCTGGATCAATTGGACCTGAGGTTCAGCTGTACCTGGACCTGAGGTCGTGGACCACCTGGAACTGAGGTCCAGCTGGACCTGGACCTGAGGTCGTGGACCACCTGGACCTGAGGTCCAGCTGGACCTGGACCTGAGGTCCAGCTGGACCTGGACCTGACGTCCAGCTGGACCTGGACCTGAGGTCCAGCTGTACCTGGACCTGAGGTCGCTGGACCACTTGGACCTGAGGTCCAGCTGGACCTGGACCTGAGGTCCTGGACCACCTGGACCTGAGGTCCAGCTGGACCTGGACCTGAGGTCCAGCTGGACCTGGACCTGAGGTCCAGTGGACCACCTGGACCTGAGGTCCAGCTGGACCTGGACCTGAGGTCAGCTGGAACCTGGACCTGAGGTCTAGCTGGACCTGACCCTGAGGTCCAGCTGGACCTGGACCTGAGGTCAGCTGGACCAGTTGGACCTGAGGTTCAGCTGTACCTGGACCTGAGGTCCTGGACCACCTGGACCTGAGGTCCAGCTGGAACTGGACCTGAGGTCCAGCTGGACCTGGACCTGAGGTCCAGTGGACCACCTGGACCTGAGGTCCAGCTGGACCTGGACCTGAGGTCAGCTGGACCACCTGGACCTGAGGTCCAGCTGGACCTGGACCTGAGGTCCAGCTGGACCTGGACCTGAGGTCCAGCTGGACCTGGACCTGAGGTCCAGCTGGACCTGGACCTGAGGTCCAGCTGGACCTGGACCTGATGTCCTGGACCACCTGGACCTGAGGTCCAGCTGGAACTGGACCTGAGGTCCAGCTGGACCTGGACCTGACGTCCAGCTGGACCTGGACATGACGTCCAGCTGGACCTGGACCTGAGGTCCAGCTGTACCTGGACCTGAGGTCCTGGACCAATTGGACCTGAGGTTCAGCTGTACCTGGACCTGAGGTCCTGGACCACCTAGACCTGAGGTCTAGCTGGACCTGGAACTGAGGTCCAGCTGGACCTGGACCTGAGGTCGTGGACCACCTGGACCTGAGGTCCAGCTGGACCTGGACCTGAGGTCCTGGACCTCCTGGACCTGAGGTCCAGCTTGACCTGGACCGGAGGTCCAGCTTGACCTGGACCTGAGGTCCAGCTGGACCTGACCCTGAGGTGCAGCTGGACCTGGACCTGAGGTCCAGCTGGACCTGGACCTGATGTTCTGGACCACCTGGACCTGATGTCCAGCTCGACTTGGACCTGAGGTCCAGCTGGACCTGGACCTGACGTCCAGCTGGACCTGGACCTGACGTCCAGCTGGACCTGGACCTGACGTCCAGCTGGACCTGGACCTGACGTCCAGCTGGACCTGGACCTGAGGTCCAGCTGTACCTGGACCTAATGTCCTGGACCAATTGGACCTGAGGTTCAGCTGTACCTGGACCTGAGGTCGTGGACCACCTGGACCTGAGGTCCAGCTGGACCTGGACCTGAGGTTATGGACCACCTGGACCTGAGGTCCAGCTGGACCTGGACCTGAGGTCCAGCTGGACCTGGACCTGAGGTCCAGCTGGACCTGGACCTGAGGTCCAGCTGAATCTAGACATGAGGTACTGGACCACCTGGACCTGAGTTCTAGCTGGACCTGGACCTGAGGTCCAGCTGGACCTGGACCTGAGGTCCAGCTGGACCTGGACCTGAGGTCCAGCTGGACCTGGACCTGAGGTCTAGCTGGACCTGGACCTGAGGTCTAGCTGGACCTGACCCTGAGGTCCAGCTGGACCTGGACCTGAGGTCCAGCTGGACCTGGACCTGAGGTCCAGCTGGACCTGGACCTGAGGTCCAGCTGGACCTGGACCTGAGGTCCAGCTGGACCTGGAACTGACGTCCTGGACCACCTGGACCTGATGTCCAGCTGGAACTGGAACTGAGGTCCAGGTGGACCTGGACCTGACGTCCAGCTGGACCTGGACATGACGTCCAGCTGGACCTGGACCTGAGGTCCAGCTGTACCTGGACCTGAGGTCCTGGACCAATTGGACCTGAGGTTCAGCTGTACCTGGACCTGAGGTCGTGGACCACCTGGAACTGAGGTCCAGCTGGACCTGGACCTGAGGTCGTGGACCACCTGGACCTGAGGTCCAGGTGGACCTGGACCTGACGTCCAGCTGGACCTGGACATGACGTCCAGCTGGACCTGGACCTGAGGTCCATCAGTACCTGGACCTGAGGTCCTGGACCACTTGGACCTGAGGTTCAGCTGTACCTGGACCTGAGGTCCTGGACCACCTGGACCTGAGGTCTAGCTGGACCTGGAACTGAGGTCCAGCTGGACCTGGACCTGAGGTCGTGGACCACCTGGACCAGAGGTCCAGCTTGACCTGGACCTGAGGTCAGCTGGACACCTGGACCTGAGGTCCAGCTGGACCTGGACCCTGAGGTCCAGCTGGACCTGGACCTGAGGTCACTGGACCATGGACCTGAGGTTCAGCTGTACCTAGACCTGAGGTCCTGGACCACCTAGACCTGTGGTCCAGCTGGACCTGGACCTGACGTCCAGCTGGACCTGGACCTGAGGTCCAGCTGGACCTGGACCTGAGGTCCAGCTGAATCTAGACATGAGGTACTGGACCACTTGGACCTGAGATCTAGCTGGACCTGGACCTGAGGTCCAGCTGGACCTGGACCTGAGGTCCAGCTGGACCTGGACCTGACGTCCTGGACCACCTGGACCTGATGTCCAGCTGGAAGTGGACCTGAGGTCCACGTGGACCTGGACCTGACGTCCAGCTGGACCTGGACCTGACGTCCAGCTGGACCTGGACCTGATGTCCTGGACCACCTGGACCTGATGTCCAGCTGGAACTGGACCTGAGGTCCAGGTGGACCTGGACCTGAGGTCCAGCTGGACCTGGACATGAGGTCCAGCTGGACCTGGACCTGAGGTCCTGGACCACTTGGACCTGAGGTTCAGCTGTACCTGGACCTGAGGTCCTGGACCACCTAGACCAGTGGTATAGCTGGACCTGGACCTGAAGTACAGCTGGACCTGGACCTGAGGTCGTGGACCACCTGGACCAGAGGTCCAGCTGGACCTGGACCGGAGGTCCAGCTGGACCTGGACCTGAGGTCCAGCTGGACCTGACCCTGAGGTCCAGCTGGACCTGGACCTGAGGTCCAGCTGGACCTGGACCTGAGGTCCAGCTGGACCTGGACCTGAGGTCCAGCTGGACCTGGACCTGAGGTCCAGCTGGACCTGGACCTGAGGTCCAGCTGGATCTAGACATGAGGTACTGGACCACCTGGACCTGAGGTCTAGCTGGACCTGGACCTGAGGTCCAGCTGGACCTGGACCTGAGGTCCAGCTGGACCTGGACCTGAGGTCCAGCTGGACCTGGACCTGAGGTCCTGGACCACCTGGACCTGATGTCCAGCTGAATGTGGACCTGAGGTCCAGGTGGACCTGGACCTGACGTCCAGCTGGACCTGGACCTGAGGTCCAGCTGGACATGGACATGAGGTCCAGCTGGACCTGGACCTGAGGTCCAGCTGGACCTGGACCTGAGGTCCCTGGACCACTGGACCTGAGGTCCAGCTGGACCTGGACCTGAGGTCCAGCTGAATCTAGACATGAGGTTCTGGACCACTTGGACCTGAGATCTAGCTGGACCTGGACCTGAGGTCCAGCTGGACCTGGACCTGAGGTCCAGCTGGACCTGGACCTGAGGTCCTGGACCACCTGGACCTGAGGTCCAGCTGGAACTGGACCTGAGGTCCAGGTGGACCTGGACCTGAGGTCCAGCTGGACCTGGACCTGACGTCCAGCTGGACCTGGACCTGAGGTCCTGGACCACCTGGACCTGATGTCCAGCTGGAACTGGACCTGAGGTCCAGCTGGACCTGGACCTGAGGTCCAGCTGGACCTGGACATGACGTCCAGCTGGACCTGGACCTGAGGTCCAGCTGGACCTGGACCTGAGGTCCTGGACCACTTGGACCTGAGGTTCAGTTGTACCTGGACCTGAGGTCTAGCTGGACCTGGACCTGAGGTCCAGCTGGACCTGGACCTGAGGTCGTGGACCACCTGGACCAGAGGTCCAGCTGGACCTGGACCTGAGGTCCAGCTGGACCTGGACCTGAGGTCCAGCTGGACCTGGACCTGAGGTCCAGCTGGACCTGGACCTGAGGTCCTGGACCACCTGGACCTGAGGTTCAGCTGGACCTGGACCTGAGGTCCTGGACCACCTAGACCTGTGGTCTAGCTGGACCTGACCCTGAGGTGCAGCTGGACCTGGACCTGAGGTGCAGCTGGACCTGGACCTGAGGTCCAGCTGGACCTGGACCTGATGTCCTGGACCACCTGGACCTGACGTCCAGCTGGACCTGGACCTGAGGTCCAGCTGAATCTAGACATGAGGTACTGGACCTCCTGGACCTGAGTTGTAGCTGGACCTGGACCTGAGGTCGTGGACTACCTGGACCTGAGGTCCAGCTGGACCTGGACCTGACGTCCAGTTTGACCTGGACATGAGGTCTAGCTTGACCTGGACCTGAGGTCCAACTGGACCTGACACTGAGGTGCAGCTGGACCTGGACCTGAGGTCCAGCTGGACCTGGACCTGATGTCCTGGACCACCTGGAACTGAAGTCCAGCTGGACCGGGACCTGACGTCCAGCTAGACCTGGCCCTGTGGTCCTGGACCTCCTGGAACTGAGGTCCAGCTGGACCTGGACCTGAGGTCACTGGACCACCTGGACCTGAGGTCTAGCTGGAACTGGACCTGAGGTCCAGCTGGACCTGGACCTGAGGTCCAGCTGGACCTGGACCTGAGGTCAGCTGGACCACCTGGACCTGAGGTCCAGCTGGAAGTGGACCTGAGGTCCAGCTGGACCTGGACCTGACGTCCAGCTGGACCTGGACCTGAAGTCCAGCTGGACCTGGACCTGATGTCCTGGACCACCTGGAACTGATGTCCAGCTGGAACTGGACCTGAGGTCCAGGTGGACCTGGACCTGAGGTCCAGCTGGACCTGGACATGACGTCCAGCTGGACCTGGACCTGAGGTCCAGCTGGACCTGGACCTGAGGTCCTGGACCACTTGGACCTGAGGTCCAGCTGTACCTGGACCTGAGGTCCTGGACCACCTGGACCTGAGGTCTAGCTGGACCTGGACCTGAGGTCCAGCTGGACCTGGACCTGAGGTTCTGGACCTCCTGGACCTGAGGTCCAGCTGGACCTGGACCGGAGGTCCAGCTGGACCTGGACCTGAGGTCCAGCTGGACCTGACCCTGAGGTGCAGCTGGACCTGGACCTGAGGTCCAGCTGGACCTGGACCTGATGTTCTAGACCACCTGGACCTGATGTCCAGATCGACTTGGACCTGAGGTCTAGCTGGACCTGGACCTGAGGTCTAGCTGGACCTGACCCTGAGGTGCAGCTGGACCTGGACCTGAGGTCCAGCTGGACCTGGACCTGAGGTCCAGCTGTACCTGGAGCTGAGGTCCTGGACCACTTGGACCTGAGGTTCAGCTGTACCTGGACCTGAGGTCCTGGACCACCTAGACCTGTGGTCTAGCTGGACCTGGACCTGAGGTCCAGCTGGACCTGGACCTGAGGTCGTGGACCACCAGGACCAGAGGTCCAGCTGGACCTGGACCGGAGGTCCAGCTGGACCTGGACCTGAGGTCCAGCTGGACCTGACCCTGAGGTGCAGCTGGACCTGGACCTGAGGTCCAGCTGGACCTGGACCTGAGGTCCCTGGACACCTGGACCTGAGGTCCAGCTGGACCTGGACCTGAGGTTCAGCTGGACCTGGACCTGACGTCCTGGACCACCTGGACCTGATGTCCAGCTGGAAGTGGACCTGAGGTCCAGGTGGACCTGGACCTGACGTCCAGCTGGACCTGGACCTGACGTCCAGCTGGACCTGGACATGACGTCCAGCTGGACCTGGACCTGAGGTCCAGCTGTACCTGGACCTGAGGTCCTGGACCAATTGGACCTGAGGTTCAGCTGTACCTGGACCTGAGGTCGTGGACCACCTGAACCTGAGGTCCAGCTGGACCTGGACCTGAGGTCGTGGACTACCTGGACCTGAGGTCCAGCTGGACCTGGACCTGACGTCCAGATTGACCTGGACCTGAGGTCTAGCTTGACCTGGACCTGAGGTCCAGCTGGACCTGACCCTGAGGTGCAGCTGGACCTGGACCTGAGGTCCAGCTGGACCTGGACCTGATGTCCTGGACCACCTGGACCTGATGTCCAGCTGGACCTGGACCTGAGGTCCAGCTGGACCTGGCCCTGAGGTCCTGGACCTCCTGGAACTGAGGTCCAGCTGGATCTAGACATGAGGTACCTGGACCACCTGGACCTGAGTTCTAGCTGGACCTGGACCTGAGGTCCAGCTGGACCTGGACCTGAGGTCCAGCTGGACCTGGACCTGAGGTCCAGCTGGACCTGGACCTGAGGTCCAGCTGGACCTGGACCTGAGGTCCAGCTGGACCTGGACCTGAGGTCCAGCTGGACCTGGACCTGAGGTCCTGGACCACTGGACCTGAGGTCCAGCTGGACCTGGACCTGAGGTCCAGCTGGACCTGGACCTGAGGTCCTGGACCACCTGGAACTGAGGTCTAGCTGGACCTGGACCTGAGGTCCAGCTGGACCTGGACCTGAGGTCGTGGACCACTGGACCTGAGGTCCAGCTGGACCTGGACCTGAGGTCCAGCTGGACCTGGACCTGAGGTCCAGCTGTACCTGGACCTGAGGTCCTGGACCACCTGGACCTGAGGTCAAGCTGGACCTGGACCTGAGGTCCAGCTGGACCTGGACCTGAGGTCCTGGACCACCTGGACCTGAGGTCCAGCTGGACCTGGACCTGAGGTCCAGCTGGACCTGGACCTGAGGTCCAGCTGGACCTGGACCTGAGGTCGTGGACCACCTGGACCTGAGGTCCAGGTGGACCTGGACCTGAGGTCCAGCTGGACCTGGACCTGAGGTCCAGCTGGACCTGGACCTGAGGTCCAGCTGGACATGGTACTGAGGTTTCAGATCACCTGGAACTGAAGTTCAGCTGGACCTGGACCTGAGGTCCAGCTGGACCTGGACCTGAGGTCCAGCTGGACCTGGACCTGAGGTCCTGGACCACCTGGACCTGAGGTCCAGCTGGAACTGGACCTGAGGTCCAGCTGGACCTGGACCTGAGGTCCAGCTGGACCTGGACATGAGGTCCAGCTGGACCTGGACCTGAGGTCCAGCTGGACCTGGACCTGAGGTCCTGGACCACCTGGACCTGAGGTCCAGCTGGACCTGGACCTGAGGTCGTGGACCACCTGGACCTGAGGTCCAGCTGGACCTGGACCTGAAGTCCAGCTGGACCTGGACATGAGGTCCTGGACCTGCTGGACATGTGGTCCAGCTGGACCTGGACCTGAGGTCACTGGAGCACCTGGACCTGAGGTCCAGCTGGACCTGGACCTGAGGTCCAGCTGGATCTAGACATGAGGTCCTGGACCACCTGGACCTGAGTTCTAGCTGGACCTGGACCTGAGGTCCAGCTGGACCTGGACCTGAGGTCCAGCTGGACCTGGACCTGAGGTCCAGCTGGACCCGGACCTGAGGTCGTGGTCCACCTGGACCTGAGGTCCAGCTGGACCTGGACCTGAGGTCCAGCTGGACCTGGTACTGAGGTCTTGGACCACCTGGAACTGAAGTCCAGCTGGACCTGGACCTGAGGTCCTGGACCATGGACCTGAGGTCCAGCTGGACCTGGACCTAAGGTCCAGTTGACCTAGACCTGAGGCCCTGGACCACCAGGACCTGAGGTCCAGCTGGACCTGGACCTGAGGTTCAGCTGGACCGGGACCTGAGGTCCAGCTGGAACTGGACCTGAGGTCGTGGACCACCTGGACCTGAGGTCCAGCTGGACGTGGACCTGAGGTCCTGGACCTGGACCTGAGGTCCAGCTGTACCTGGACCTGAGGTCCAGCTGGACCTGGACCTGAGGTCCTGGACTACCTGGACCTGAGGTCCAGCTTGACCTGGACCTGAGGTCCAGCTGGACCTGGACCTGAGGTCCTGGACCACCTGGACCTGAGGTCCAGCTGGACCTGGAACTGACGTCCTGGACCACCTGGAACTGAGGTCCAGCTGGACCTGGACCTGAGGTCCAGCTGGACCTGGACCTGAGGTCCAGCTGGACCTGGACCTGAGGTCCAGCTGGACCTGGACCTGAAGTCCAGCTGGACATGGACCTGAGGTTCTGGACCTGGACCTGAGGTCCAGCTGGACCTGGACCTGAGGTCCAGCTGGACCTGGACCTGAGGTCCTGGACCACCTGGACTTGAGGTCCAGCTGGACCTGGAACTGAGGTCCTTCCACCTGGACCTGAGCTCCAGCTGGACCTGGACCTGAGGTCCAGCTGGACCTGGACCTGAAGTCCTGGACCACCTTGACCTGAGGTCCAGCTGGACCTGGACCTGAGGTCCAGCTGGACCTGGACCTGAGGTCGTGGACAACCTGGACCTGAGGTCCAGCTGGACCTGGACCTGTGGACCAGCTGGACCTGGACCTGAGGTCCAGCTGGACCTGGACATGAGGTCCTGGACCCTGGACCTGAGATCCAGCTGGACCTGGACTTGATGTCCTGGACCTCATGGACCTGTGGTCCAGCTGGACCTGGACCTGAGGTCTAGCTGGACCTGGACCTGAGGTCCAGCTGGACCTGGACCTGAGGTCCAGCTGGACCTGGACCTGAGGTCCTGGACCACCTGGACCTGAGGTCCAGCTGGACCTGGAACTGAGGTTCAGCTGGACCTAGACATGAGGTACTGGACCACCTGGACCTGAGGTCCAGCTGGACCTGGACCTGAGGTTTAGCTGGACCTGGACCTGAGGTCCAGCTGGACCTGGACCTGAGGTCCAGCTGGACCTGGACCTGAGGTCCAGCTGGACCTGGACCTGATGTCCTGGACCACCTGGACCTGAGGTCCAGCTGGACCTGGACCTGAGGTCCAGCTGGACCTGGACCTGACGTCCAGCTGGACCTGGACCTGAGGTCCAGCTGGACCTGGACCTGAGGTCCAGCTGGACCTGGACCTGAGGTCCTGGACCACTTGGACCTGAGGTCCAGCTGGACCTGGACCTGAGGTCGTGGACCACCTGGACCTGAGGTCCAGCTGGACCTGGACCTGAGGTCCAGCTGGACCTGGATCTGAGGTCCAGCTGGACCTGGACCTGAGGTCCAGCTGGACCTGGACCTGAGGTCCTTGACCACCTGGACCTGAGGTCCAGCTGGACCTGGACCTGAGGTCCAGCTGGACCTGGACCTGAGGTCCTGGACCACCTGGACCTGAGGTCCAGCTGGACCTGGACCTGAGGTCCAGCTGGACCTGGACATGAGGTCCAGCTGGAGCTGGACCATCCAGTTGGACCTGGACCTGAGGTCAGCTGGACCCCTGGACCTGAGGTCCAGCTGGACCTGGACCTGAGGTCCTGGAGCACCTGGACTGAGGTCCAGCTGGACCTGGACCTGAGGTCCAGCTGGATCTGGACCTGAGGTCCTGGACCACCTGGACCTGAGGTCCAGCTGGACCTGGACCTGAGGTCCAGCTTGACCTGGACCTGTCCAGCTGGACCTGGACCTGAGGTCCAGCTGGACCCTGACATGAGGTCGTGGACCACCTGGACCTGAGGTCCAGCTGGACCTGGACCTGAGGTCCAGCTGGACCTGGACCTGAGGTGCAGCTGGACCTGGACCTGAGGTCAGCTGGACCACCTGGACCTGAAGTCCAGCTGGACCTGGACCTGAGGTCCAGCTGGACCTGGACCTGAGGTCCTGGACCACCTGGAACTGAGGTTCAGCTGGACCTGGACCTGAGGTCCTGGACCACCTGGACCTGAGGTCCAGCTGGACCTGGACCTGAGGTCCAGCTTGACCTGGACCTGAGGTCCTGGACCACCTGGACCTGAGGTCTAGCTGGACCTGGACCTGAGGTCCAGCTGGACCTGGACCTGAGGTCCTGGACTACCTGGACCTGAGGTCCAGCTTGACCTGGAACTGAGGTCCAGCTGGACCTGGACCTGAGGTCAGGCTGGAACTGGACCTGAGGTCATGGACCACCTGGACCTGAGGTCCAGCTGGAACTGGACCTGAGGTCCTGGACAACCTGGACCTGAGGTCCAGCTGGACCTGGACCTGAGGTCCAGCTGGACCTGGACCTGAGGTCCTGGACACCTGGAACCTAGGTCCAGCTGGACCTGGAACTGAGGTCCAGCTGGACCTGGACCTGAGGTCCTGGACCACCTGGACCTGAGGTCCAGCTGGACCTGGACCTGAGGTCCTGGACCACCTGGACCTGAGGTCCAGCTGGACCTGGACCTGAGGTCCAGCTGGACCTGGACCTGAGGTCCAGCTGGACCTGGACCTGAGGTCCAGCTGGACCTGGACCTGAGGTCCAGCTGGACCTGGACCTGAGGTCCAGCTGGACCTGGATCTGAGGTCTAGCTGGAACTGGACCTGAGGTCCAGCTGGACCTGGACCTGAGGTCCTGGACCACCTTGACCTGAGGTCCAGCTGGACCTGGACCTGACGTCCAGCTGGACCTGGACCTGAGGTCGTGGACCACCTGGACCTGAGGTCCAGCTGGACATGGACATGTGGACCAGCTGGACCTGGACCTGAGGTCCAGCTGGACCTGGACATGAGGTCCTGGACCACCTGGACCTGAGGTCCAGCTGGACCTGGACCTGAGGTCCTGGACCACTGGACCTGAGGTCCAGCTGGACCTGGACCTGAGGTCCAGCTGGACCTAGACCTGAGGTCCAGCTGGACCTGGACCTGAGGTCCAGCTGGACCTGGACCTGAGGTCCTGGACCACCTGGACCTGAGGTCCAGCTGGACCTGGACCTGAGGTACAGCTGGACCTGGACATGAGGTAGCTGGACCACCTGGACCTGAGGTCTAGCTGGACCTGGACCTGAGGTTCAGCTGGACCTGGACCTGAGGTCCAGCTGGACCTGGACCTGAGGTCCAGCTGGACCTGGACCTGAGGTCCAGCTGGACCTGGACCTGAGGTCCAGCTGGACCTGGACCTGAGGTCCTGGACCACCTGGACCTGATGTCCAGCTGGACCTGGACCTGAGGTCCAGCTGGACCTGGACCTGACGTCCAGCTGGACCTGGACCTGACGTCCAGCTGGACCTGGACCTGAGGTCCAGCTGGACCTGGACCTGAGGTCCTGGACCACTTGGACCTGAGGTCCAGCTGGACCTGGACCTGAGGTCGTGGACCACCTGGACCTGAGGTCCAGCTGGACCAGGACCTGAAGTCCAGCTGGACCTGGATCTGAGGTCCAGCTGGACCTGGAACTGAGGTCCAGCTGGAACTGGACCTGAGGTCCTTGACCAACTGGACCTGAGGTCCAGCTGGACCTGGACCTGAGTCCAGCTGGACCTGGACCTGAGTTCCTGGACCACCTGGACCTGAGGTTGAGCTGGACCTGGACCTGAGGTCCAGCTGGACCTGGACCTGAGGTCCAGCTGGAGCTGGACCTAGTCCAGCTGGACCTGGACCTGAGGTCCTGGACCTTCTGGACCTGAGGTCCAGCTGGACCTGGACCTGAGGTCCTGGAGCACCTGGACCTGAGGTCCAGCTGGACCTGGACCTGAGGTCCAGCTGGATCTGGACCTGAGGTCGCTGGACCACCTGGACCTGAGGTCTAGCTGGACCTGGACCTGAGGTCTAGCTGGACCTGGACCTGAGGTCTAGCTGGACCTGGACCTGAGGTCCAGCTGGACCCTGACCTGAGGTCGTGGACCACCTGGACCTGAGGTCCAGCTGGACCTGGACCTGAGGTCCAGCTGGACCTGGACCTGAGGTCCAGCTGGACCTGGACCTGAGGTCCAGCTGGACCTGGACCTGAAGTCCAGCTGGACCTGGACCTGAGGTCCAGCTGGACCTGGTCCTGAGGTCCTGGACCACCTGGACCTGAGGTCCAGCTGGACCTGGACCTGAGGTCCTGGACCACTTGGACCTGAGGTCCAGCTGGACCTGGACCTGAGGTCCAGCTTGACCTGGACCTGAGGTCCTGGACCACCTGGACCTGAGGTCCAGCTGGACCTGGACCTGAGGTCCAGCTGGACCTGGACCTGAGGTCCTGGATTCCTGGACCTGAGGTCCAGCTGGACCTGGACCTGAGGTCCAGCTGGACCTGGACCTGAGGTCAAGCTGGACCTGGACCTGAGGTCCAGTGGACCACCTGGACCTGAGGTCCAGCTGGACCTGGACCTGAGGTCCTGGAAACCTGGACCTGAGGTCCAGCTGGACCTGGACCTGAGGTCCAGCTGGACCTGGACCTGAGGTCCTGGATACCTGGAACCTGAGGTCCAGCTGGACCTGGACCTGAGGTCCAGCTGGACCTGGACCTGAGGTCCTGGACCACCTGGACCTGAGGTCCAGCTGGACCTGGACCTGACGTCCTGGACCACCTGGACCTGATGTCCAGCTGGACCTGGACCTGAGGTCCAGCTGGACCTGGACCTGACGTCCAGCTGGACCTGGACCTGAGGTCCAGCTGGACCTGGACCTGAGGTCCAGCTGGACCTGGACCTGAGGTCCAGCTGGACCTGGACCTGAGGTCCAGCTGGAACTGGACCTGAGGTCCAGCTGGACCTGGACCTGAGGTCCTGGACCACCTGGACCTGAGGTCCAACTGGACCTGGAACTGAGGTCCGACCACCTGGACCTGAGCTCCAGCTGGACCTGGACCTGAGGTCCAGCTGGACCTGGACCTGAAGTCACTGGACCACCTTGACCTGAGGTCCAGCTGGACCTGGACCTGAGGTCCAGCTGGACCTGGACCTGAGGTCGTGGACCACCTGGACCTGAGGTCCAGCTGGACCTGGACATGAGGACCAGCTGGACCTGGACCTGAGGTCCGGCTGGACCTGGACCTGAGGTCAGCTGGACCCCTGGACCTGAGATCCAGCTGGACCTGGACTTGATGTCCTGGACCTCATGGACCTGAGGTCCAGCTGGACCTAGACCTGAGGTCCAGCTGGACCTAGACCTGAGGTCCAGCTGGACCTGGACCTGAGGTCCAGCTGGACCTGGACATAGGTCCTGGACCACCTGGTCCTGAGGTCCAGCTGGACCTGGAACTGAGATTTAGCTGGATCTAGACATGAGGTACTGGACCACCTGGACCTGAGTTCTAGCTGGACCTGGACCTGAGCTTTAGCTGGACCTGGACCTGAGGTACAGCTGGACCTGGACCTGAGGTCCAGCTGGACCTGGGCCTGAGGTCCAGCTGGACCTGGACCTGATGTCCTGGACCACCTGGACCTGATGTCCAGCTGGACCTGGACCTAAGGTCCAGCTGGACCTGGACCTGAGGTCCAGCTGGACCTGGACCTGACGTCCAGCTGGACCTGGACCTGAGGTCCAGCTGTACCTGGACCTGAGGTCCTGGACCACCTGGACCTGAGGTCCAGCTGGACCTGGACCTGAGGTCGTGGACCACCTGGACCTGAGGTCCAGCTGGACCTGGACCTGAAGTCCAGCTGGACCTGGACCTGAGGTCCAGCTGGACCTGGAACTGAGGTCCAGCTGGACCTGGACCTGAGGTCCTGGACCACCTGGACCTGAGGTCCAGCTGGACCTGGACCTGAGGTCCAGCTGGACCTGGACCTGAGGTCCTGGACCACCTGGACCTGAGGTCCAGCTGGACCTGGACCTGAGGTCCAGCTGGACCTGGACCTGAGGTCCAGCTGGACCTGGACCTGAGGTCCAGCTGGACCTGGACCTGAGGTCCTGGACCTCTGGACCTGAGGTCCAGCTGGACCTGGACCTGAGGTCCTGGAGCACCTGGACCTGAGGTCCAGCTGGACCTGGACCTGAGGTCCAGCTGGATCTTGACATGAGGTCCTGGACCACCTGGACCTGAGGTCCAGCTGGACCTGGACCTGAGGTCAAGCTGGACCTGGACCTGAGGTCCAGCTGGACCTGGACCTGAGGTCCAGCTGGACCCTGACCTGAGGTCGTGGACCACCTGGACCTGAGGTCCAGCTGGACCTGGACCTGAGGTCCAGCTGGACCTGGACCTGAGGTCCAGCTGGACCTGGACCTGAGGTCGCTGGACCACCTGGACCTGAGGTCCAGCTGGACCTGGACCTGAGTTCCAGCTGGACATGGTCCTGAGGTCTTGGACCACTTGGAACTGAAGTCCAGCTGGACCTGGACCTGAGGTCCTGGACCCTGGACCTGAGGTCCAGCTGGACCTGGACCTGAGGTCCAGTTGACCTGGACCTGAGGCCCTGGACCACCAGGACCTGAGGTCCAGCTGGACCTGGACCTGAGGTCCAGCTGGACCTGGACCTGAGGTCCTGGACTACCTGGACCTGATGTCCAGCTGGACCTGGACCTGAGGTCCAGCTGGACCTGGACCTGAGGTCAGGCTGGAACTGGACCTGAGGTCAGCTGGACCTGGACCTGAGGTCCAGCTGGAACTGGACCTGAGGTCCTGGACAACCTGGACCTGAGGTCCAGCTGGACCTGGACCTGAGGTCCAGCTGGACCTGGACCTGAGGTCCTGGACCACCTGGACCGGAGGTCCAGCTGGACCTGGAACTGAGGTCCAGCTGGACCTGGACCTGAGGTCGTGGACCACCTGGACCTGAGGTCCAGCTGGACCTGGACCTGACGTCCTGGACCACCTGGACCTGATGTCCAGCTGGACCTGGACCTGAGGTCCAGCTGGACCTGGACCTGACGTCCAGCTGGACCTGGACCTGAGGTCCAGCTGGACCTGGACCTGAGGTCCAGCTGGACCTGGACCTGAGGTCCTGGAATTCCTGGATCTGAGGTCTAGCTGGAACTGGACCTGAGGTCCAGCTGGACCTGGACCTGAGGTCCTGGACCACCTGGACCTGAGGTCCAGCTGGACCTGGACCTGAGGTCCAGCTGGACCTGGACCTGAGGTCGTGGACAACCTGGACCTGAGGTCCAGCTGGACATGGACATGTGGACCAGCTGGACCTGGACCTGAGGTCCAGCTGGACATGGTACATGAGGTCCTGGACCACCTGGACCTGAGGTCCAGCTGGACCTGGACCTGATGTCCTGGACCTCATGGACCTGAGGTCCAGCTGGACCTGGACCTGAGGTCCAGCTGGACCTGGACCTGAGGTCCAGCTGGACCTGGACCTGAGGTCCAGCTGGATCTGGACATGAGGTCCTGGACCACCTGGACCTGAGGTCCAGCTGGACCTGGAACTGAGGTCCAGCTGGACCTAGACATGAGGTCCTGGACCACCTGGACCTGAGGTCCAGCTGGACCTGGACCTGAGGTTCAGCTGGACCTGGACCTGAGGTCCAGCTGGACCTGGACCTGAGGTCCAGCTGGACCTGGACCTGAGGTCCAGCTGGACCTGGGCCTGAGGTCCAGCTGGACCTGGGCCTGATGTCCTGGACCACCTGGACCTGAGGTCCAGCTGGACCTGGACCTAAGGTCCAGCTGGACCTGGACCTGACGTCCAGCTGGACCTGGACCTGACGTCCAGCTGGACCTGGACCTGAGGTCCAGCTGGACCTGGACCTGAGGTCCTGGACCACTTGGACCTGAGGTCCAGCTGGACCTGGACTTGAGGTCGTGGACCACCTGGACCTGAGGTCCAGCTGGACCTGGACCTGAAGTCCAGCTGGACCTGGATCTGAGGTCCAGCTGGACCTGGAACTGAGGTCTAGCTGGAACTGGACTGAGTTCCTTGACCAACTGGACCTGAGGTCCAGCTGGACTTAGACCTGTCCAGTTGGACCTGGACCTGAGTTCCTGGACCTCCTGGACCTGAGGT
This sequence comes from Cricetiscus sungorus, assembly GCA_030556225.1. NCBI lineage: Eukaryota > Metazoa > Chordata > Mammalia > Rodentia > Cricetidae > Cricetiscus > Cricetiscus sungorus. Next base: position 38,105 of record JANBXA010000640.1, read on the forward strand.
TCAGCTGGACCTGGACCTGAGGTCCAGCTGGACCTGGACATGAGGTCCAGCTGGAGTTGGATCTGTCCAGTTGGACCTGGACCTGAGGTCCTGGACCTTCTGGACCTGTGGTCCAGCTGGACCTGGACCTGAGGTCCTGGAGCACCTGGTACTTAGGTCCGGCTGGACCTGGACCTGAGGTCTAGCTGGATCTAGACATGAGGTACTGGACCACCTGGACCTGAGTTCTAGCTGGACCTGGACCTGAGCTTTAGCTGGACCTGGACCTGAGGTACAGCTGGACCTGGACCTGAGGTCCAGCTGGACCTGGACCTGAGGTCCAGCTGGACCTGGGCCTGATGTCCTGGACCACCTGGACCTGATGTCCAGCTGGACCTGGACCTAAGGTCCAGCTGGACCTGGACCTGAGGTCCAGCTGGACCTGGACCTGACGTCCAGCTGGACCTGGACCTGAGGTCCAGCTGTACCTGGACCTGAGGTCCTGGACCACTTGGACCTGAGGTCCAGCTGGACCTGGACTTGAGGTCGTGGACCACCTGGACCTGAGGTCCAGCTGGACCAGGACCTGAAGCACAGCTGGACCTGGATCTGAGGTCCAGCTGGACCTGGAACTGAGGTCTAGCTGGAACTGGACTGAGTTCCTTGACCAACTGGACCTGAGGTCCAGCTGGACCTGGACCTGAGGTCCAGCTGGACCTGGACCTGAGTTCAGCTGGACCTGGACCTGAGGTCCAGCTGGACCTGGACCTGAGGTCCAGCTGGACCTGGACCTGAGGTCCAGCTGGAGCTGGACCTGTCCAGCTGGACCTGGACCTGAGGTCCTGGACCTCTGGACCTGAGGTCCAGCTGGACCTGGACCTGAGGTCCTGGAGCACCTGGAACTGAGGTCCAGCTGGACCTGGACCTGAGGTCCAGCTGGATCTAGACATGAGGTCCTGGACCACCTGGACCTGAGTTCTAGCTGGACCTGGACCTGAGGTCCAGCTGGACCTGGACCTGTCCAGCTGGACCTGGACCTGAGGTCCAGCTGGACCCTGACCTGAGGTCGTGGACCACCTGGACCTGAGGTCCAGCTGGACCTGGACCTGAGGTCCAGCTGGACCTGGACCTGATGTCCAGCTGGACCTGGACCTGAGGTCCTGGACCACCTGGACCTGAAGTCCAGCTGGACCTGGACCTGAGGTCCAGCTGGACATGGTCCTGATGTCTTGGATCACCTGGAACTGAAGTTTAGCTGGACCTGGACCTGAGGTCCTGGACCACTTGGACTTGAGGTCCAGCTGGACCTGGACCTGAGTTCCAGTTGACCTAGACTTGAGGCCCTGGACCACCAGGACCTGAGGTCTAGCTGGACCTGGACCTGAGGTCCAGCTGGACCTGGACCTGAGGTCCTGGACTACCTGGAACCTATGTCCAGCTTGACCTGGAACTGAGGTCCAGCTGGACCGGGTCCTGAGGTCAGGCTGGAACTGGACCTGAGGTCATGGACCACCTGGACCTGAGGTCCAGCTGGAAATGGACCTGAGGTCCTGGACAACCTGGACCTGAGGTCCAGCTGGACCTGGACCTGAGGTCCAGCTGGACCTGGACCTGAGCTCCTGGACTACCTGGAACCTATGTCCAGCTTGACCTGGAACTGAGGTCCAGCTGGACCTGGACCGGAGGTCCTGGACCACCTGGACCTCAGGTCCAGCTGGACCTGGACCTGACGTCCTGGACCACCTGGACCTGGGTCCAGCTGGACCTGGACCTGAGGTCCAGCTGGACCTGGACCTGACGTCCAGCTGGACCTGGACCTGAGGTCCAGCTGGACCTGGACCTGAAGTCCAGCTGGACATGGTACCTGAGGTCCTGGAACCCTGGACCTGAGGTCAAGCTGGACCTGGACCTGAGGTCCAGCTGGACCTGGACCAGAGGTCCTGGACCACCTGGACTTGTGGTCCTGCTGGACCTGGACCTGAGGTCCTCCTCCTGGATCTGAGCTCCAGCTGGACCTGGACCTGAGGTCCAGCTGGACCTGCACCTGAGGTCCTGGACCACCTGGACCTGAGGTCCAGCTGGACCTGGACCTGAAGTCCAGCTGGACCTGGACCTGAGGTCGTGGACCACCTGGACCTGAGGTCCAGCTGGACCTGGACATGTGGACCAGCTGGACCTGGAACTGAGGTCCAGCTGGACCTGGTACCTGAGGTCCTGGACCTCCTGGACCTGAGATCCAGCTGGACCTGGACTTGATGTCCTGGATATCATGAACCTGAGGTCCAGCTGGACCTGGACCTGAGGTCCAGCTGGATCTGGACATGGGGTCCTGGACCACCTGGACCTGAGGTCCAGCTGGACCTGGACCTGAGGTTCAGCTGGATCTGGACATGAGGTACTGGACCATCTGGACCTGAGTTCTAGCTGGACCTGGACCTGAGGTTTAGCTGGACCTGGACCTGAGGTCCAGCTGGACCTGGACCTGGACCTGACGTCCTGGACCACCTGGACCTGATGTCCAGCTGGAACTGGACCTGAGGTCCAGCTGGACCTGGACCTGACGTCCAGCTGGACCTGGACCTTACGTCCAGCTGGATCTGGAACATAGGTCCAGCTGTACCTGGACCTGATGTCCTGGACCTCATGGACCTGAGGTCCAGCTGGACCTGGACCTGAGGTCCAGCTGGACCAGGACCTGAAGTACAGCTGGACCTGTATCTGAGGTCCAGCTGGACCTGGAACTGAGGTCCAGCTGGAACTGGACCTGAGTTCTTGACCACCTGGACCTGAGGTCCAGCTGGACTTGGACCTGTCCAGTTGGACCTGGACCTGAGTTCCTGGACCTCCTGGACCTGAGGTTCAGCTGGACCTGGACCTGAGGTCCAGCTGGACCTGGACCTGAGGTCCAGCTGGAATTGGACCTGTCCAGTTGGACCTGGACCTGAGGTCCTGGAGCTCCTGGACCTGTGGTCCAGCTGGACCTGGACCTGAGGTCCTGGAGCACCTTGTCCTGGGGTCCGGCTGGACCTGGACCTGAGGTCCAGCTGGATCTAGACATGAGGTACTGGACCACCTGGACCTGAGTTCTAGCTGGACCTGGACTTGAGGTCGTGGACCAACTGGACCTGAGGTCCAGCTGCACCAGGACCTGAAGCACAGCTGGACCTGGATCTGAGGTCCAGCTGGACTTGGACCTGTCCAGTTGGACCTGGACCTGAGTTCCTGGACCTCCTGGACCTGAGGTCCAGCTGGACCTGGACCTGAGGTCCAGGTGGATCTGGACCTGAGGTCCAGCTGGAACGGACTTGTCAAGTTGGACCTGGACCTGAGGTCAGCTGGAACCTGGACCTGTGGTCCAGCTGGACCTGGACCTGAGGTCCTGGACCACCTGGACCTGAGGTCCAGCTGGACCTGGACCTGAGGTCCAGCTGGACCTAGACATGAGGTACTGGACCACCTGGACCTGAGTTCCAGCTGGACCTGGACCTGAGGTCCAGCTGGACCTGGACCTGAGGTCCAGCTTGACCTGGACCTGAGGTCCAGCTGGACCCGGACATGAGGTCGTGGTCCACCTGGACCTGAGGTCCAGCTGGACATGGACCTGAGGTCCAGCTGGACCTGGACCTGAGGTCCAGCTGGACCTGGACCTGAGGTCCTGGACCACCTGGACCTGAGGTCCAGCTGGACCTGGACCTGAGGTCCAGCTGGACCTGGTACTGAGGTCGTTGGACCACCTGGACCTGAAGTCCAGCTGGACCTGGACCTGAGGTCCTGGACCACTTGGACCTGAGGTCCAGCTGGACCTGGACCTGAGGTCCAGCTGGATCTAGACTTGAGGTCCTGGACCACCTGGACCTGAAGTCTAGCTGGACCTGGACCTGAGGTCCAGCTGGACCTGGACCTGAGGTCCAGCTGGACCTGGACCTGAGGTCCAGCTGGAACTGGACCTGAGGTCGTGGACCACCTGGACCTGAGGTCCAGCTGGAACTGGACCTGAGGTCCTGGACCTACTGGACCTGAGGTCCAGCTGGACCTGGACCTGAGGTCCAGCTGGACCTGGACCTGACGTCCTGGACCACCTGGACCTGAGGTCCAGCTGGACCTGGACCTGAGGTCCAGCTGGAACTGGACCTGAGGTCCTGGACCCTGTACCTGAGGTCCAGCTGGACCTGGACCTGAAGTCCAGCTGGACATGGACCTGAGGACCTGGACCTGGATCTGAGGTCAAGCTGGACCTGGACCTGAGGTCCAGCTGGACCTGGACCAGAGGTCCTGGACCACCTGGACCTGTGGTCCAGCTGGACCTGGACCTGAGGTCCTTTACGACCTGGACCTGAGGTCCAGCTGGACCTGGACCTGAGGTCCAGCTGGACCTGCACCTGAGGTCCTGGACCACTTTGTCCTGAGGTCCACCTGGACCTGGACCTGAAGTCCAGCTGGACCTGGACCTGAGGTCGTGGACCACCTGGACCTGAGGTCCAGCTGGACATGGACATGTGGACCAGATAGACCTGGACCTGAGGTCCAGCTGGACATGGTACATGAGGTCCTGGACCTCCTGGACCTGAGATCCAGCTGGACCTGGACTTGATGTCCTGGACCTCATGGACCTGAGGTCCAGCTGGACCTGGACCTGAGGTCCAGCTGGATCTGGACATAGGTCCTGGACCACCTGGTCCTGAGGTCCAGCTGGACCTGGACCTGAGCTTTAGCTGGATCTAGACATAAGGTACTGGACCATCTGGACCTGAGTTCTAGCTGGACCTGGACCTGAGCTTTAGCTGAACCTGGACCTGAGGTCCAGGTGGACCTGGACCTGAGGTCCAGCTGGACCTGGACCTGACGTCCAGCTGGACCTGGACCTGAGGTCCAGCTGGACCTGGACCTGAGGTCCAGCTGTACCTGGACCTGAGGTCCTGGACCACTTGGACCTCAGGTCCAGCTGGACCTGGACTTGAGGTCGTGGACCACCTGGACCTGAGGTCCAGCTGGACCAGGACCTGAAGCACAGCTGGACCTGGATCTGAGGTCCAGCTGGACCTGGAACTGAGGACTAGCTGGAACTGAACTGAGTTCCTTGACCAACTGGACCTGAGGTCCAGCTGGACTTGGACCTGTCCAGTTGGACCTGGACCTGAGATCCTGGACCTCCTGGACCTGAGGTTCAGCTGGACCTGGAACTGAGGTCCAGCTGGACCTGGACCTGAGGTCCAGCTGGAATTGGACCTGTCCAGTTGGACCTGGACCTGAGGTCCTGGACCTCCTGGACCTGTGGTCCAGCTGGACCTGGACCTGAGGTCCTGGAGCACCTGGTCCTCAGGTCCGGCTGGACCTGGACCTGAGGTCCAGCTGGACCTAGACCTGAGGTACTGGACCACCTGGACCTGAGTTCTAGCTGGACCTGGACCTGAGGTCCAGCTGGACCTGGACCTGTCCAGCTGGACCTGGACCTGAGGTCCAGCTGGACCCTGACATGAGGTCGTGGACCACCTGGACCTGAGATCCTGCTGGACATGGACCTGAGGTCCAGCTGGACCTGGACCTGATGTCCAGCTGGACCTGGACCTGAGGTCCTGGACCACCTGGACCTGAAGTCCAGCTGGACCTGGACCTGAGCTCCTGGACTACCTGGACCCTATGTCCAGCTGGACCTGGAACTGAGGTCCAGCTGGACCTGGACCGGAGGTCCTGGACCACCTGGACCTGAGGTCCAGCTGGACCTGGTTCTGAGGTCCTGGACCACCTGGACCTGAGGTCCAGCTGGACCTGGACCTGAGGTCCAGCTGGACCTGGACCTGAGGTCCAGCTGGACCTGGACCTGAGGTCCAGCTGGACCTGGACCTGAAGTCCAGCTGGACCTGGACCTGAGGTCCTGGACCTGGACCTGAGGTCATGCTGGACCTGGACCTGAGGTCCAGCTGGACCTGGACCTGAGGTCCTGGACCACCTGGACCTGTGGTCCTACTGGACCTGGACCTGAGGTCCTCTTCCTCCTGGATCTGAGCTCCAGCTGGTCCTGGACCTGAGGTCCAGCTGGTTCTGCACCTGAGGTCCTGGACCACCTTGTCCTGAGGTCCAGCTGGACCTGGACATGAAGTCCAGCTGGACCTGGACCTGAGGTCGTGGACCACCTGGACCTGAGGTCCAGCTGGACATGGACATGTGGACCAGCTAGACCTGGACCTGAGGTCCAGCTGGACATGGTACATGAGGTCCTGGACCTCCTGGACCTGAGATCCAGCTGGACCTGGACTTGATGTCCTGGATATCATGAACCTGAGGTCCAGCTGGACCTGGACCTGAGGTCCAGCTGGATCTGGACATAGGTCCTGGACCACCTGGTCCTGAGGTCCAGCTGGACCTGGACCTGAGCTTTAGCTGGATCTAGACATGAGGTACTGGACCACCTGGACCTGAGTTCTAGCTGGACCTGGACCTGAGCTTTAGCTGGACCTGGACCTGAGGTCCAGCTGGAAGTGGACCTGACGTCCAGCTGGACCTGGACCTGAGGTCCAGCTGGACCTGGACCTGACGTCCAGCTGGACTTGGAACTGAGGTCCAGCTGTACCTGGACCTGAGGCCCTGGACGACTTGGACCTCAGGTCCAGCTGGACCTGGACTTGAGGTCGTGGACCACCTGGACCTGAGGTCAAGCTGGACTAGGACCTGAAGCACAGCTGGACCTGGATCTGAGGTCCAGCTGGACCGCGAACTGAGGTCCAGCTGGACCTGGACCAGAGGTCCTGGACCACCTGGTCTTGTGGTCCTACTGGACCTGGACATGAGGTCCTTTTCCTCCTGGACCTGTGCTCCAGCTGGTCCTGGACCTGAGGTCCAGCTGGACCTGGACCTGAGGTCCTGGACCACCTTGACCTGAGGTCCAGCTGGACCTGGACCTGAAGTCCAGCTGGACCTGGACCTGAGGTCGTGGACCACCTGGACCTGAGGTCCAGCGGAAATGGACATGTGGACCAGCTAGACCTGGACCTGAGGTCCACCTGGACATGGTACATGAGGTCCTGGACCTCCTGGACCTGAGGTCCAGCTGGACCTGGACCTGATGTCCTGGACCTCATGGACCTGAGGTTCAGCTGGACCTGGACCTGAGGTCCAGCTGGACCTGGACATGAGGTCCTGGACCACCTGGACCTGAGGTCCAGCTGGACCTGGACCTGAGGTCTAGATGGATCTAGACATGAGGTACTGGACCACCTGGACCTGAGTTCTAGCTGGACCTGGACCTGAGGTCTAGCTGGACCTGGACCTGAGGTCCAGCTGGACCTGGACCTGAGGTCCAGCTGGACCTGGACCTGAGCTCCAGCTGGACCTGGACCTGAGGTCCAGCTGGACCTGGACCTGACGTCCTGGACCACCTGGACCTGATGTCCAGCTGGACCTGGACCTGAGGTCCAACTGGACCTGGACCTGACGTCCAGCTGGACCTGGACCTGACGTCCAGCTGGACCTGGAACTGAGGTCCAGCTGTACCTGGACCTGAGGTCCTGGACCACTTGGACCTGAGGTCCAGCTGGACCTGGACTTGAGGTCGTGGACCACCTGGACCTGAGGTCCAGCTGGACCAGGACCTGAAGCACAGCTGGACCTGGATCTGAGGTCCAGCTGGACCTGGAACTGAGGTCTAGCTGGAACTGGACTGAGTTTGACCAACTGGACCTGAGGTCCAGCTGGACTTGGACCTGTCCAGCTGGACCTGGACCTGAGTTCCTGGACCTCCTGGACCTGAGGTCCAGCTGGACCTGGACCTGAGGTCCAGCTGGACCTGGACCTGAGGTCCAGCTGGAACTGGACCTGTCCAGTTGGACCTGGACCTGAGGTCCTGGAGCTCCTGGAACTGTGGTCCAGCTGGACCTGGACCTGAGGTCCTGGAGCACCTTGTCCTGGGGTCCAGCTGGACCTGGACCTGAGGTCCAGCTGGATCTAGACATGAGGTACTGGACCACCTGGACCTGAGTTCTAGCTGGACCTGGACCTGAGGTCGTGGACCAACTGGACCTGAGGTCCAGCTGCACCAGGACCTGAAGCACAGCTGGACCTGGATCTGAGGTCCAGCTGGACTTGGACCTGTCCAGTTGGACCTGGACCTGAGTTCCTGGACCTCCTGGACCTGAGGTCCAGCTGGACCTGGACCTGAGGTCCAGGTGGACCTGGACCTGAGGTCCAGCTGGAATTGGACTTGTCAAGTTGGACCTGGACCTGAGGTCCTGGAACTCCTGGACCTGTGGTCCAGCTGGACCTGGACCTGAGGTCCTGGATCACCTGGTCCTGAGGTCCAGCTGGACCTGGACCTGAGGTCCAGCTGGATCTAGACATGAGGTACTGGACCACCTGGACCTGAGTTCTAGCTGGACCTGGACCTGAGGTCCAGCTGGACCTGGACCTGTCCAGCTGGACCTGGATCTGAGGTCCAGCTGGACCCTGACATGAGGTCGTGGTCCACCTGGACCTGAGATCCTGCTGGACATGGACCTGAGGTACAGCTGGACCTGGACCTGAGGTCCAGCTGGACCTGGACCTGAGGTCCTAGACCACCTGGACCTGAAGTCCAGCTGGATCTGGACCTGAGTTCCAGCTGGACATGGTACTGAGGTCTTGGATCACCTGGAACTGAAGTTTAGCTGGACCTGGACCTGAGGTCCTGGACCACTTGGACTTGAGGTCCAGCTGGACCTGGACCTGAGTTCCAGTTGATCTAGACTTGAGGCCCTGGACCACCAGGACCTGAAGTCTAGCTGGACCTGGACCTGAGGTCCAGCTGGACCTGGACCTGAGGTCCAGCTGGACCGGGACCTGAGGTCCAGCTGGACCTGGACCTGAGGTTGTGGACCACCTGGACCTGAGGTCCAGCTGGAAGTGGACCTGAGGTCCTGGACCTATTGGACCTGAGGTCCAGCTGGACCTGGACCTGAGGTCCAGCTGGACCTGGACCTGACGTCCTGGACCACCTGGACCTCATGTCCAGTTGGACCTGTACCTGAGGTCCAGCTGGAAGTGGACCTGAGGTCCTGGACCTCCTGTACCTGAGGTCCAGCTGGACCTGGACCTGAAGTCCATGGACATGGTACCTGAGGACCTGGAATTCCTGGATCTGAGGTCAAGCTGGACCTGGACCTGAGGTCCAGCTGGACCTGGACCAGAGGTCCTGGACCACCTGGACTTGTGGTCCTACTGGACCTGGACCTGAGGTCCTTTTACTCCTGGACCTGAGCTCCAGCTGGTCCTGGACCTGAGGTCCAGCTGGATCTGCACCTGAGGTCCTGGACCACCTTGTCCTGAGGTCCAGCTGGACCTGGACCTGAAGTCCAGCTGGACCTGGACCTGAGGTCGTGGACCACCTGGACCTGAGGTCCAGCTGGACATGGACATGTGGACCAGCTAGACCTGGACCTCAGGTCCAGCTGGACATGGTACATGAGGTCCTGGACCTCCTGGACCTGAGATCCAGCTGGACCTGGACTTGATGTCCTGGACCTCATGGACCTGAGGTCCAGCTGGACCTGGACCTGAGGTCCAGCTGGATCTGGACATGAGGTCCTGGACCACCTGGACCTGAGGTCCAGCTGGACCTGGACCTGAGGTCCAGCTGGATCTAGACATAAGGTACTGGACCACCTGGACCTGAGTTCTAGCTGGACCTGGACCTGAGGTTTAGCTGAACCTGGACCTGAGGTCCAGCTGGACCTGGACCTGAGGTCCAGCTGGACCTGGACCTGACGTCCAGCTGGACCTGGACCTGACGTCCAGCTGGACCTGGACCTGAGGTCCAGCTGTACCTGGACCTGAGGTCCTGGACCACTTGGACCTGAGGTCCAGCTGGACCTGGACCTGAGGTCGTGGACCACCTGGACCTGAGGTCCAGCTGGACCAGGACCTGAAGTTCAGCTGGACCTGGACCTGAGGTCCAGCTGGACCTGGACCTGAGGTCCAGCTGGAACTGGAACTGAGTTCCTTGACCAACTGGACCTGAGGTCCAGCTGGACCTGGACCTGAGGTCCAGCTGGACCTGGACCTGAGATCCTGGACCACCTGGACCTGAGGTTCAGCTGGACCTGGAACTGAGGTCCAGCTGGACCTGGACCTGAGGTCCAGCTGGAACTGGACCTGAGGTCCAGCTGGACCTGGACCTGAGGTCCTGGACCACCTGGACCTGTGGTCCAGCTGGACCTGGACCTGAGGTCCTGGAGCACCTGGACCTGAGGTCCAGCTGGACCTGGACCTGAGGTCCAGCTGGATCTAGACATGAGGTACTGGACCACCTGGACCTGAGTTCTAGCTGGACCTGGACCTGAGGTCCAGCTGGACCTGGACCTGAGGTCCAGCTGGACCTGGACCTGAGGTCCAGCTGGACCCTGGACCTGAGGTCGTGGACCACCTGGACCTGAGATCCTGCTGGACATGGACCTGAGGTCCAGCTGGACCTGGACCTGATGTCCAGCTGGACCTGGACCTGAGGTCCTGGACCACCTGGACCTGAGGTCCAGCTGGACCTGGACCTGAGTTCCAGCTGGACATGGTACTGAGGTCTTGGATCACCTGGAACTGAAGTTTAGCTGGACCTGGACCTGAGGTCCTGGACCACTTGGACTTGAGGTCCAGCTGGACCTGGACCTGAGTTCCAGTTGATCTAGACTTGGTGCCCTGGACCACCAAGACCTGAGGTCTAGCTGGACCTGGACCTGAGGTCGAGATGGACCTGGACCTGAGGTCCAGCTGACCTGGACCTGAGTTCGTGGACCACCTGGACCTGAGGTCCAGCTGGACCTGGACCTGAGGTCCAGCTGTGTGTAGACATGAGGTTTTGGACCACCTGGACTTGAGGTCTAGCTGGACCTGGACATGAGAACCAGCTGGACCTGTACCTGAGTTCCAGCTGGACAAGGTAACTGATTCCTGGACCACCTGGACCTGAGGTCAAGCTGGACCTGGACCTGAGGTCCAGATGTTCCTGGACCTGAAGTCCTGGACCACTTGGACTTGAGTTCCAGCTGGACCTGGACCTGAGGTCCAGCTGGATCTAGACATGAGGTCCTGGACCACCTGGAACTGAGGTCTAGCTAGACCTGGAACTGAGGTCCAGCTGGACCTGGACCTGAGGTCGTTTACCACCTGGACCTGAGGTCCAGCTGGACCTGGACCTGAGGTCCACCTGTACAAGGTACCTGAGGTCCTGGACCACCTGGACCTGAGGTCCAGCTGGATCTGGACCTGAGGTCCTGGACCACCTGGACCTGAGGTCCAGCTGTACCTGGACCTGAAGTCCAGCTGTACCTGGACCGGAGGTCCAGCTGGACCTGGACCTGAGTTCCAGCTGGACATGGTACTGAGGTCTTGGATCACCTGGAACTGAAGTTTAGCTGGACCTGGACCTGAGGTCCTGGACCACTTGGACTTTAGGTCCAGCTGACCCTGGACCTGAGGTCCAGCTAAATCTAGACTTGAGGCCCTGGACCACCAGGAACTGAGGTCTAGCTGGACCTGGACCTGAGGTCCAGCTGGACCAGGACCTGACGTCCAGCTGGACCTGGACCTGAGGTCCAGCTGGACCTGGACCTGAGGTCCAGCTGGACCTGGACCTGAGGTCGTGGACCACCTGGACCTGAGGTCCAGCTGGACCTGGACCTGAGGTCCTGGACCACCTGGACCTGAGGTCCAGCTGGACCTGGACCTGAGGTCCAGCTGGACCTGGACCTGAGGTCCTGGACTCTGGGACCTGAGGTCCAGCTGGACCTGGAACTGAGGTCCAGCTGGACCTGGACCTGAGGTCCTGGACCACCTGGACCTGAGGTCCAGCTGGACCTGGACCTGAGGTCCAGCTGGACCTGGACCTGACGTCCAGCTGGACCTGGACCTGAGGTCCAGCAGGACCTGGACCTGTGGTCCCGGACCACTTGGACCTGAGGTCCAGCTGGACCTGGACATGAGGTCGTGGACCACCTGGACCTGAGGTCCAGCTGGACCTGGACCTGAGGTCCAGCTGAACCTGGACCTGAGGTCCAGCTGGACCTGGACCTGAGGTCCAGCTGGACATGGACCTGAGGTCCTGGACCACCTGGACCTGAGGTCCAGCTGGACCTGGACCTGAGGTCCAGCTGGACCTGGACCTGACGTCCTAGCTGAGACCTGGACCTGAGGTCCTGGAATTGGACCTGAGGTCACTGGACCTGGAACTGACGTCCACTGGACATTGACCTGAGGTCCTGGACCTGAGGCCTGGACCTGAGGTCCTGGACCTGAGGTCCTGGACCTGGACCTGAGATCTTGGACTTGGGCCTGAGTTCGCTGGACCTGGACCTGAGGTCCTGGACACCTGGACCTGAGGTTCTAGACCTGAGGTCCTGGACCTGAGGTCCAGCTGGACCTGGACCTGAGGTCCTGGACCTGGACCTAGACCTGAGGTCCTGGACCTGAGGTCCTGGACCTCAGGTCCTGTCCCTGGACGTGAAGTCCTAGACCTGGACCTGAAGTCCTGTACCTGGACCTGAGGTCCTGGACCTAGACCTGAGGACCTGGACCTGGACCTGAAGTCCTGGACATGAGGTTCTGGACCTGGACCTGAGGTCCTGGACCTGGACTTGAGGTCCTGGACCCTAGGTCCTGGACCTGATCCTGGACCTGGACATAAGGTCCTGGAAATGGAGCTGAGGTCCTGGACCTGAGGCCCTGGACCTAAGGTCCTGGACCTGGACCTGAGGTCACTGGACCTGGACCTGAGGTTCTGGACCTGGACCTGAGATCGCTGGACCTGGACCTGAGGTCCAGCTGGACATGGACCTAAGGTCCTGGACCTGAGTTCTGGACCTGGACCTGAGGTCCAGCTGGACCTGGACCTGAGGTCCAGCTGGACCTGGACCTGATGTCCTGAACATGGACCTGAGGTCACTGGATCTGGACCTGAGGTCCTGGACCTGAGGTCCTGCACCTGGACCTGAGGTCCAGCTGGACCTGGACCTGAGGTCCTGACCTGAGGTCCTGGACCTGACCTGAGGTCCTGAACTGGAGCCTGGACCTGGATTGTGGTCCAGCTGGACCAGGACCTGAGGTCCTGGACCAGAGCCTGGACCTGAGGTCCTGGACCACCTGGACCTGAGTTCCTGGACCTGTGACCTGAGGTCCTGGAACCTGAAACTGAGGTCTCTGGACATGCCTGGACCTGAGGTCCAGCTGGACCTGGACCTGAGGTCCTGGACCTAGATCTGAGATCCTGGACTTGGGCTCCGAGCTGGACCTGGACCTGAGGTCCAGCTGGACATGGACCTGAGGTCCAGCTGGACCTGGACCTGAGGTCCAGCTGGACCTGAGGTCCTGGACCTGGAACTGAGATCCTGGACCTGAGGTCGCTGGACATGGACCTGAGGTCCAGCTGGACCTGGACCTGAGGTCCTGGACATGAGTCCTGGACCTGAGTTCAGCTGGACCTGGACCTGAGTTCAGCTGGACCTGACCTGAGGTCCAGCTGGACCTGGAACTGAGGTCCTGGACCTGAAGTCCTGAGCACTGGATCAGAGGTCCTGGACCTGAGGTCCTGGACCTGGAACTGAGGTCCAGCTGGACCTGGACCTGAGGTCACTGGACTGAGTCTGGACCTGAGGTCACTACACCTGGACCTGAGGTCCTGGACCTGGACCTGAGATCCTGGACTTAGGCCTGAGTTCCGGGACCTGGACATGAGGTCCAGCTGGACATGGACCTGAGGTCCTGGACCACTTGGACCTGAGGTTCAGGTTCCTGGACCTGAGGTCCTGCACCTAGACCTGAGGTCCAGCTGGACCTGGACCTGAGGTCCTGGACCTGAGGCCTGGACCTGAGGTCCGCTGGACCTGGACCTGAGATGCTGGACCTGGAGGTCCTGGACCTGGACCTGAGGTCCAGGACCTGGACCTGAGGTCAGCTGGACGTGTACTGGACCTGAGATCCTGGACTTACCTGGGTTCCTGGACCTGACCTGAGGTCCTGGACCTGGAACTGAGGTCCACTGGACCTGAGCCCAGTCTGGACCACCTGGACCTGAGGTCCTGGACCTGAGGTACTGGACCTGGACCTGAGGTCCAGCTGGACATGGACCTGAGGTCCAGCTGTACCTGGACCTGAGGTCCTGGACCTGGACCTGAGGACCTGGACCTAGAGGTCCTGGACCTGGACCTGAGGTCCTGGACCAGAGGTCCTGGACCTGAAGTCCTGGAACTGGACATAGGGTCCTGGACCTGGACCTGAGGTCCTGGACATGAGGTCCTGGACCTGGACCTGAGGTCCTGGACCTGGACCTGAGGTCCTGGACCTGAGGTCCTGGACCTGAGGTCCTGGACGTTGACCTGAGGTCCAGCTGGACCTGGACCTGAGGTCGCTGGACCTGGACCTGAGGTCAGCTGTACCTGGACCTGATGTCGCTGGAACTGGACCTGAGGTCGGCTGGACCACCTGGACCTGAGGTCCTGGACCTGGAACTGATGTCCTCGACCTGGACCTGAGGTCCTGGACCTGAAACTGAGCCTGGACCTGAGGTCATCTGGACCTGGACCTGAGGTCCTGGACTTGAGGTCCTGGAGCTGGACCTGGACCTGAGGTCCTGGACCTGGACCTGAGGTCCTGGACCGAGCCTGGACCTGAGTTCCAGCTGGACCTGGACCTGAGGTCCAGCTGGACCTGGACCTGAGATCCAGCTGGACCTGGACCTGAGGTCCTGGACCTGCAGAGGTCGCTGGCACCTGGACCTGAGGTCCAGCTGGACCTGGACCTGAAGTCGCTGTACCTGGACCTGAAGTCGCTGGCCATGGACCTGAGGTCCAAGCTGGACCTGAAGTCCGGCCCTGGAACTGAGGTCCTGGACCTGACCAGAGGTCCTGGACCTGGACCTGTAGTCGTGGACCTGACCTTATGTCTGGACCTGATGTCCAGCTGGACCTGGACCTGATCGGTCCTGACCTGGACGTGAGGTCCTGGACATGGACCTTGGTCCTAGAACTGGAGCTGAGGCCTGGACCTGAGGCCCTGGACCTGAGGTCCAGCTGGACCTGGACCTGATGTCCTGGTCCTGGAACTGAGGTCCTGGACATTGAGGGAGTCTGGACCTGAGTCCTGGACCTGAGGTCCTGGAACTGGAGCTGAGGTCCTGGAAGTGGACCTGAGGTCCTGGACCTGAGGCCCTTGACCTGAGGTCCTGGACCTGGACCTGAGGTCAACAGGACCTGGAACTGACACCTGGATATTGATCAGGTACTGGACCTGAGATCCTGGACCTGAGGTCCTGGACCTGAGGTCCTGGACCTGGACCTGAGGTCCAGCTAGTACATGAGGTCCTGGACCTGAGGTCCTGGACCTGGACCTGAATTCCTGGACGTGTACCTGAGGTCCTGGACCTGGAACTGAGGTCCTGGACCTGAGGTCCTAGCACTGGACCAGAGGTGCCTGGACCTGAGGTCCTGGACCTGAGGTCCTGGACCTGGACCTGAGGTCCAGCTGGACCTGGACCTGAAGTCCTGGACCTGGACCTGAAGTCCAGGCCATGGACCTGACGTCCACACCTGGAACTGAGTCCTTTCCTGGACCTGAGTTCCTGGACCTGGACCTGAGGTCGCTGGACCTGGACCTGATGTCTTGGTCCTGGAAATGAGGTCCTGGACATTGAAGGAGGTTCTGGACCTGAGGTCCTGGACCTGAGGTCCACTGGACACTGGAGCTGAGGTCCTGGAAATGGACATGAGGTCCTGGACCTGGAGCTTGACCTGAGGTCCTGGACCTGGACCTGAGGAACAGGACCTGGAAATGACGTCCTGGATATTGATCGAGGTACTGGACCTGGAGCCTGGACCTGAGGTCCCTGGACCTGAGGTCCTGGACCTGGACCTGAGGTCTGCTGTACAGGTCCTGGACCTGAGGTCCTGGACCTGGACCTGAGTTCCTGGACGGACCTGAGGTCAGCTGGACCTGGAACTGAGGTCCAGCTGGACCTGAGGCCCTGGAGCACCTGGACCAGAGGTCCTGGACCTGAGGTCCTGGACCTGAGGTCCAGCTGGCCCTGGACCTGAGGTCCAGCTGGACCTGGACCTGAAGTCCTGTACCTGGACCTGAAGTCCAGGCCACCTGCACCTGATGTCCCGACCTGGAACTGAAGTCCAGCTCCCTGGACCTGAGGTCCTGGAACCTGGACCTGAGGTCCAGCTGGACCTGGACCTGAATTCGTGGACCTGGACCTTATGTCCTGGACCTGATGGTCCTGACCTGGACCTGAGGTCCTGGTCCTGAGGTCGCTGGATGCCTGAGGTCCTGATCTGGACCTTTTGTCCCAGAACTGGAGCTGATGTCTTGGACCTGAGGCCCTGGACCTGAGGTCCTGGACCTGGACCTGACGTCACTGGACCTGGAAATGAGTTCCTGGACGAAGGGAGCTTCTCGACCTGAGGTCCTGGACCTGAGGTCCTGGACACTTGGAGCTGAGGTCCTGGACCTGGAGGCCTGGACCTGAGATCCTGGACCTGGACCTGATGTCTTGGTCCTGGAACTGAGGTCAGCTGGACATTGACGGGAGGTTCTGGACCTGAGGTCCTGGACCTGAACCTGAGGTCCTGGACCTGGACAGGATGTCCAGGACATGCCTGGACCTGAGGTCCAGCTGGACCTGGACCTGAGGTCCTGGAAATGGACATGAGGTCCTGGCACCTGAGGCTTGACCTGAGGTCCTTGACCTGGACCTGAGGCAACTGGACCTGGAAATGACATCCTGTATCTTGACCTGAGGAACTGGACCTGAGATCCTGGACCTGAGGTCCTGGTCCTGAGGTCCTGGACCTGGACCTGAGGTCCAGCTGGACCTTTACCTGGGTTCGCTGGACGTGTACCTGAGGTCCTGGACCTGGAACTGAGGTCCTGGACCTGAGGCCCTAGCACTGGACCAGAGGTCCTGGACCTGGAGGCCTGGACCTGAGGTCCAGCTGGACCTGGAATTGAGGTCCTGGACCTGGACCTGAGGTCCCTGGACATGAGGTCCTGGACCTGAGGTCCTACACCTGGACATGAGGTCACTGGACCTGGATCTGTGATCAGCTGGACCTGGACCTGAGTTCCTGGACCTGGAACTGAGGTCCTGGACATGGACCTGAGGTCCTGGACTTGGACCTGAGGTCCTGGACCTGAGGTCCTGCACCTGGTCCTGAGGTCCTGGACCTGGACCTGTGGTCCTGGACCTGAGGTCCTGGACCTGGACCTGAGAACCAGAACCTGGAACTGAGGTCCTGGACATGAGGTCCTGGACCTGAGGTCCTGAACCTGGACTTGAGGTCCTGGACCTGAGGTCCTGGACCTGATTTCCTGGACCTGGATCTGAGGCCCTGGACCTGGACCTGAGGTCCTGGACCTGAGGTCCTGGACATTGACCTGATGTCCTGGACCTGGATCTGAGGTTGTGGACCTTGACCTGAGGTCCTGTAACTGCACCTGATGTCCCGGAACTGGACCTGAGGTCCTGGACATGGACCTGACTTCCTGGCCCTGGAACAGAGGTCCTTGTCCTGGACCTGAGGTCCTGGACCTGAAAGTGAGATCCTGACCCGAGGTACTGGACTTGGACCTGAGGTCCTGGACTTGAGGTCCTGGACCTGGACCTGAGGGTACTGGAACTGGACCTCAGGTCCCTGGACCTGAGTTCCGGACCTGAGTTCAACTTGAGATCCTAGACCTGAGGTCCACGACCTGGACCTGAGATCCTGGACCTGGATTGAGGTCCTGGACTTGAGGTCCTGTCCCTGGACCTGAGGTCCTGGACCTGGACCTGAAGTCCTGTACCTGGACCTGAAGTCCTGGACCATGCACCTGAGGTCCTAAGCTGGACCTGAAGTCCGGTCTTGGACCTGAGGTCCTGGCCCTGCACCTGAGGTCCTGGACCTGGACCTGAATTCGTGGACCTGGACCTATGTACTGGACCTGATGTCATCCCTGGACCTGGACCTGAGGTCCTGGTCCTGAGGTCCTGGACGTGAGGTCCTGGATATGGACCTTGGTCCTAGAACTGGAGCTGATGTCCTGGAACTGAGGCCCTGGACCTGAGGTCCTGGACCTGGACCTGACATACTGGACCTGGAAATGAGTTCCTGGACATTGAAGGGAGATTCTCGACCTGAGGTCCTGGACCTGAGGTCCTGGACCTGGAGCTGAGGTCCTGGACCTGAGGCCCTGGACCTGAGGTCCTGGACCTGGACCTGATGTCTTGGTCCTGGAAATGAGGTCCTGGACATTGAGGGAGGTTCTGGACCTGAGGTCCTGTACCTGAGTTCCTGGACCTGAGGTCCTGGACCTGGAGCTGAGGTCCTGGACTTGAGGCCATGGACCTGAGGTCCTGGACCTGGACCTGATGTCTTGGTCCTGGAAACAGGTCATGGACATTGAAGGGAGGTTCTGGACCTGAGGTCCTGGACCTGAACCTAAGGTCCTGGACCTGGACAAGGATGTCCAGGACATGATGTCCTGTACCTGAGGTCCTGGACCTGGATCTGAGGTCCTGGAAATGGACATGAGGTCCTGGACCTGAGGCCCTTGACCTGAGGTCCTTGACCTGGACCTGAGGAACTGGACCTGAAAATGACATCCTGGATATTGATCTGAGGTACTGGACCTGAGATCCTGGACCTGAGGTCCTGGTCCTGAGGTCCTGGACCTGGACCTGAGGTCCTGGACTTTTACCTGGGTTCCTGGACGTGTACCTGAGGTCCTGGACCTGGAACTGAGGTCCTGGACCTGAGGCCCTAGCACTGGACCAGAGGTCCTGGACCTGAGGTCCTGGACCTGAGGTCCTGGACCTGGAATTGAGGTCCTGGACCTGGACCTGAGGTCCTGGACATGAGGTCCTGGACCTGAGGTCCTACACCTGGACATGAGGTCCTGGACCTGGATCTGTGATCATGGATTTGGGCCTGAGTTCCTGGACCTGGAACTGAGGTCCTGGACATGGACCTGAGGTCCTGGACTTGGACCTGAGGTCCTGGACCTGAGGTCCTGCACCTGGTCCTGAGGTCCTGGACCTGGACCTGTGGTCCTGGACCTGAGGTCCTGGACCTGGACCTGAGAACCTTAACCTGGAACTGAGGTCCTGACAGAGGTCCTGGACCTGAGGTCCTGAACCTGGACTTGAGGTCGCCCTGGACCTGAGGTCCTGGACCTGATTTCCTGGACCTGGATCTGAGGTCGCTGGACCTGGACCTGAGGTCCTGGACCTGAGGTCCTGGACATTGACCTGATGTCCTGGACCTGGATCTGAGGTTGTGGACCTGACCTGAGGTCCTGTAACTGCACCTGATGTCCCGGAACTGGACCTGAGGTCCTGGACATGGACCTGACTTCCTGGCCCTGGAACAGAGGTCCTCCTGGACCTGAGGTCCCTGGACCTGAAAGTGAGATCCTGGACCTGAGGTACTGGACTTGGACCTGAGGTCCAGCTGGACTTGAGGTCCTGGACCTGGACCTGAGGTCCTGGAACTGGACCTCAGGTCCTGGACCTGAGGTCCGGGACCTGAGTTCCTAAACCTGGAGATCTAGACCTGAGGTCCACGACCTGGACCTGAGATCCTGGACCTGGAATTGAGGTCCTGGACCTGAGGTCGCTGTCCCTGGACCTGAGGTCCTGGACCTGGACCTGAAGTCCTGTACCTGGACCTGAAGTCCTGGCCATGCACCTGAGGTCCTAACCTGGACCTGAAGTCCGGTCTCCGGACCTGAGGTCCTGGCCCTGCACCTGAGGTCCTGGACCTGGACCTGAATTCGCTGGACCTGGACCTTACGTGCAGGACCCTGATGTCCTGGACCTGGACCTGAGGTCCTGGTCCTGAGGTCCTGGACTGAGGTCCTGGATAGGACATTTGGTCCTAGAACTGGAGCTGATGTCCTGGACCTGAGGCCCTGGACCTGGAGGTCCTGGACCTGGACCTGACATACTCGACCTGGAAATGAGTTCCTGGACATTGAAGGGAGATTCTCGACCTGAGGTCCTGGACCTGGAGGTCCTGGACCTGGAGCTGAGGTCCTGGACCTGAGGCTCCTGGACCTGAGGTCCTGGACCTGGACCTGATGTCTGGTCCTGGAAATGAGGTCCTGACATTGAAGGAGGTTCTGGACCTGAGGTCCTGTACCTGAGGTCCTGGACCTGAGGTCCTGGACCTGGAGCTGAGGTCCTGGACTTGAGGCCATGGACCTGAGGTCCTGGACCTGGACCTGATGTCTTGGTCCTGGAAATGAGGTCATGGACATTGAAGGAGGTTCTGGACCTGAGGTCCTGGACCCTGAACCTAAGGTCCTGGACCTGGACAAGGATGTCCAGGACATGATGTCCTGTACCTGAGGTCCTGGACCTGGATCTGAGGTCCTGGAAATGGACATGAGGTCCTGACCTGAGGCCCTTGACCTGAGGTCCTTGACCTGGACCTGAGGAACTGGACCTGAAAATGACATCCTGGATATTGATCTGAGGTACTGGACCTGAGATCCTGGACCTGAGGTCCTGGTCCTGAGGTCCTGGACCTGGTCCTGAGGTCCTGGACCTGGACCTGAGGTCCTGGACATGAGGTCCTGGACCTGAGGTCCTGGACCTGGACTTGAGGGTCCTGGACCTGGATCTGGAGATCCTGGATTTGGGCCCGAGTTCCTGGACCTGGACCTGAGGACCTGGACATGGACCTGAGGTCCTGGACTTGGACCTGAGGTCCTGCACCTGAGGTCCTGGACCTGGTCCTGAGGTCCTGGACCTGGACCTGAGGTCCTGGACCTGAGGTCCTGGACCTGGAACTGAGATCCTGGGCCTGAGGTCCTGGACATGGTCCTGAGGTCCAAGACCAGGACCGGAGGTCCTGGACATGATGTTCTGGACCTGAGGTCCTGGACCTGGACCTGAGTTCCTGGACGTGTACCTGAGGTCCTGGACCTGGAACTGATGTCCTGGACCTGAGGCCCTAGCACTGGACCAGAGGTCCTGGACCTGAGGTCCTGGACCTGAGGTCCTGGCCCTGGACCTGAGGTCCTGGACCTGGACCTGAAGTCCTGTACCTGGACCTGAAGTCCTGGCCATGCACCTGATGTCCTAACCTGGACCTGAAGTCCGGTCCCTGGACCTGAGGTCCTGGCCCTGCACCTGAGGTCCTGGACCTGGACCTGAATTCGTGGACCTGGACCTTATGTCCTGGACCTGATGTCCTGGACCTGGACCTGAGGTCCTGGTCCTGAGGTCCTGGACGTGAGGTCCTGGATGTGGACCTTTGGTCCTAGAACTGGAGCTGATGTCCTGGACCTGAGGCCCTGGACCTGAGGTCCTGGACCTGGACCTGACGTCCTCGACCTGGAAATGAGTTCCTGGACATTGAAGGGAGATTCTCGACCTGAGGTCCTGGACATGAGGTCCTGGACCTGGAGCTGAGGTCCTGGACCTGAAACTCTGGACCTGAGGTCCTGGACCTGGACCTGATGTCTTGGTCCTGGAAATGAGGTCCTGGACATGAAGGGAGGTTCTGGACCTGAGGTCCTGGACCCGAGGTCCTGGACCTGGAGCTGAGGTCCTGGACCTGGAGGCCCTGTACCTGAGGTCCTGGACCTGGACCTGAGGTCCTGGAAATGGATATGAGGTCCTGGACCTGAGGCCCTTGACCTGAGGTCCTTGACCTGGACCTGAGGAGCTGGACCTGAAATGACATCCTGGATATTGATCTTAGGTACTGGACCTGAGATCCTGGACCTGAGGTCCTGGTCCTGAGGTCCTGGACCTGGACTTGAGGTCCTGGACCTGGATCTGAGATCCTGGATTTGGGCCCGAGTTCCTGGACCTGGACCTGAGGACCTGGACATGGACCTGAGGTCCTGGACTTGGACCTGAGGTCCTGGACCTGAGGTCCTGGACCTGGTCCTGAGGTCCTGGACCTGGACCTGGAACTGAGATCCTGGGCCTGAGGTCCTGGACCTGGTCCTGAGGTCCAAGTCCAGGACCGGAGGTCCTGGACATGATGTCCTGGACCTGAGGTCCTGGACCTGGACCTGAGTTCCTGGACGTGTACCTGAGGTCCTGGACCTGGAACTGAGGTCCTGGACCTGAGGCCCTAGCACTGGACCAGAGGTCCTGGACCTGAGGTCCTGGACCTGAAGTCCTGGCCCTGGACCTGAGGTCCTGGACCTGGACCTGAAGTCCTGGACCAGGACCTGAATTCGTGGACCTGGACCATATGTCCTGGACCTGATGTCCTGGACCTGGACCTGAGGTCCTGGTCCTGGTGTCCTGGACGTGAGGTCCTGGATATGGACCTTTAGTCCTAGAACTGGAGGTGATGTCCTGGACCTGAGGCCCTGGACCTGAGGTCCTGGACCTGGACCTGACGTCATCGACCTGGAAATGAGTTCCTGGACATTGAAGGGAGATTCTCGACCTGAGGTCCTGGACATGAGGTCCTGGACCTGGAGCTGGGGTCCTGGACCTGAGGCCCTGGACCTGAGGTCCTGGCCCTGGACCTGATGTCTTGGTCCTGGAAATGAGGTCCTGGACATTGAAGGGAGGTTCTGGACCTGAGTTCTTGTACCTGAGGTCCTGGACCTGGAGCTGAGGTCCTGGACCTGAGGCCCTGTACCTGAGGTCCTGGACCTGGACCTGATGTCTTGGTCCTGGAAATGAGGTCATGGACATTGACCTGATGTCCTGGACCTGGATCTGAGGTTGTGGACCTTGACCTGAGGTCCTGTAACTGCACCTGATGTCCCGGAACTGGACCTGAGGTCCTGGACATGGACCTGACTTCCTGGCCCTGGAACAGAGGTCCTTGTCCTGGACCTGAGGTCCTGGACCTGAAAGTGAGATCCTGGACCTGAGGTACTGGACTTGGACCTGAGGTCCTGGACTTGAGGTCCTGGACCTGGACCTGAGGTACTGGAACTGGACCTCAGGTCCTGGACCTGAGGTCCGGGACCTGAGTTCCTAAACTTGAGATCCTAGACCTGAGGTCCACGACCTGGACCTGAGATCCTGGACCTGGAATTGAGGTCCTGGACCTGAGGTCCTGTCCCTGGACCTGAGGTCCTGGACCTGGACCTGAAGTCCTGTACCTGGACCTGAAGTCCTGGCCATGCACCTGAGGTCCTAACCTGGACCTGAAGTCCGGTCTCTGGACCTGAGGTCCTGGCCCTGCACCTGAGGTCCTGGACCTGGACCTGAATTCGTGGACCTGGACCTTATGTACTGGACCTGATGTCCTGGACCTGGACCTGAGGTCCTGGTCCTGAGGTCCTGGACGTGAGGTCCTGGATATGGACCTTTGGTCCTAGAACTGGAGCTGATGTCCTGGAACTGAGGCCCTGGACCTGAGGTCCTGGACCTGGACCTGACATACTCGACCTGGAAATGAGTTCCTGGACATTGAAGGGAGATTCTCGACCTGAGGTCCTGGACCTGAGGTCCTGGACCTGGAGCTGAGGTCCTGGACCTGAGGCCCTGGACCTGAGGTCCTGGACCTGGACCTGATGTCTTGGTCCTGGAAATGAGGTCCTGGACATTGAAGGGAGGTTCTGGACCTGAGGTCCTGTACCTGAGTTCCTGGACCTGAGGTCCTGGACCTGGAGCTGAGGTCCTGGACTTGAGGCCATGGACCTGAGGTCCTGGACCTGGACCTGATGTCTTGGTCCTGGAAATGAGGTCATGGACATTGAAGGGAGGTTCTGGACCTGAGGTCCTGGACCTGAACCTAAGGTCCTGGACCTGGACAAGGATGTCCAGGACATGATGTCCTGTACCTGAGGTCCTGGACCTGGATCTGAGGTCCTGGAAATGGACATGAGGTCCTGGACCTGAGGCCCTTGACCTGAGGTCCTTGACCTGGACCTGAGGAACTGGACCTGAAAATGACATCCTGGATATTGATCTGAGGTACTGGACCTGAGATCCTGGACCTGAGGTCCTGGTCCTGAGGTCCTGGACCTGGACCTGAGGTCCTGGACTTTTACCTGGGTTCCTGGACGTGTACCTGAGGTCCTGGACCTGGAACTGAGGTCCTGGACCTGAGGCCCTAGCACTGGACCAGAGGTCCTGGACCTGAGGTCCTGGACCTGAGGTCCTGGACCTGGAATTGAGGTCCTGGACCTGGACCTGAGGTCCTGGACATGAGGTCCTGGACCTGAGGTCCTACACCTGGACATGAGGTCCTGGACCTGGATCTGTGATCATGGATTTGGGCCTGAGTTCCTGGACCTGGAACTGAGGTCCTGGACATGGACCTGAGGTCCTGGACTTGGACCTGAGGTCCTGGACCTGAGGTCCTGCACCTGGTCCTGAGGTCCTGGACCTGGACCTGTGGTCCTGGACCTGAGGTCCTGGACCTGGACCTGAGAACCTGAACCTGGAACTGAGGTCCTGGACATGAGGTCCTGGACCTGAGGTCCTGAACCTGGACTTGAGGTCCTGGACCTGAGGTCCTGGACCTGATTTCCTGGACCTGGATCTGAGGTCCTGGACCTGGACCTGAGGTCCTGGACCTGAGGTCCTGGACATTGACCTGATGTCCTGGACCTGGATCTGAGGTTGTGGACCTTGACCTGAGGTCCTGTAACTGCACCTGATGTCCCGGAACTGGACCTGAGGTCCTGGACATGGACCTGACTTCCTGGCCCTGGAACAGAGGTCCTTGTCCTGGACCTGAGGTCCTGGACCTGAAAGTGAGATCCTGGACCTGAGGTACTGGACTTGGACCTGAGGTCCTGGACTTGAGGTCCTGGACCTGGACCTGAGGTCCTGGAACTGGACCTCAGGTCCTGGACCTGAGGTCCGGGACCTGAGTTCCTAAACCTGAGATCCTAGACCTGAGGTCCACGACCTGGACCTGAGATCCTGGACCTGGAATTGAGGTCCTGGACCTGAGGTCCTGTCCCTGGACCTGAGGTCCTGGACCTGGACCTGAAGTCCTGTACCTGGACCTGAAGTCCTGGCCATGCACCTGAGGTCCTAACCTGGACCTGAAGTCCGGTCTCTGGACCTGAGGTCCTGGCCCTGCACCTGAGGTCCTGGACCTGGACCTGAATTCGTGGACCTGGACCTTATGTACAGGACCTGATGTCCTGGACCTGGACCTGAGGTCCTGGTCCTGAGGTCCTGGACGTGAGGTCCTGGATATGGACCTTTGGTCCTAGAACTGGAGCTGATGTCCTGGACCTGAGGCCCTGGACCTGAGGTCCTGGACCTGGACCTGACATACTCGACCTGGAAATGAGTTCCTGGACATTGAAGGGAGATTCTCGACCTGAGGTCCTGGACCTGAGGTCCTGGACCTGGAGCTGAGGTCCTGGACCTGAGGCCCTGGACCTGAGGTCCTGGACCTGGACCTGATGTCTTGGTCCTGGAAATGAGGTCCTGGACATTGAAGGGAGGTTCTGGACCTGAGGTCCTGTACCTGAGGTCCTGGACCTGAGGTCCTGGACCTGGAGCTGAGGTCCTGGACCTGAGGTCCTGGACCTGAGATCCTGGTCCTGGACCTGATGTCTTGGTCCTGGAAATGAGGTCATGGACATTGAAGGGAGGTTCTGGACCTGAGGTCCTGGACCTGAACCTAAGGTCCTGGACCTGGACAAGGATGTCCAGGACATGATGTCCTGTACCTGAGGTCCTGGACCTGGATCTGAGGTCCTGGAAATGGACATGAGGTCCTGGACCTGAGGCCCTTGACCTGAGGTCCTTGACCTGGACCTGAGGAACTGGACCTGAAAATGACATCCTGGATATTGATCTGAGGTACTGGACCTGAGATCCTGGACCTGAGGTCCTGGTCCTGAGGTCCTGGACCTGGTCCTGAGGTCCTGGACCTGGACCTGAGGTCCTGGACCTGGACTTGAGGTCCTGGACCTGGATCTGAGATCCTGGATTTGGGCCCGAGTTCCTGGACCTGGACCTGAGGACCTGGACATGGACCTGAGGTCCTGGACTTGGACCTGAGGTCCTGCACCTGAGGTCCTGGACCTGGAACTGAGATCCTGGGCCTGAGGTCCTGGACATGGTCCTGAGGTCCAAGACCAGGACCGGAGGTCCTGGACATGATGTTCTGGACCTGAGGTCCTGGACCTGGACCTGAGTTCCTGGACGTGTACCTGAGGTCCTGGACCTGGAACTGATGTCCTGGACCTGAGGCCCTAGCACTGGACCAGAGGTCCTGGACCTGAGGTCCTGGACCTGAGGTCCTGGCCCTGGACCTGAGGTCCTGGACCTGGACCTGAAGTCCTGTACCTGGACCTGAAGTCCTGGCCCTGCACCTGATGTCCTAACCTGGACCTGAAGTCCGGTCCCTGGACCTGAGGTCCTGGCCCTGCACCTGAGTTCCTGGACCTGGACCTGAATTCGTGGACCTGGACCTTATGTCCTGGACCTGATGTCCTGGACCTGGACCTGAGGTCCTGGTCCTGAGGTCCTGGACGTGAGGTCCTGGATGTGGACCTTTGGTCCTAGAACTGGAGCTGATGTCCTGGACCTGAGGCCCTGGACCTGAGGTCCTGGACCTAGACCTGACGTCCTCGACCTGGAAATGAGTTCCTGGACATTGAAGGGAGATTCTCGACCTGAGGTCCTGGACATGAGGTCCTGGACCTGGAGCTGAGGTCCTGGACCTGAAACTCTGGACCTGAGGTCCTGGACCTGGACCTGATGTCTTGGTCCTGGAAATGAGGTCCTGGACATTGAAGGGAGGTTCTGGACCTGAGGTCCTGGACCTGAGGTCCTGGACCTGGAGCTGAGGTCCTGGACCTGAGGCCCTGTACTTGAGGTCCTGGACCTGGACCTGAGGTCCTGGAAATGGATATGAGGTCCTGGACCTGAGGCCCTTGACCTGAGGTCCTTGACCTGGACCTGAGGAGCTGGACCTGAAAATGACATCCTGGATATTGATCTTAGGTACTGGACCTGAGATCCTGGACCTGAGGTCCTGGTCCTGAGGTCCTGGACCTGGACTTGAGGTCCTGGACCTGGATCTGAGATCCTGGATTTGGGCCCGAGTTCCTGGACCTGGACCTGAGGACCTGGACATGGACCTGAGGTCCTGGACTTGGACCTGAGGTCCTGGACCTGAGGTCCTGGACCTGGTCCTGAGGTCCTGGACCTGGACCTGGAACTGAGATCCTGGGCCTGAGGTCCTGGACCTGGTCCTGAGGTCCAAGACCAGGACCGGAGGTCCTGGACATGATGTCCTGGACCTGAGGTCCTGGACCTGGACCTGAGTTCCTGGACGTGTACCTGAGGTCCTGGACCTGGAACTGAGGTCCTGGACCTGAGGCCCTAGCACTGGACCAGAGGTCCTGGACCTGAGGTCCTGGACCTGAAGTCCTGGCCCTGGACCTGAGGTCCTGGACCTGGACCTGAAGTCCTGGACCAGGACCTGAATTCGTGGACCTGGACCATATGTCCTGGACCTGATGTCCTGGACCTGGACCTGAGGTCCTGGTCCTGGTGTCCTGGACGTGAGGTCCTGGATATGGACCTTTAGTCCTAGAACTGGAGGTGATGTCCTGGACCTGAGGCCCTGGACCTGAGGTCCTGGACCTGGACCTGACGTCATCGACCTGGAAATGAGTTCCTGGACATTGAAGGGAGATTCTCGACCTGAGGTCCTGGACATTAGGTCCTGGACCTGGAGCTGAGGTCCTGGACCTGAGGCCCTGGACCTGAGGTCCTGGACCTGGACCTGATGTCTTGGTCCTGGAAATGAGGTCCTGGACATTGAAGGGAGGTTCTGGACCTGAGTTCTTGTACCTGAGGTCCTGGACCTGGAGCTGAGGTCCTGGACCTGAGGCCCTGTACCTGAGGTCCTGGACCTGGACCTGATGTCTTGGTCCTGGAAATGAGGTCATGGACATTGAAGGGAGGTTCTGGACCTGAGGTCCTGGACCTGAACCTGAGGTCCTGGAAATGGACATGAGGTCCTGGACCTGAGGCCCTTGACCTGAGGTCCTTGACCTGGACCTGAGGAACTGGACCTGAAAATGACATCCTGGATATTGATCTGAGGTACTGGACCTGAGATCCTTGACCTGAGGTCCTGGTCCTGAGGTCCTGGACCTGGTCCTGAGGTCCTGTACCTGGACCTGAGGTCCTGGACATGAGGTCCTGTACCTGAGGTCCTGGACCTGTCCTGAGGTCCTGGACCTGGATCTGAGATCCTGGATTTGGGCCTGAGTTCCTGGACCTGGACCCGGGGACCTGGACATGGACCTGAGGTCCTGGACTTGGACCTGAGGTCCTGGACCTGAGGTCCTGGACCTGGTCCTGAGGTCCTGGACCTGGACCTGAGGTCCTGGACCTGAGGTCCTGGACCTGGAACTGAGATCCTGGGCCTGAGGTCCTGGACCTAGTCCTGAGGTCCAAGACCAGGACTGGAGGTCCTGGACATGATGTCCTGGACCTGAGGTCCTGGACCTGGACCTGAGTTCCTGGACGTGTACCTGAGGTCCTGGACCTGGAACTGAGGTCCTGGACCTGAGGTCCTGGACCTGAGGTCCTGGACCTGGAATTGAGATCCTGGACCTGGACCTGAGGTCCTGGACATGAGGTCCTGGACCTGAGCTCCTACACCTGGACATGAGGTCCTGGCCCTGGATCTGTGATCCTGGATTTGGGCCTGAGTTCCTGGACCTGGACCTGAGGTCCTGGACATGGACCTGACGTCCTGGACTTGGACCTGAGGTCCTGGACCTGAGGTCCTGCACCTGGTCCTGAGGTCCTGGACCTGGACCTGAGGTCCTGGACCTGAGGTCCTGGACCTGGACCTGAGAACCTGGACCTGGAACTGAGGTCCTGGACATGACGTCCTGGACCTGAGGTCCTGGACCTGGACCTGATGTCTTGGTCCTGGAAATGAGGTCATGGACATTGAAGGGAGGTTCTGGACCTGAGGTCCTGGACCTGAACCTAAGGTCCTGGACCTGGACAAGGATGTCCAGGACATGATGTCCTGTACCTGAGGTCCTGGACCTGGATCTGAGGAACTGGACCTGAAAATGACATCCTGGATATTGATCTGAGGTACTGGACCTGAGATCCTGGACCTGAGGTCCTGGTCCTGAGGTCCTGGACCTGGTCCTGAGGTCCTGGACCTGGACCTGAGGTCCTGGACATGATGTCCTGGACCTGAGGTCCTGGACCTGGACTTGAGGTCCTGGACCTGGATCTGAGATCCTGGATTTGGGCCCGAGTTCCTGGACCTGGACCTGAGGACCTGGACATGGACCTGACGTCCTGGACTTGGACCTGAGGTCCTGCACCTGAGGTCCTGGACCTGGTCCTGAGGTCCTGGACCTGGACCTGAGGTCCTGGTCTTGAGGTCCTGGACCTGGACCTGAGGTCCTGGACCTGAGGTCCTGGACCTGGAACTGAGATCCTGGGCCTGAGGTCCTGGACATGGTCCTGTGGTCCAAGACCAGGACCGGAGGTCCTGGACATGATGTCCTGGACCTGAGGTCCTGGACCTGGACCTGAGTTCCTGGACGTGTACCTGAGGTCCTGGACCTGGAACTGAGTTCCTGGACCTGAGGCCCTAGCACTGGACCAGAGATCCTGGACCTGAGGTCCTGGACCTGAGGTCCTGGCCCTGGACCTGAGGTCCTGGACCTGGACCTGAAGTCCTGTACCTGGACCTGAAGTCCTGGCCATGCACCTGATGTCCTAACCTGGACCTGAAGTCCGGTCCCTGGACCTGAGGTCCTGGCCCTGCACCTGAGGTCCTGGACCTGGACCTGAATTCGTGGTCCTGGACCTTATGTGCTGGACCTGATGTCCTGGACCTGGACCTGAGGTCCTGGTCCTGAGGTCCTGGACGTGAGGTCCTGGATATGGACCTTTGGTCCTAGAAACGGAGCTGATGTCCTGGACCTGAGGCCCTGGACCTGAGGTCCTGGACCTGGACCTGACGTCCTCGACCTGGAAATGAGTTCCTGGACATTGAAGGGAGATTCTCGACCTGAGGTCCTGGACATGAGGTCCTGGACCTGGAGCTGAGGTCCTGGACCTGAAACCCTGGACCTGAGGTCCTGGACCTGGACCTGATGTCTTGCTCCTGGAAATGAGGTCCTGGACATTGAAGGGAGGTTCTGGACCTGAGGTCCTGGACCTGAGGTCCTGGACCTGGAGCTGAGGTCCTGGACCTGAGGCCCTGGACCTGAGGTCCTGGACCTGGACAGGATGTCCAGGACATGATGTCCTGTACCTGAGGTCCTGGACCTGGACCTGAGGTCCTGGAAATGGACATGAGGTCCTGGACCTGAGGCCCTTGACCTGAGGTCCTTGACCTGGACCTGAGGAACTGGACCTGAAAATGACATCCTGGATATTGATCTGAGGTACTGGACCTGAGATCCTGGACCTGAGGTCCTGGTCCTGAGGTCCTGGACCTGGTCCTGAGGTCCTGGACCTGGACCTGAGGTCCTGGACATGATGTCCTGGACCTGAGGTCCTGGACCTGGTCTTGAGGTCCTGGACCTGGATCTGAGATCCTGGATTTGGGCCCGAGTTCCTGGACCTGGACCTGAGGACCTGGACATGGACCTGAGGTCCTGGACTTGGACCTGAGGTCCTGGACCTGAGGTCCTGGACCTGGTCCTGAGGTCCTGGACCTGGACCTGGAACTGAGATCCTGGGCCTGAGGTCCTGGACCTGGTCCTGAGTTCCAAGACCAGGACCGGAGATCCTGGACATGATGTCCTGGACCTGAGGTCCTGGACCTGGACCTGAGTTCCTGGACGTGTACCTGAGGTCCTGGACCTGGAACTGAGGTCCTGGACCTGAGGCCCTAGCACTGGACCAGAGGTCCTGGACCTGAGGTCCTGGACCTGAAGTCCTGGCCCTGGACCTGAGGTCCTGGACCTGGACCTGAAGTCCTGTACCTGGACCTGAAGTCCTGGCCATGCACCTGATGTCCTAACCTGGAACTGAAGTCCGGTCCCTGGACCTGAGGTCCTGGCCCTGCACCTGAGGTCCTGGACCTGGACATGAATTCGTGGACCTGGACCTTATGTCCTGGACCTGATGTCCTGGACCTGGACCTGAGGTCCTGGTCCTGAGGTCCTGGACGTAAGGTCCTGGATATGGACCTTTAGTCCTAGAACTGGAGCTGATATCCTGGACCTGAGGCCCTGGACCTGAGGTCCTGGACCTGGACCTGACGTCCTCGACCTGGAAAAGAGTTCCTGGACATTGAAGGGAGATTCTCGACCTGAGGTCCTGGACCTGAGGTCCTGGACCTAGAGCTGAGGTCCTGGACCTGAGGCCCTGGACCTGAGGTCCTGGACCTGGACCTGATGTCTTGGTCCTGGAAATGAGGTCCTGGACATTGAAGGGAGGTTCTGGACCTGAGGTCTTGGACCTGAGGTCCTGGACCTGGAGCTGAGGTCCTGGACCTGAGGCCCTGGACCTGAGGTCCTGGACCTGGACCTGATGTCTTGGTCCTGGAAATGAGGTCATGGACATTGAAGGGAGGTTCTGGACCTGAGGTCCTGGACCTGAACCTGAGGTCCTGGACCTGGACAGGATGTCCAGGACATGATGTCCTGTACCTGAGGTCCTGGACCTGGACCTGAGGTCCTGGAAATGGACATGAGGTCCTGGACCTGAGGCCCTTGACCTGAGGTCCTTGACCTGGACCTGAGGAACTGGACCTGAAAATGACATCCTGGATATTGATCTGAGGTACTGGACCTGAGATCCTGGACCTGAGGTCCTGGTCCTGAGGTCCTGGACCTGGTCCTGAGGTCCTGGACCTGGACCTGAGGTCCTGGACATGAGGTCCTGGACCTGAGGTCCTGAACCTGGACTTGAGGTCCTGGACCTGAGGTCCTGGACCTGATTTCCTGGACCTGGATCTGAGGTCCTGGACCTGGACCTGAGGTCCTGGACCTGAGGTCCTGGACATTGACCTGATGTCCTGGACCTGGATCTGAGGTTGTGGACCTTGACCTGAGGTCCTGTCCCTGCACCTGATTTC
Organism: Cricetiscus sungorus; assembly: GCA_030556225.1. Taxonomy (NCBI): domain Eukaryota; kingdom Metazoa; phylum Chordata; class Mammalia; order Rodentia; family Cricetidae; genus Cricetiscus; species Cricetiscus sungorus. Next base: position 70,054 of record JANBXA010000640.1, read on the forward strand.
CCGGAACTGGACCTGAGGTCCTGGACATTGACCTGACTTCCTGGCATTGGAACAGAGGTCCTTGTCCTGGACCTGAGTTCCTGGACCTGAAACTGAGATCCTGGACCTGAGGTACTGGACTTGGACCTGAGGTCCTGGATTTGAGGTCCTGGACCTGGACCTGAGGTCCTGGAACTGGACCTCAGGTCCTGGACCTGAGGTCCTGGACCTGAGTTCCTAAACCTGAGATCCTGGACCTGAGGTCCATGACCTGGACCTGAGATCCTGGACCTGGAATTGAGGTCCTGGACCTGAGGTCCTGTCCCTGGACTTCAGGTCCAGGACCTGTACCTGTGGTCCTGGCCCTGGACCTGAGGTCCTGGACCTGGACCTGAGGCGCTGGACCTGGACCTGAATTCGTGGACCTGGACCTTATGTCCTGGACCTGATGTCCTGGACCTGGACCTGAGGTCCTGGTCCTGAGGTCCTGGACGTGAGGTCCTGGATATGGACCTTTGGTCCTAGAACTGGAGCTGATGTCCTGGACCTGAGGCCCTGGACCTGAGGTCCTGGACCTGGATCTGACATACTCGACCTGGAAATGAGTTCCTGGACATTGAAGGGAGATTCTCGACCTGAGGTCCTGGACCTGAGGTCCTGGACCTGGAGCTGAGGTCCTGGACCTGAGGCCCTGGACCTGAGGTCCTGGACCTGGACCTGATGTCTTGGTCCTGGAAATGAGGTCATGTACATTGAAGGGAGGTTCTGGACCTGAGGTCCTGGACCTGAACCTGAGGTCCTGGACCTAGACCTGAGGTCCTGGAAATGGACATGAGGTCCTGGACCTGAGGCCCTTGACCTGAGGTCCTTGACCTGGACCTGAGGAACTGGACCTGAAAATGACATCCTGGATATTGATCTGAGGTACTGGACCTGAGATCCTGGACCTGAGGTCCTGGTCCTGAGGTCCTGGACCTGGTCCTGAGGTCCTGGACCTGGACCTGAGGTCCTGGACATGAGGTCCTGGACCTGAGGTCCAGGACCTGGACTTGAGGTCCTGGACCTGGATCTGAGATCCTGGATTTGGGCCCGAGTTCCTGGACCTGGACCTGAGGACCTGGACATGGACCTGAGGTCCTGGACTTGGAATGAGGTCCTGGACCTGAGGTCCTGGACCTGGTCCTGAGGTCCTGGACCTGGACCTGAGGTCCTGGACCTGAGGTCCTGGACCTGGAACTGAGATCCTGGGCCTGAGGTCCTGGACCTAGTCCTGAGGTCCAAGACCAGGACTGGAGGTCCTGGACATGATGTCCTGGACCTGAGGTCCTGGACCTGGACCTGAGTTCCTGGACGTGTACCTGAGGTCCTGGACCTGGAACTGAGGTCCTGGACCTGAGGCCCTAGCACTGGACCAGAGGTCCTGGACCTGAGGACCTGGACCTGAGGTCCTGGACCTGGAATTGAGGTCCTGGACCTGGACCTGAGGTCCTGAACATGAGGTCCTGGACCTGAGGTCCTACACCTGGACATGAGGTCCTGGCCCTGGATCTGTGATCCTGGATTTGGGCCTGAGTTCCTGGACCTGGACCTGAGGTCCTGGACATGGACCTGAGGTCCTGGACTTGGACCTGAGGTCCTGGACCTGAGGTCCTGCACCTGATCCTGAGGTCCTGGACCTGGACCTGAGGTCCTGGACCTGAGGTCCTGGACCTGGAACTGAGGTCCTGGACCTGGAACTGAGGTCCTGGACCTGAGGTCCTGGACCTGAGGTCCTGAACCTGGACTTGAGGTCCTGGACCTGAGGTCCTGGACATTTACCTGATGTCCTGGACCTGGATCTGAGGTTGTGGACCTTGACCTGAGGTCCTGTCCCTGCACCTGATGTCCCGGAACTGGACCTGAGGTCCTGGACATGGACCTGACTTCCTGGCCCTGGAACAGAGGTCCTTGTCCTGGACTGAGGTCCTGGACCTGAAACTGAGATCCTGGAACTGAGGTACTGGACTTGGACCTGAGGTCCTGGACTTGAGGTCCTGGACCTGGACGTGAGGTCCTGTAACAGGACCTCAGGTCCTGGACCTGAGGTCCTGGACCTGAGTTACTAAACCTGAGATCCTGGACCTGAGGTCCATGACCTGGACTTGAGAACCTGGACATGGAATAGAGGTCCTGGACCTGAGGTCCTGTCCCTGGACCTCAGGTCCAGGACCTGGACCTGAGGTCCTGTCCCTGGACCTGAGGTCCTGGACCTGGACCTGAAGTCCTGTACCTGGACCTGAAGTCCTGGCCATGCACCTGATGTCCTAACCTGGACCTGAAGTCCGGTCCCTGGACCTGAGGTCCTGGCCCTGCACCTGAGGTCCTGGACCTGGACCTGAATTCATGGACCTGGACCTTATTTCCTGGACCTGATGTCCTGGACCTGGACCTGAGGTCCTGGTCCTGAGGTCCTGGACGTGAGGTCCTGGATATGGACCTTTGGTCCTAGAACTGGAGCTGATGTCCTGGACCTGAGGCCCTGGACCTGAGGTCCTGGACCTGGACCTGACATACTCGACCTGGAAATGAGTTCCTGGACATTGAAGGGAGATTCTCGTCCTGAGGTCCTGGACATGAGGTCCTGGACCTGGAGCTGAGGTCCTGGACCTGAGGCCTTGGACCTGAGGTCCTGGACCTGGACCTGATGTCTTGGTCCTGGAAATGAGGTCCTGGACATTGAAGGGAGGTTCTGGACCTGAGGTCCTGGACCTGAACCTGAGGTCCTGGACCTGGACAGGATGTCCAGGACATGATGTCCTGTACCTGAGGTCCTGGACCTGGACCTGAGGTCCTGGAAATGGACATGAGGTCCTGGACCTGAGGCCCTTGACCTGAGGTCCTTGACCTGGACCTGAGGAACTGGACCTGAAAATGACATCCTGGATATTGATCTGAGGTACTGGACCTGAGATCCTGGACCTGAGGTCCTGGTCCTGAGGTCCTGGACGTAAGGTCCTGGATATGGACCTTTAGTCCTAGAACTGGAGCTAATATCCTGGACCTGAGGCCCTGGACCTGAGGTCCTGGACCTGGACCTGACATCCTCGACCTGGAAATGAGTTCCTGGACATTGAAGGGAGATTCTCGACCTGAGGTCCTGGACCTGAGGCCCTAGAACTGGACCAGAGGTCCTGGACCTGAGTTCCTGGACCTGAGGTCCTGGAACTGAACCTGAGGTCCTGGACATGGACCTGAGCTCATGTCCCTGGACCTGAGGTCCTGGACCTAGACCTGAGCTCATGTCCCTGGACCTGAGGTCCTGGACTTGGACCTGAGGTCCTGGACCTGGACCTGAGGTCCTGGACCTGGACCTGAGGTCCTGGAACTGGAGCTGAGGTCCTGGACCTGAGGCCCTGGACCTGAGGTCCTTGAATTGGACCTGAGGTCCTGGACCTGGAACTGACGTCCTGGACATTGATCTGAGATCCTGGACCTGAGGTCCTTGAATTGGACCTGAGGTGCTGGACCTGGAACTGACGTCCTGGACATTGATCTGAGGTCCTGGACCTGAGGTCCTGGTCCTGAGGTCCTGGACCTGAGGTCCTGGACCTGGATCTGAGATCCTGGATTTGGGCCTGAGTTCATGGACCTGGACCTGAGTTCCTGGACATGGACCTGAGGTTCTAGACCTGAGGTCCTGGACCTGAGGTACTGGACCTGGACCTGAGGTCCTGGACCTGGACCTAGACCTGAGGTCCTGTCCCTGGACGTGAGGTCCTAGACCTGGTCCTGAAGTCCTGTACCTGGACCTGAGTCCTTGGCCCTGGACCTGAGGTCCTGGACCTGGACCTGAGGTCCTGGACCTGGACCTGAGGTCCTGGACCTGGACCTGAAGTCCTGGACATGAGGTTCTGGACCTGGACCTGAGGTCCTGGACCTGGACTTGAGGTCCTGGACCTGAGGTCCTGGACCTGATGCTGGACCTGGACCTGAGGTCCTGGAAATGGAGCTGAGGTCCTGGACCTGAGGCCCTGGACCTAAGGTCCTGGACCTGGACTTGAGTTCCTGGACCTGGATCTGAGGTTTTGGATTTGGACCTGAGATCCTGGACCTGGTCCTGTGGTCCTGGACATGGACCTAAGGTCCTGGACCTGAGGTTCTGGACCGGGACCTGAGGTCCTGGACCTGGACATGAAGTCCTGTACCTGGACCTGAAGTCCTAACCCTGCACCTGAAGTCCTTGACCTGGACCTGAAGTCCTGTACCTGGACCTGTGGTCCTGGACCTGGACCTGAGATCCTGGACATGAGGTACTGGACCTGAAGTCCTTGACCGGGACCTGAGGTCCTGGACCAGGAACTGACGTCCTGGACATTGATCTGAGGTCCTGGACCTGAGGTCATGGACCTGAGGTCCTGGACCTGGACCTGAGGTCCTGGACCTGGACCTGAGATCCTGGAACTGGAGCTGAGGTCCTGGAACTGAGGCCCAGGACCTGAGGTCCTTGACGTGGACCTGAGGTCCTGGACCTGGAACTGACGTCCTGGACATTGATCTGAGGTCCTGGACCTGAGGTCATGGACCTGAGGTCCTGGACCTGGACTTCAGGTCCTGAACATGGATCTGACATTCTGGACCTGAGATCCTGGACCTGAGGTCCTGGACCTGGACTTCAGGGCCTGGACCTGGACCTGAGTTCCTGGACCTGAGGTACCGGACCTGAGGTCCTGGACCTAAACATGAGGTCCTCGATATGGACCTGACGTTCTGGACCTGAGGTCCTGGACCTGAGGTCCTGGACCTGGACCTGAGGTCCTGGACCTGGACCTAGACTTGAGGTCCTGGACCTGAGGTCCTGGACCTGAGGTCCTGGACCTGATGTCCTGTCCCTGGAACTGTGGTCCTGGACCTGGACCTGAAGTCCTGGACCTGGACCTGAGGTCCTGGCCCTGCACTGAGGTCCTGCACCTGGACCTGTGTTCCTGGACCTGGACCTGAGTTCTTTGCCCTGGACCTGAGGTCCTGGACCTGGACCTGAGGTCCTGGACCTGGACCTGAGGACCTGGACCTGGACCTGAGGTCCTGGACCTGGACCTGAGGTCCGGGACATTGAACTTAGGTCCTGGACCTGAGATCTTTGACCTGACTTCCTGGACCTGGACCTGAGGTCCTGGACCTGAGGTCCTGGACCTGGACCTGAGGTCCTGGACCTGAAGCCCTGGACTTAAGTTCGAGGACCTTGACTTGAGGTCCTGGACCTGGATCTGAGGATTTGGATTTGGACATGAGTTCCCGGACATGGTCCTGAGGTCCTTGACATGGACCTGAGGTCCTAGACCTGAGGTTCTCGAACTTGACCTTAGGTCCTGGACCTGGACCTTAGGTCCTGTACCTGGACCTGAGGTCCTGGCCCTGCACCTGAAGTCCTGCACCTGGACCTGAGGTCCTGGACCTGGACCTGAGTTCTTTGCCCTTGACCTGAGGTCCTGGACTTGGACCTGAGGTCCTGGACCTGGACCTGAGGACCTGGACCTGGACCTGAGGTCCTGGACCTGGACCTGAGGTCCTGGACATTGAACTTAGGTCCTAGACCTGAGATCCTTGACCTGAGTTCCTGGACCTGGAACTGATGTCCTGGACCTGAGGTCCTGGACCTGAGATCCTGGTCCTGGACCTGAGGTCCTGGACCTGGACCTGAGGTCCTGGACATGAGTTACTGGACCTGAGATCCTGGACCTGGACCTGAGATCATGGACCTGGACCTGAGGTCCTGGAAATGGAGCTGAGGTCCTGGACCTGAGGCCCTGAACCTAAGGTCCTGGACCTGGACTTGAGGTGCTGGACATGGATCTGAGGTTTTGGATTTGGACCTTAGTTCCTGGACCTGGTCCTGAGGTCCTGGACCTGGACCTGAGGTCCTGGACTTGGACCTGAGATCCTGGAACTGAGGTCCTGGACCTGATGTCTTGGACCTGGACCTGAGGTCCTGAAACCGGACCTGAGGTCCTTGTCCTGACGTCCTGGACCTGAGGTCCTGGATATGGACCTTTGGTCCTGGAACTGGACCTGAGGTCCTGGACCTGAGGCCCTGGACCTGAGGTCCTGGACCTGGACCAGACTTCCTCGACCTGGAAATGAGGTCCTGGACATTGAAGGGAGGTTCTGTACCTGAGGTCCTGGACCTGAGGTCCTGGACCTGGAGCTGAGGTCCTGGACCTGGACCTCATGTCTTGGTCCTGGAAATGAGGTCATGGACATTGATGGGAGGCTCTGGACCTGAGGTCCTGGACCTGAGTTCCTGGACCTGGACAGGAGGTCCTGGACATGATGTCCTGTACCTGAGGTACTGGACCTGGACCTGAGGTCCTGGACATGGACATGAGGTCCTGGACCTGAACCTGAGGTCTTGGACCTTAGGCCCTAGAACTGGACCAGAGGTCCTGTACCTGAGGTACTGGACCTGAGGTCCTGGACTTGAACCTGAGGTCCTGGACATGGACCTGAGCTCATGTCCCTTATCCTGAGGTCCTGGACCTGGACCTGAGGTCCTGGACATGGACCTGAGGTCCTGGACTTGGACCTGAGGTCCTGGACCTGAGGTCATGGACCTGAGGTCCTGGACCTGGACCTGAGGTCCTGGACCTGGACCTGAGATCCTGGACCTGGAGCTGAGGTCCTGGAACTGAGGCCCTGGACCTGAGGTGCTTGACCTGGACCTGAGGTCCTGGGACTGGAACTGACGTCCTGGACATTGATCTTAGGTCCTGGACCTGACATCCTGGACCTGACGTCCTGGCCCTGGACCTGAGGACCTGGACCTGTACCTGAGGTCCTGGACATAGACCTGAGGTCCTGGACATTGAACTTAAGTCCTGGACCTGAGATCCTTGACCTGAGGTCCTGGACCTGGACCTGAGGTCCTGGACATGAGGCCCTGGACCTGGACCTGAGGTCCTGGACCTGGACCTGAGGTCCTGGACATGGCCCTGAGGTCCTGGACTGAGGTCCTGGACCTGAGATCCTGGACCTGGACCTGAGGTCCTGGAAATGGAGCTGAGGTCCTAGACCTAAGGCCCTGAACCTAATGTCCTGGACCTGGACCTGAAGTCCTGTACCTGGACCTGAAGTCCTGGCCCTGCACCTGAGGTCCTGGACCTGGACCTGAGGTCCTGGACATTGAACTTAGGTCCTAGACCTGAGATCCTTGACCTGAGTTCCTGGACCTGGAACTGAGGTCCTGGACCTGAGGTCCTGGACCTGAGATCCTGGAACTGGACCTGAGGTCCTGGACCTGGACCTGAGGTCCTGGACATGAGTTACTGGACCTGAGATCCTGGACCTGGACCTGAGATCCTGGACCTGGACCTGAGGTCCTGGAAATGGAGCTGAGGTCCTGGACCTGAGGCCCTGAACCTAAGGTCCTGGACCTGGACTTGAGGTGCTGGACCTGGATCTGAGGTTTTGGATTTGGACCTTAGTTCCTGGACCTAGTCCTGAGGTCCTGGACCTGGACCTGGGGTCCTGGACCTGGACCTGAGATCCTGGACCTGGACCTGAGGTCCTGGACCTGGACCTGAGGTCCTGGACCTGGACCTGAGGTCCTGGACCTGGAACTGAAGTCCTGTACCTGGACCTGAATTCCTGGCCCTGCACCTGAGGTCCTGGATCTGGACCTGAGGTCCTGGACTTGGACCTGAGATCCTGGAACTGAGGTCCTGGACCTGAGGTCCTGGATATGGACCTTTGGTCCTGGAACTGGACCTGAAGTCCTGGACCTGAGGCCCTGGACCTGAGGTCCTGGACCTGGACCTGACTTCCTCGACCTGGAAATGTGGTCCTGGACATTGAAGGGAGGTTCTGGACCTGAGGTCATGGACCTGAGGTCCTGGACCTGGACCTGAGGTCCTGGACCTGAGTTCCTGGACCTGGACAGGAGGTCCTGGACATGATGTCCTGTACCTGAGGTACTGGACCTGGACCTGAGGTCCTGGACATGGACATGAGGTCCTGGACCTGAACCTGAGGTCTTGGACCTTAGGCCCTAGAACTGGACCAGAGGTCCTGTACCTGAGGTACTGGACCTGAGGTCCTGGACTTGAACCTGAGGTCCTGGACATGGACCTGAGCTCATGTCCCTTAACCTGAGGTCGTGGACCTGGACCTGAGGTCCTGGACATGGACCTGAGGTCCTGGACTTGGACCTGAGGTCCTGGACCTGAGGTCATGGACCTGAGGTCCTGGACCTGGACCAGAGGTCCTGGACCTGGACCTGAGATCCTGGACCTGGAGCTGAGGTCCTGGAACTGAGGCCCTGGACCTGAGGTGCTTGACCTGGACCTGAGGTCCTGGGACTGGAACTGACGTCCTGGACATTGATCTGAGGTCCTGGACCTGAGGTCATGGACCTGACGTCCTGGCCCTGGACCTGAGGACCTGGACCTGTACCTGAGGTCCTGGACCTAGACCTGAGGTCCTGGACATTGAACTTAGGTCCTGGACCTGAGATCCTTGACCTGAGGTCCTGGACCTGGACCTGAGGTCCTGGACATGAGGCCCTGGACCTGGACCTGAGGTCCTGGACCTGGACCTGAGGTCCTGGACATGGCCATGAGGTCCTGGACTGAGGTCCTGGACCTGAGATCCTGGACCTGGACCTGAGGTCCTGGTAATGGAGCTGAGATCCTGGACCTAAGGCCCTGGACCTAATGTCCTGGACCTGGACCTGAAGACCTGTACCTGGACCTGAAGTCCTGGCCCTGCACCTGAGGTCCTGGACCTGGACCTGAATTAGTGGACCTGGACATTAGGTCCTGGACCTGATGTCCTGGACCTGGACCTGAGGTCCTGGAACCGGACCTGAGGTCCTCGTCCTGAAGTCCTGGACCTGTGGTCCTGGATATGGACCTTTGGTCCTGGAACTGGAGCTGAGGTCCTGGACCTGAGGCCCTGGACCTGAGGTCCTGGACCTGGACCTGACTTCCTCGACCAGGAAATGAGGTCCTCGGCATTGAAGGGAGGTTCTGGACCTGAAGTCCTGGACCTGAGGTCCTGGACCTGGAACTGAGGTCCTGGACCTGGACCTGATGTCTTGGTCCTGGAAATGAGGTCATGGACATTGAAGGGAGGTTCTGGACCTGAGGTCCTGGACCTGAGGTCCTGGACCTGGACCTGAGGTCCTGGACATGGACATGAGGTCCTGGACCTGAACCTGAGGTCTTGGACCTTAGGCCCTAGAACTGGACCAGCTGTCCTGTACCTGAGGTACTGGACCTGAGGTCCTGGACCTGAACCTGTGGTCCTGGACATGGACCTGAGCTCATGTCCCTTGAACTGAGGTCCTGGACCTGGACCTGAGGTCCTGGACCTAGACCTGAGGTTCTGGACCTGAGGTCCAGGACCTGGACCTGATGTCCTGGACCTGAAGTCCTGTACCTGAAGTCCTGGAACTGGACCTGAGGTCCTGGACCTGGACCTGAGATCCTGGACCTGAGGTCATGGACCTGAGGTCCTGGACCTGGACCTGAGGTGCTGCACCTGGACCTGAGATCCTGGAACTGGAGCTGAGGTACTGGAACTGAGGCCCTGGACCTGAGGTCCTTGACTTGGACCTGAGGTGTTGGACCTGGAACTGACGTCCTGGATATTGATCTGAGGTCCTGGAAATGAGGTCATGGACCTGAGGTCCTGGACCTGGACTTCAGGTCCTGGACATGGACCTGACGTTCTGGACCTGAGATCCTGGACCTGAGGTCCTGGAACTTAACCTGAGGTCCTGGACATGGACCTGACGTTCTGGACCTGAGGTCCTGGACCTGGACCTGAGGTCCTGGACCTGGACCTAGACTTGAGGTCCTGGACCTGCGGTCCTGGACCTGAGGTCCTGGACCTGAGGTCCTGTCCCTGGACCTGTGGTCCTGGACCTAGACCTGAAGTCCTGTACCTGGACCTGAGTTCTATGCCCTGGTCCTGAGGTCCTGGACTTGGACCTGAGGTCCTGGACCTGGACCTGAGGGTCTAGACCTGGACCTGAGGTCCTGGACCTGGACCTGAAGTCCGGGACATTGAACTTAGGTCCTGGAACTGAGATCCTTGACCTGACTTCCTGGACCTGGACCTGAGGTCCTGGACCTGAGGTCCTGGACCTGAGATCCTGGACCTGGACCTGAGGTCCTGGACCTGGACCTGAGGTCCTGGACCTGAAGCCCTGGACCTAAATTCGAGGACCTGGACTTGAGGTCCTGGACCTGGATCTGAGGTTTTGGATTTGGACCTGAGTTCCTGGACCTGGTCCTGAGGTCCTGGAAATGGACCTGAGGTCCTGGAACTGAGGTTCTGGACCTGGACCTCAGGTCCTGGACCTGGACCTGAGGTCCTGGCCCTGGACCTGAGGTCCTGGACCTGGACCTGAAGTCCTGTACCTGGACATGAGGTCCTGGCCCTGCACCTGAGGTCCTGCAACTGGACCTGAGGTCCTGGACCTGGACCTGAGTTCCTTGCCCTGGACCTGAGGTCCTGGACTTGGACCTGAGGTCCTGGACCTGGACCGGAAGACCTGGACCTGGTCCTGATGTCCTGGACCTGGACCTGAGGTCCTGGACATTGAACTTAGGTCCTGGACCTGAGATCCTTGACCTGAGTTCCTGGACCTGGAACTGAGGTCCTGGACCTGAGGTCCTGGACCTGAGGTCCTGGACCTGAGATCCTGGACCTGGACCTGAGATCCTGGACATGAGGTCCTGGACCTGAAGTCCTTGAACTGGACCTGAGGTCCTGGACCAGGAACTGACGTCCTGGACATTGATCTGAGGTCCTGGACCTGAGGTCCTGGACCTGAGGTTCTGGGCCTGGACTTGAGGTCCTGGACCTGGACCTGAGGTCCTGGACCTGGAATTGAGGTCCTGGACCTGGACTGAGATCCTGTATTTGGGCCTGAGTTCCTATACCTGGACCTGAAGTCCTGGACATGGACCTGAGCTCCTGGACTTGGACCTGAGGTCCTGGACCTGAGGTCATGGACCTGAAGTCCTGGACCTGGACCTGAGGTCCTGGACCTGGACCTGAGATCCTGGAACTGGAGCTGAGGTCCTGGAACTGAGGCCCTGGACCTGAGGTCCTTGACCTGGACCTGAGGTCCTGGACCTGGAACTGACGTCCTGGACATTGATCTGAGGTCCTGGACCTGAGGTCATGGACCTGAGGTCCTGGACCTGGACTTCAGGTCCTGGACATGGATCTGACATTCTGGACCTGAGATCCTGGACCTGAGGTCCTGGACCTGGACTTCATGGCCTGGACCTGGACCAGAGGTCCTGGATCTGAGGTACTGGACCTGAGGTCCTGGACCTGGACCTGAGGTCCTGGACCTGGACCTAGACTTGAGGTCCTGGACCTGAGGTCCTGGACCTGAGGTCCTGTCCCTGTACCTGTGGTCCTGGACCTGGACCTGAAGTCCTGTACCTGGACCTGAGGTCCTGGCCCTGCACCTGAGGTCCTGGATATTGAACTTAGGTCCTGGACCTGAGATCTTTGACCTGAGTTCCTGGACCTGGAACTGAGGTCCTGGACCTGAGGTCCTGGACCTGAGATCCTGGACCTGGACCTGAGGTCCTGGACCTGGACCTGAGGTCCTAGACATGAGTTACTGGACCTGAGATCCTGGACCTCGACCTGAGATCCTGGACCTGGACCTGAGGTCCTGGACCTGAGGCCCTGGACCTAAGGTCCTGGACCTGGACTTGAGGTGCTGGACCTGGATCTGATGTTTTGGATTTGGACCTTAGTTCCTGGACCTGGTCCTGAGGTCCTGGACCTGGACCTGAGGTCCTGGACCTAGACCTGAGGTCTGGACATGGACCTGAGGTCCTGGACCTGGACCTGAGGTCGTGGACCTGGAACTGAAGTCCTGTACCTGGACCTGAATTCCTGGCCCTGCACCTGAGGTCCTGGATCTGGACCTGAGGTCCTGGACTTGGACCTGAGGTCCTGGACCTGAGGTCATGGACCTGGTCCTGAAGTCCTGGACCTGAGGTCCTGGACCTGGATCTGACATCCTGGAACTGAGGTCCTGGACCTGAGGTCTTGGACCTGAGGTCCTGGACCTGGACCTAAGTTCCTGGACCTGGACCTGAGATCCTGGAACTGGAGCTGAGGTCCTGGACCTGAGGCCCTGGACCTGAGGTGCTTGACCTGGACCTGAGGTCCTGGAACTGGAACTGACGTCCTGGACATTGATCTGAGGTCCTGGACCTGAGGTCCTTGACCTGAGGTCCTGGCCCTGGACTTCAGGTCCTGGACATGGACCTGACATTCTGGACCTGAGATCCTGGACCTGAGGTCCTGGACCTGGACCTGAGGACCTGGACCTGTACCTGAGGTCCTGGACCTAGACCTGAGGTCCTGGACATTGAACTTAGGTCCTGGACCTGAGATCCTTGGCCTGAGGTCCTGGACCTGGACCTGAGGTCCTGGACATGAGGCCCTGGACCTGGACCTGAGGTCCTGGACCTGGCCCTGAGTTCCTGGACTGAGGTCCTGGACCTGAGATCCTGGACCTGAGGTCCTGGACCTGGACCTGATGTCTTGGTCCTGGAAATGAGGTCATGGACATTGAAGGGAGGTTCTGGACCTGAGGTCCTGGACCTGAGTTCCTGGACCTGGACAGGAGGTCATGGACATGATGTCCTGTACCTGAGGTCCTGGACCTGGACCTGAGGTCCTGGACCTGGACATGAGGTCCTGGACCTGAACCTGAGGTCCTGGACCTGAGGCCCTAGAACTGGACCAGAGGTCCTGTACCTGAGGTACTGGAACTGAGGTCCTGGCCCTGCACCTGAGGTCCTGGACCTGGACCTGAATTCGTGGACCTGGACCTTAGGTCCTGGACCTGATGTCCTGGACCTGGACCTGAAGTCCTGGAACCGGACCTGAGGTCCTGGACCTGAAGCCCTGGACCTGAGGTCCTGGACCTGGACCTGACTTCCTCGACCTGGAAATGAGGTCCTGGACATTGAAGGGAGGTTCTGGACCTGAGGTCCTGAACCTGAGGTCCTGGACCTGGAGCTGAGGTCCTGGACCTGGACCTGATGTCTTGGTCCTGGATATGAGGTCATGGACATTGATGGGAGGTTCTGGACCTGAGGTCCTGGACCTGAGTTCCTGCACCTGGACCTGAGGTCCTGGACATGGACATGAGGTCCTGGACCTGAACCTGAGGTCCTGGACATGGACCTGAGCTCATGTCCCTTGAACTGAGGTCCTGGACCTGGACCTGAGGTCCTGGACCTAGACCTGAGGTCCTGGACCTGAATTCCTGTACCTGAAGTCCTGGAACTGGACCTGAGGTCCTGGACCTGGACCTGAGATCCTGGACATGAGGTTCTGGACCTGAAATCCTTCACCTGGACCTGAGGTCCTGGACCAGGAACTGACATCCTGGACATTGATCTGAAGTCCTGGACCTGAGGTCCTGGACCTGAGGTCCTGGGCCTGGACTTGAAGTCCTGGACCTGAACCTGAGGTCCTGGACCTAGACTTGAGGTCCTGGACCTGGACTGAGATCCTGTATTTGGGCCTGAGTTCCTGGACCTGGACCTGTGGTCCTGGACATGGACCTGAGGTCCTGGACTTGGAACTGTGGTCCTGGACCTAAGGTCATGGACCTGAGGTCCTGGACCTGGACCTGAGGTCCTGGACCTGGACCTGAGATCCTGGAACTGGAGCTGAGGTCCTGGACCTGAGGCCCTGGACCTGAGGTCCTTGACCTGGACCTGAGGTGTTGGACCTGGAACTGACGTCCTGGACATTGATCTGAGGTCCTGGAAATGAGGTCATGGACCTGAGGTCCTGGACCTGGACTTCAGGTCCTGGACATGGACCTGACGTTCTGGACCTGAGATCCTGGACCTGAGGTCCTGGAACTGGACTTCAGGGCCTGGACCTGGACCAGACGTCCTGGACCTGAGGTACTGGACCTGAGGTCCTGGACCTGAACCTGATGTCCTGGACATGGACCTGACGTTCTGGACCTGAGGTCCTGGACCTGGACCTGAGGTCCTGGACCTGGACCTAGACTTGAGGTCCTGGACCTGAGGTCCTGCACCTGAGGTCCTGGACCTGAGGTCCTGTCCCTGGACCTGTGGTCCTGGACCTAGACCTGAAGTCCTGTACCTGGACCTGAGGTCCTGGCCCTGCACTTGAGGTTCTGCACCTGGACCTGAGTTCCTGGACCTGGACCTGAGTTCTTTGCCCTGGACCTGAGGTCCTGGACTTGGACCTGAGGTCCTGGACCTGGACCTGAGGACCTAGACCTGGACCTGAGGTCCTGGACCTGGACCTGAAGTCCGGGACATTGAACTTAGGTCCTGGACCTGAGATACTTGACCTGACTTCCTGGACCTGGACCTGAGGTCCTGGACCTGAGGTCCTGGACCTGAGATCCTGGACCTGGACCTGAGGTCCTGGACCTGGACCTGAGGTCCTGGACCTGAAGCCCTGGACCTGAGTTCGAGGACCTGGACTTGAGGTCCTACACCTGAGGTCCTGGATCTGGACCTGAGTTCCTGGACTTGGACCTGAGGTCCTGGACCTGAGGTCATGGACCTGGTCCTGAAGTCCTGGACCTGAGGTCCTCACCAGGATCTGACATCCTGGAACTGAGGTCCTGGACCTGAGGTCTTGGACCTGAGTTCCTGGACCTGGACCTAAGGTCCTGGACCTGGACCTGAGATCCTGGAACTGGAGCTGAGGTCCTGGACCTGAGGCCCTGGACCTGAGGTGCTTGACCTGGACCTGAGGTCCTGGAACTGGAACTGACGTCCTGGACATTGATCTGAGGTCCTGGACCTGAGGTCCTGGACCTGAGGTCCTGGCCCTGGACTTCAGGTCCTGGACATGGACCTGACATTCTGGACCTGAGATCCTGGACCTGAGGTCCTGGACCTGGACCTGAGGACCTGGACCTGTACCTGAGGTCCTGGACCTAGACCTGAGGTCCTGGACATTGAACTTAGGTCCTGGACCTGAGATCCTTGACCTGAGGTCCTGGACATGAGGCCCTGGACCTGGACCTGAGGACCTGGACCTGGCCCTGAGGTCCTGGACTGAGGTCCTGGACCTGAGATCCTGGACCTGAGGTCCTGGACCTGGACCTGATGTCTTGGTCCTGGAAGTGAGGTCATGGACATTGAAGGGAGGTTCTGGACCTGAGGTCCTGGACCTGAGTTCCTGGACCTGGACAGGAGGTCATGGACATGATGTCCTGTACCTGAGGTCCTGGACCTGGACCTGAGGTCCTGGACCTGGACATGAGGTCCTGGACCTGAACCTGAGGTCTTGGACCTGAGGCCCTAGAACTGGACCAGAGGTCCTGTACCTGAGGTACTGGAACTGAGGTCCTGGCCCTGCACCTGAGGTCCTGGACCTGGACCTGAATTCGTGGACCTGGACCTTAGGTCCTGGACCTGATGTCCTGGACCTGGACCTGAAGTCCTGGAACCGGACCTGAGGTCCTCGTCCTGAAGTCCTGGACCTGAGGTCCTGGATATGGACCTTTGGTCCTGGAACTGGAGCTGAGGTCCTGGACCTGAGGCCCTGGACGTGAGGTCCTGGACCTGGACCTGACTACCTCGACCTGGAAATGAGGTCCTGGACATTGAAGGGAGGTTCTGGACCTGAGGTCCTGAACCTGAGGTCCTGGACCTGGAGCTGAGGTCCTGGACATGGACCTGATGTCTTGGTCCTGGAAATGAGGTCATGGACATTGATGGGAGGTTCTGGACCTGAGGTCCTGGACCTGAGTTCCTGGACCTGGACAGGAGGTCCTGGACATGATGTCCTGTACCTGAGGTCCTGGACCTGGACCTGAGGTCCTGGACATGGACATGAGGTCCTGGACCTGAACCTGAGGTCCTGGACATGGACCTGAGCTCATGTCCCTTGAACTGATGTCCTGGACCTGGACCTGAGGTCCTGGACATGGACATGAGGTCCTGGACCTGAACCTGAGGTCCTGGACATGGACCTGAGCTCATGTCCCTTGAACTGAGGTCCTGGACCTGGACCTGAGGTCCTGGACCTAGACCTGAGGTCCTGGACCTGGACCTGAGGTCCTGGACCTGAATTCCTGTACCTGAAGTCCTGGAACTGGACCTGAGGTCCTGGACCTGGACCTGAGATCCTGGACATGAGGTTCTGGACCTGAAATCCTTCACCTGGACCTAAGGTCCTGGACCAGGAACTGATATCCTGGACATTGATCTGAGATCCTGGACCTGAGGTCCTGGACCTGAGGTCCTGGGCCTGGACTTGAGGTCCTGGACCTGAACCTGAGGTCCTGGACCTAGACTTGAGGTCCTGGACCTGGACTGAGATCCTGTATTTGGGCCTGAGTTCCTGGACCTGGACCTGTGGTCCTGGACATGGACCTGAGTTCCTGGACTTGGAACTGTGGTCCTGGACCTAAGGTCATGGACCTGAGGTCCTGGACCTGGACCTGAGGGCCTGGACCTGGACCTGAGATCCTGGAACTGGAGCTGAGGTCCTGGAACTGAGGCCCTGGACCTGAGGTCCTTGACCTGGACCTGAGGTGTTGGACCTGGAACTGACGTCCTGGACATTGATCTGAGGTCCTGGAAATGAGGTCATGGACCTGAGGTCCTGGACCTGGACTTCAGGTCCTGGACATGGACCTGACGTTCTGGACCTGAGATCCTGGACCTGAGGTCCTGGAACTGGACTTCAGGGCCTGGACCTGGACCAGACGTCCTGGACCTGAGGTACTGGACCTGAGGTCCTGGACCTGAACCTGAGGTCCTGGACATGGACCTGACGTTCTGGACCTAAGGTCCTGGACCTTGACCTGAGGTCCTGGACCTGGACCTAGACTTGTGGTCCTGGACCTGAGGTCCTGCACCTGAGGTCCTGGACCTGAGGTCCTGTCCCTGGACCTGTGGTCCTGGACCTAGACCTGAAGTCCTGTACCTGGACCTGAGGTCCTGGCCCTGCACCTGAGGTTCTGCACCTGGAACTGAGTTCCTGGACCTGGACCTGAGTTCTTTGCCCTGGACCTGAGGTCCTGGACTTGGACCTGAGGTCCTGGACCGGGACCTGAGGACCTAGACCTGGACCTGAGGTCCTGGACCTGGACCTGAAGTCCGGGACATTGAACTTAGGTCCTGGACCTGAGATACTTGACCTGACTTCCTGGACCTGGACCTGAGGTCCTGGACCTGAGGTCCTGGACCTGAGATCCTGGACCTGGACCTGAGGTCCTGGACCTGGACCTGAGGTCGTGGACCTGAAGCCCTGGACCTGAGTTCGAGGACCTGGACTTGAGGTCCTGGACCTGGATTTGAGGTATTGGATTTGGACCTGAGTTCCTGGACCTGGTCCTGAGGTCCTGAAATGGACCTGAGGTCCTGGACCTGAGGTTCTGGACCCGGAACTCAGGTCCTGGACCTGGACCTGAGGTCCTGGCCCTGGACCTGAGGTCCTGGACCTGGACCTGAAGTCCTGTACCTGGACCTGAGGTCCTGGCCCTGCACCTGAGGTCCAGCACCTGGACCTGAGGTCCTGGACCTGGACCTGAGTTCTTTGCCCTGGACCTGATGTCCTGGACTAGGACCTGAGTTCCTGGACCTGGACCGGAGGACCTGGACCTGGACCTGAGGTCCTGGACCTGGACCTGAGGTCCTGGACATTGAACTTAAGTCCTGGACCTGAGATCTTTGACCTTTGTTCCTGGACCTGGAACTGAGGTCCTGGACCTGAGGTCCTGGACCTGAGATCCTGGACCTGGACCTGAGGTCCTGGACCTGGACCTGAGAACCTGGACATGAGGTCCTGGACCTGAAGTCCTTGAACTGGACCTGAGGTCCTGGACCAGGAACTGACGTCCTGGACATTGATCTGAGGTCCTGGACCTGAGGTCCTGGACCTGAGGTTCTGGGCCTGGACTTGAGGTCCTGGACCTGGACCTGAGGTCCTGGACCTGGACTTGAGGTCCTGGACCTGGACTGAGATCCTGTATTTGGGCCTGAGTTCCTGTACCTGGACCTGAAGTCCTGGACATGGACCTGAGGTCCTGGACTTGGACCTGAGGTCCTGGCCCTGGAACTGACGTCCTGGACATTGATCTGAGGTCCTGGACCTGAGGTCATGGACCTGAGGTCCTGGACCTGGACTTCAGGTCCTGGACATGGACCTGACATTCTGGACTGAGATCCTGGACCTGAGGTCCTGGACCTGGACTTCAGGGCCTGGACCTGGAACTGAGGTCCTGGACCTGAGGTACTGGACCTGAGGTCCTGGACCTGAACCTGAGGTCCTGGACATGGACCTGACGTTCTGGACATGAGTTCCTGGACCTGAGGTCCTGGACCTGGACCTGAGGTCCTGGACCTGGACCTAGACTTGAGGTCCTGGACCTGAGTTCCTGGACGTGAGGTCCTGGACCTGAGGTCCTGTCCCTGGACCAGTGGTCCTGGACCTGGACCTGAAGTACTGTACCTGCACCTGAGGTCCTGCACCTGGACCTGTGTTCCTGGACCTGGACCTGAGTTCTATGCCCAGGACCTTAGGTCCTGGACCTGGACCTGAGGTCCTGGACCTGGACCTCAGGACCTGGACCTGGACCTGAGGTCTGGGACATTGAACTTAGGTCCTGGACCTGAGATCCTTGACCTGACTTCCTGGACCTGGACCTGAGGTCCTGGACTTGAGGTCCTGTACCTGGATCTGAGGTTTTGGAATTAGACCTGAGTTCCTGGACCTGGTCCTGAGGTCCTAGACATGGAACTGAGGTCCTGGACCTTAGGTTCTGGACCTGGAACTTTGGTCGTGGACCTGGCCCTGAGGTCCTGGCCCTGGACCTGAGGTCCTGGACCTGGACCTGAAGTCCTGTACCTGGACTTGAGGTCCTGCACCTGGACCTGTGTTCCTGGACCTGGACCTGAGTTCTTTGCCCTGGACCTGAGGTCCTGGACCTGGACCTGAGGTCCTGGACCTTGACCTGAGGACCTGGACCTGGACCTGAGGTCATGGACCTGACCTGAGTTCCGGGACATTGAACTTAGGTCCTGGACCTGAGATCTTTGACCTGACTTCCTGGACCTGGACCTGAGGTCCTGGACCTGAGGTCCTGGACCTGAGGTCCTGGACCTGAGGTCCTGGACCTGAGGTCCTGGTCCTGAGATCCTGGACCTGGACCTGAGGTCCTGGACCTGGACCTGAAGTCCTGGACCTGAAGCCCTGGACCTAAGTTCGAGGACCTGGACTTGAGGTCCTGGACCTGGATCTGAGGTTTTGGATTTGGACCTGAGTTCCTGGACCTGGTCCTGAGGTCCTGGACATGGACCTGAGGTTCTGTACCTGGACCTTAGGTCCTGGACCTGGACCTGAGGTCCTGGCCCTGGACCTGAGGTCCTGGATCTGGACCTGAAGTCCTGTACCTGGACCTGAGGTCCTGGCCCTGCACCTGAGGTCCTGCAACTGGACCTGAGGTCCTGGACCTGGACCTGAGTTCTTTGCCCTGGACCTGAGGTCCTGGACTTGGACCTGAGGTCCTGGACCTGGACCTGAGGACCTGGACATGGACCTGAGGTCCTGGACCTGGACCTGAGGTCCTGGATATTGAACTTAGGTCCTGGACCTGAGATCCTTGACCTGAGTTCCTGGACCTGGAACTGAGCTCCTGGACCTGAGGTCCTGGACCTGAGATCCTGGACCTGGACCTGAGGTCCTGGACCTGGACCTGAGATCCTGGACCTCGACCTGAGGTCCTGGAAATGGAGCTGAGGTCCTGGACCTGAGGCCCTGGACCTAAGGTCCTGGACCTGGACTTGAGGTGCTGGACCTGGATCTGAGGTTTTGGATTTGGACCTTAGTTCCTGGACCTGGTCCTGAGGTCCTGGACCTGGACCTGAGGTCCTGGACCTGGACCTGAGGTCTGGACATGGACCTGAGGTCCTGGACCTGGACCTGAGGTCCTGGACCAGGAACTGAAGTCCTGTACCTGGACCTGAAGTCCAGGCCCTGCACCTGAGGTCCTGGACCTGGACCTGAGGTCCTGGACTTGAACCTGAGGTCCTGGACCTGAGGTCATGGACCTGGTCCTGAAGTCCTGGACCTGAGGTCCTGGACCTGGACCTCAGATCCTGGAACTGAGGTCCTGGACCTGAGGTCTTGGACCTGAGGTCCTGGGCCTGGACTTGAGGTCCTGGACCTGGACCTGAGGTGCTGGACCTGGACTTGAGGTCCTGGACCTGGACTGAGATCCTGTATTTGGGCCTGAGTTCTTGGACCTGGACCTGAAATCCTGGACCTGGACCTGAGATCCTGGAACTGGAGCTGAGGTCCTGGAACTGAGGCCCTGGACCTGAGGTCCTTGACCTGGACCTGAGGTCCTGGACCTGGAACTGACGTCCTGGACATTGATCTGAGGTCCTGGACCTGAGGTCATGGACCTGAGGTCCTGGACCTGGACTTCAGGTCCTAGACATGGACCTGACGTTCTGGACCTGAGATCCTGGACCTTAGGTCCTGGAACTGGACTTCAGGGCCTGGACCTGGACCAGTCGTCCTGGACCTGAGGTACTGGACCTGAGGTCCTTCACCTGAACCTGAGGTCCTGGACATGGACCTGACGTTCTGGACCTGAGGTCCTGGACCTGAGGTCCTGGACCTGGACCTGAGGTCCTGGACCTGGACCTAGACTTGAGGTCCTGGACCTGAGGTCCTGGACAAGAGGTCCTGGACCTGAGGTCCTGTCCCTGGACCTGTGGTCCTGGACCTGGACCTGAAGTCCTGTACCTGGACCTGAGGTCCTGGCCCTGCACCTGAGATCCTGCACCTGGACCTGTGTTCCTGAACCTGGACCTGAGTTCTTTGCCCTGGACCTGAGGTCCTGGACCTGGACCAGAGGTCCTGGACCTGGACCTGAGGACCTGGACCTGGACCTGAGGACCTGGACCTGGACCTGAGGTCCGGGACATTGAACTTAGGTCTTGGACCTGAGATCCTTGACCTGACTTCCTGGACCTGGACCTGAGGTCCTGGACCTGAGTTCCTGGACCTGAGGTCCTGGACCTGAGATCCTGGACCTGGACCTGAGGTCCTGGAACTGAAGCCCTGTACCTAAGTTCGAGGAACTGGACTTGAGGTCCTGGACCTGGATCTGAGGTTATGGATTTGGACCTGAGTACCTGGACCTGGACCTGAGGTCCTGTACATGGACCTGAGGTCCTGGAACTGAGGTTCTGGACCTGGACCTTAGGTCCTGGACCTGGCCCTGAGGTCCTGGACCTGGACCTGAGGACCTGGACCTGGACCTGATGTCATGGACCTGGACCTGAGGTCCGGGACATTGAACTTAGGTCCTGGACCTGAGATCTTTGACCTGACTTCCTGGACCTGGACCTGAGGTCCTGGACCTGAGGTCCTGGACCTGAGGTCCTGGTCCTGAGATCCTGGACCTGGACCTGAGGTCCTGGACCTGGACCTGACGTCCTGGACCTGAAGCCCTGGACCTAAGTTCGAGGACCTGGACTTGAAGTCCTGGACCTGGATCTGAGGTTTTGGATTTGGACCTGAGTTCCTGGACCTGGTCCTGAGGTCCTGGACATGGACCTGAGGTCCTGGACCTGAGGTTCTGTACCTGGACCTTAGGTCCTGGACATGGACCTGAGGTCCTGGCCCTGGACCTGAGGTCCTGGACCTGGACCTGAAGTCCTGTACCTGGACCTGAGGTCCTGGCCCTGCACCTGAGGTCCTGCAACTGGACCTGAGGTCCTGGACCTGGACCTGAGTTCTTTGCCCTGGACCTGAGGTCCTGGACTTGGACCTGAGGTCCTGGACCTGGACCTGAGGACCTGGACATGGACCTGAGGTCCTGGACCTGGACCTGAAGTCCTGGACTTTGAACTTAGGTCCTGGACCTGAGATCCTTGACCTGAGTTCCTGGACCTGGAACTGAGCTCCTGGACCTGAGGTCCTGGACCTGAGTTCCTGGACCTGGAACTGAGGCCCTGACCTGGACCTGAGGACCTGGACATGAGTTACTGGACCTGAGATCCTGGACCTGGACCTGAGATCCTGGACCTGGACCTGAGGTCCTGGAATTGGAGCTGAGGTCCTGGACCTGAGGCCCTGGACCTAAGGTCCTGGACCTGGACTTGAGGTGCTGGACCTGGATCTGAGGTTTTGGATTTGGACCTTAGTTCCTGGACCTCGTCCTGAGGTCCTGGACCTGGACCTGAGGTCCTGGACCTGGACCTGAGGTCTGGACCTGGACCTGAGGTCCTGGACCTGGACCTGAGGTCCTGGACCAGGAACTGAAGTCCTGTACCTGGACCTGAAGTCCTGGCCCTGCACCTGAGGTCCTGGACCTGGACCTGAGGTCCTGGACTAGAACCTGAGGTCCTGGACCTGAGGTCATGGACCTGGTCCTGAAGTCCTGGACCTGAGGTCCTGGACCTGGACCTCAGATCCTGGAACTGAGGTCCTGGACCTGAGGTCTTGGACCAGAGGTCCTGGACCTGGACCTGAGGCCCTGGACCTTGACCTGAGATCCTGGAACTGGAGCTGAGGTCCTGGACCTGAGGCCCTGGACCTGAGGTGCTTGACCTGGACCTGAGGTCCTGGAACTGGAACTGACGTCCTGGACATTGATCTGAGGTCCTGGACCTGAGGTCCTGGACCTGCGGTCCTGGCCCTGGACTTCAGGTCCTGGACATGGACCTGACATTCTGGACCTGAGATCCTGGACCTGAGGTCATGGACCTGGACCTGAGGACCTGGACCTGTACCTGAGGTCCTGGACCTAGACCTGAGGTCCTGGACATTGAACTTAGGTCCTGGACCTGAGATCCTTGACCTGAGGTCCTGGACCTGGAGCTAAGGTCCTGGACATGAGGCCCTGGACCTGGACCTGAGGTCCTGGACCTGGCCATGATGTCCTGGACTGAGGTCCTGGACCTGAGATCCTGGACCTGGACCTGTGGTCCTGGACCTGGACCTGATGTCTTGGTCCTGGAAATGAGGTCATGGACATTGAAGGGAGATTCTGGACCTGAGGTCCTGGACCTGAGTTCCTGGACCTGGACAGGAGGACCTGGACATGATGTCCTGTACCTGAGGTCTTGGACCTGGACCTGAGGTCCTGGACATGGACATGAGGTCCTGGACCTGAACCTGAGGTCCTGGACCTGAGGCCCTAGAACTGGACCAGAGGTCCTGTACCTGAGGTACTGGACCTGAGGTCCTGGACCTGAACCTGATGTCCTGGACATGGACCTGAGCTCATGTCCCTTGACCTGAGGTCCTGGACCTGGACCTGAGGTCCTGGACCTAGACCTGAGGTCCTGGACCTGAGGTCCAGGACATGGACCTGAGGTCCTGGACCTGAAGTCCTGTACCTGAAGTCCTGGAACTGGACCTGAGGTCCTGGACCTGGACCTGAGATCCTGGACATGATGTCCTGGACCTGAAGTCCTTGACCTGGACCTAAGTTCCTGGACCAGGAACTGACGTCCTGGACATTGATCTGAGGTCCTGGACCTGAGGTCCTGGGCCTGAGGTCCTGGACCTGAGGTCCTGGGCCTGGACTTGAGATCCTGGACCTGGACCTGAAGTCCTGGACCTAGACTTGAGGTCCTGGACCTGGACTGAGATCCTGTATTCGGGCCTGAGTTCCTGGACCTGGAACTGAAGTCCTGGACATGGACCTGAGGTCCTGGATTTGGACCTGAGGTCCTGGACCTGAGGTCATGGACCTGAGGTCCTGGACCTGGACCTGAGATCCTGCAACTGGAGCTGAGGTCCTGGAACTGAGGCCCTGGACCTGAGGTCCTTGACCTGGACCTGAGGTGTTGGACCTGGAACTGACGTCCTGGACATTGATCTGAGGTCCTGGACCTGAGGTCATGGAACTGAGGTCCTGGACCTGGATTTCAGGTCCTGGACATGGACCTGACGTTCTGGACATGAGATCCTGGACCTGAGGTCCTGGAACTGGACTTCAGGGCCTGGACCTGGACCTGAGGTCCTGGACCTGAGGTACTGGACCTGAGGTCCTGGACCTGATCCTGAGGTCCTGGACATGGACCTGATGTTCTGGACCTGAGGTCCTGGACCTGGACCTGAGGTCCTGGACCTGGACCTAGATTTGAGGTCCTGGACCTGAGGGTCCTGGACCTGAGGTCCTGGACCTGAGGTCCTGTCCCTGGACCTGTGGTCCTGGACATAGACCTGAAGTCCTGTACCTGGACCTGTGGTTCTGGCCCTGAACCTGAGGTCCTGCACCTGGACCTGAGTTCCTGGACCTGGACCTGAGTTCTTTGCCCTGGACCTGAGGTCCTGGACCTGGACCTGAAGTCCGGGATATTGAACTTAGGTCCTGGACCTGAGATCCCTGACCTGACTTCCTGGACCTGGACATGAGGTCCTGGACCTGAGGTCCTGGACCTGAGATCCTGGACCTAGCCTGAGATCCTGGACGTGGACCTGAGGAACTGGACCTTAAGCCCTGGACCTAAGTTCGAGGACCCGGACTTGAGGTCCTGGACCTTGGATCTGAGGTTTTGGATTTGGACCTGAGTTCCTGGACCTGGTCCTGAGGACCTGGACATGGACCTGAGGTCCTGGACCTGAGGTTCTTGACCTGGACCTTAGGTCCTGGACTGGACCTGAGGTCCTGGCACTGGACCTGAGGTCCTGGACCTGGACCTGAAGTCCTGTACCTGGACCTGAGGTCCTGGCCCTGCACCTGAGGTCCTGCACCTGGATCTGAGGTCCTGGACCTGGACCTGAGTTCTTTGCCCTGGACCTGAGGTCCTGGACTTGGACCTGAGGTCCTGTACCTGGACCTGAGGACCTTGACCTGGACCTGAGGTCCTGGACCTGGACCTGAGGTCCTGGACATTGAACTTAGGTACTGGACCTGAGATCCTTGACCTGAGTTTCTGAACCTGGAACTGAGGTCCTGGACCTGAGGTCCTAGACCTGAGATCCTGGACCTGGACATGAGATCCTGGAACTGGACCTGAGATCCTGGACATGAGACCCTGGACCTGAAGTCCTTGACCTGGACCTGAGGTCCTGGAGCAGGAACTGACGTCCTGGACATTGATCTGAGGTCCTGGACCTGAGGTCCTGGACCTGAGGTCCTGGGCCTGGACTTGAGGTCCTGGACCTGGACCTGAGGTGCTGGACCAGGTCTTGAGGTCCTGGACCTGGACTGAGATCCTGTATTTGGGCCTGAGTTCCTGGACCTAGAACTGAAATCCTGGACATGGACCTGAGGTCCTGGACTTGGACCTGACGTCCTGGACCTGAGGTCATGGACCTGAGGTCCTGGACCTGGACCTGAGGTCCTGGACCTGGACCTGAGATCCTGGAACTGGAGCTGAGTTCCTGGAACTGAGGCCCTGGACCTGAGGTCCTTGACCTGGAACTGAGGTCCTGGACCTGGAACTGACGTCCTGGACATTGATCTGAGGTCCTGGACCTGAGGTCATGGACCTGAGGTCCTGGACCTGGACTTCAGGTCCTGGACATGGACCTGACTTTCTGGACCTGAGATCCTGGACCTTAGGTCCTGGACCTGGACTTCAGGGCCTGGACCTGGACCTGAGGTCCTGGACCTGAGGTACTGGACCTGAGGTCCTGCAACTGAACCTGAGGTCCTGGACATGGACCTGACGTTCTGGACCTGGGGTCCTGGACCTGAGGTCCTGGAGCTGGACCTGAGGTCCTGGACCTGGACCTAGACTTGAGGTCCTGGACCTGAGGTCCTGGACAAGAGGTCCTGGACCTGAGGTCCTGTCCCTGGACCTGTGGTCCTGGAACTGGACCTGAAGTCCTGTACCTGGACCTGAGGTCCTGGCCCTGCACCTGAGGTCCTGCACCTGGACCTGTGTTCCTGGACCTGGACCTGAGTTCTTTGCCCTGGACCTGAGGTCCTGGACCTGGACCTGAGGTCCTGGACCTTGACCTGAGGACCTGGATCTGGACCTGAGGTCATGGACCTGACCTGAGTTCCGGGACATTGAACTTAGGTCCTGGACCTGAGATCTTTGACCTGACTTCCTGGACCTGGACCTGAGGTCCTGGACCTGAGGTCCTGGACCTGAGGTCCTGGTCCTGAGATCCTGGACCTGGACCTGAGGTCCTGGACCTGGACCTGAAGTCCTGGACCTGAAGCCCTGGACCTAAGTTCGAGGACCTGGACTTGAGGTCCTGGACCTGGATCTGAGGTTTTGGATTTGGATCTGAGTTCCTGGACCTGGTCCTGAGGTCCTGGACATGGACCTGAGGTCCTGGACCTCAGGTTCTGTACCTGGACCTTAGGTCCTGGACCTGGACCTGAGGTCCTGGCCCTGGACCTGAGGTCCTGGATCTGGACCTGAAGTCCTGTACCTGGACCTGAGGTCCTGGCCCTGCACCTGAGGTCCTGCAACTGGACCTGAGGTCCTGGACCTGGACCTGAGTACTTTGCCCTGGACCTGAGGTCATGGACTTGGACCTGAGGTCCTGGACCTGGACCTGAGGACCTGGACATGGACCTGAGGTCCTGGACCTGGACCTGAGGTCCTGGATATTGAACTTAGGTCCTGGACCTGAGATCCTTGACCTGAGTTCCTGGACCTGGAACTGAGCTCCTGGACCTGAGGTCCTGGACCTGAGATCCTGGACCTGGACCTGAGGTCCTGGACCTGGACCTGAGATCCTGGACCTCGACCTGAGGTCCTGGAAATGGAGCTGAGGTCCTGGACCTGAGGCCCTGGACCTAAGGTCCTGGACCTGGACTTGAGGTGCTGGACCTGGATCTGAGGTTTTGGATTTGGACCTTAGTTCCTGGACCTGGTTCTGAGGTCCTGGACCTGGACCTGAGGTCCTGGACCTGGACCTGAGGTCTGGACATGGACCTGAGGTCCTGGACCTGGACCTGAGGTCCTGGACCAGGAACTGAAGTCCTGTACCTGGACCTGAAGTCCAGGCCCTGCACCTGAGGTCCTGGACCTGGACCTGAGGTCCTGGACTTGAACCTGAGGTCCTGGACCTGAGGTCATGGACCTGGTCCTGAAGTCCTGGACCTGAGGTCCTGGACCTGGACCTCAGATCCTGGAACTGAGGTCCTGGACCTGAGGTCTTGGACCTGAGGTCCTGGGCCTGGACTTGAGGTCCTGGACCTGGACCTGAGGTGCTGGACCTGGACTTGAGGTCCTGGACCTGGACTGAGATCCTGTATTTGGGCCTGAGTTCTTGGACCTGGACCTGAAATCCTGGACCTGGACCTGAGATCCTGGAACTGGAGCTGAGGTCCTGGAACTGAGGCCCTGGACCTGAGGTCCTTGACCTGGACCTGAGGTCCTGGACCTGGAACTGACGTCCTGGACATTGATCTGAGGTCCTGGACCTGAGGTCATGGACCTGAGGTCCTGGACCTGGACTTCAGGTCCTAGACATGGACCTGACGTTCTGGACCTGAGATCCTGGACCTTAGGTCCTGGAACTGGACTTCAGGGCCTGGAGCTGGACCAGACGTCCTGGACCTGAGGTACTGGACCTGAGGTCCTGCACCTGAACCTGAGGTCCTGGACATGGACCTGACGTTTTGGACCTGAGGTCCTGGACCTGGACCTGAGGTCCTGGACCTGGACCTAGACTTGAGGTCCTGGACCTGAGGTCCTGGACAAGAGGTCCTGGACCTGAGGTCCTGTCCCTGGACCTGTGGTCCTGGACCTGGACCTGAAGTCCTGTACCTGGACCTGAGGTCCTGGCCCTGCACCTGAGATCCTGCACCTGGACCTGTGTTCCTGAACCTGGACCTGAGTTCTTTGCCCTGGACCTGAGGTCCTGGACCTGGACCAGAGGTCCTGGACCTGGACCTGAGGACCTGGACCTGGACCTGAGGTCCTGGACCTGGACCTGAGGTCCGGGACATTGAACTTAGGTCTTGGACCTGAGATCCTTGACCTGACTTCCTGGACCTGGACCTGAGGTCCTGGACCTGAGTTCCTGGACCTGAGGTCCTGGACCTGAGATCCTGGACCTGGACCTGAGGTCCTGGAACTGAAGCCCTGTACCTAAGTTCGAGGAACTGGACTTGAGGTCCTGGACCTGGATCTGAGGTTATGGATTTGGACCTGAGTACCTGGACCTGGACCTGAGGTCCTGTACATGGACCTGAGGTCCTGGAACTGAGGTTCTGGACCTGGACCTTAGGTCCTGGACCTGGCCCTGAGGTCCTGGCCCTGGACCTGAGTTCCTGGACCTGGACCTGAAGTCCTGTACCTGGACTTGTGGTCCTGCACCTGGACCTGTGTTCCTGGACCTGGACCTGAGTTCTTTGCCCTGGACCTGAGGTCCTGAACCTGGACCTGAGGTCCTGGACCTGGACCTGAGGACCTGGACCTGGACCTGATGTCATGGACCTGGACCTGAGGTCCGGGACATTGAACTTAGGTCCTGGACCTGAGATCTTTGACCTGACTTCCTGGACCTGGACCTGAGGTCCTGGACCTGAGGTCCTGGACCTGAGGTCCTGGTCCTGAGATCCTGGACCTGGACCTGAGGTCCTGGACCTGGACCTGACGTCCTGGACCTGAAGCCCTGGACCTAAGTTCGAGGACCTGGACTTGAGGTCCTGGACCTGGATCTGAGGTTTTGGATTTGGACCTGAGTTCCTTGACCTGGTCCTGAGGTCCTGGACATGGACCTGAGGTCCTGGACCTGAGGTTCTGTACCTGGACCTTAGGTCCTGGACATGGACCTGAGGTCCTGGCCCTGGACCTGAGGTCCTGGACCTGGACCTGAAGTCCTGTACCTGGACCTGAGGTCCTGGCCCTGCACCTGAGGTCCTGCAACTGGACCTGAGGTCCTGGACCTGGACCTGAGTTCTTTGCCCTGGACCTGAGGTCCTGGACTTGGACCTGAGGTCCTGGACCTGGACCTGAGGACCTGGACATGGACCTGAGGTCCTGGACCTGGACCTGAAGTCCTGGACTTTGAACTTAGGTCCTGGACCTGAGATCCTTGACCTGAGTTCCTGGACCTGGAACTGAGCTCCTGGACCTGAGGTCCTGGACCTGAGTTCCTGGACCTGGAACTGAGGCCCTGACCTGGACCTGAGTACCTGGACATGAGTTACTGGACCTGAGATCCTGGACCTGGACCTGAGATCCTGGACCTGGACCTGAGGTCCTGGAATTGGAGCTGAGGTCCTGGACCTGAGGCCCTGGACCTAAGGTCCTGGACCTGGACTTGAGGTGCTGGACCTGGATCTGAGGTTTTGGATTTGGACCTTAGTTCCTGGACCTGGTCCTGAGGTCCTGGACCTGGACCTGAGGTCCTGGACCTGGACCTGAGGTCTGGACCTGGACCTGAGGTCCTGGACCTGGACCTGAGGTCCTGGACCAGGAACTGAAGTCCTGTACCTGGACCTGAAGTCCTGGCCCTGCACCTGAGGTCCTGGACCTGGACCTGAGGTCCTGGACTAGAACCTGAGGTCCTGGACCTGAGGTCATGGACCTGGTCCTGAAGTCCTGGACCTGAGGTCCAGGACCTGGACCTCAGATCCTGGAACTGAGGTCCTGGACCTGAGGTCTTGGACCAGAGGTCCTGGACCTGGACCTGAGGCCCTGGACCTTGACCTGAGATCCTGGAACTGGAGCTGAGGTCCTGGACCTGAGGCCCTGGACCTGAGGTGCTTGACCTGGACCTGAGGTCCTGGAACTGGAACTGACGTCCTGGACATTGATCTGAGGTCCTGGACCTGAGGTCCTGGACCTGCGGTCCTGGCCCTGGACTTCCAGGTCCTGGACATGGACCTGACATTCTGGACCTGAGATCCTGGACCTGAGGTCATGGACCTGGACCTGAGGACCTGGACCTGTACCTGAGGTCCTGGACCTAGACCTGAGGTCCTGGACATTGAACTTAGGTCCTGGACCTGAGATCCTTGAACTGAGGTCCTGGACCTGGAGCTAAGGTCCTGGACATGAGGCCCTGGACCTGGACCTGAGGTCCTGGACCTGGCCATGATGTCCTGGACTGAGGTCCTGGACCTGAGATCCTGGACCTGGACCTATGGTCCTGGACCTGGACCTGATGTCTTGGTCCTGGAAATGAGGTCATGGACATTGAAGGGAGATTCTGGACCTGAGGTCCTGGACCTGAGTTCCTGGACCTGGAAAGGAGGACCTGGACATGATGTCCTGTACCTGAGGTCTTGGACCTGGACCTGAGGTCCTGGACATGGACATGAGGTCCTGGACCTGAACCTGAGGTCCTGGACCTGAGGCCCTAGAACTGGACCAGAGGTCCTGTACCTGAGGTACTGGACCTGAGGTCCTGGACCTGAACCTGAAGTCCTGGACATGGACCTGAGCTCATGTCCCTTGACCTGAGGTCCTGGACCTGGACCTGAGGTCCTGGACCTAGACCTGAGGTCCTGGACCTGAGGTCCAGGACATGGACCTGAGGTCCTGGACCTGAAGTCCTGTACCTGAAGTCCTGGAACTGGACCTGAGGTCCTGGACCTGGACCTGAGATCCTGGACATGATGTCCTGGACCTGAAGTCCTTGACCTGGACCTAAGGTCCTGGACCAGGAACTGACGTCCTGGACATTGATCTGAGGTCCTGGACCTGAGGTCCTGGGCCTGAGGTCTTGGACCTGAGGTCCTGGGCCTGGACTTGAGATCCTGGACCTGGACCTGAAGTCCTGGACCTAGACTTGAGGTCCTGGACCTGGACTGAGATCCTGTATTCGGGCCTGAGTTCCTGGACCTGGAACTGAAGTCCTGGACATGGACCTGAGGTCCTGGACTTGGACCTGAGGTCCTGGACCTGAGGTCATGGACCTGAGGTCCTGGACCTGGACCTGAGATCCTCTAACTGGAGCTGAGGTCCTGGAACTGAGGCCCTGGACCTGAGGTCCTTGACCTGGACCTGAGGTGTTGGACCTGGAACTGACGTCCTGGACATTGATCTGAGGTCCTGGACCTGAGGTCATGGAACTGAGGTCCTGGACCTGGATTTCAGGTCCTGGACATGGACCTGACGTTCTGGACATGAGATCCTGGACCTGAGGTCCTGGAACTGGACTTCAGGGCCTGGACCTGGACCTGAGGTCCTGGACCTGAGGTACTGGACCTGAGGTCCTGGACCTGATCCTGAGGTCCTGGACATGGACCTGATGTTCTGGACCTGAGGTCCTGGACCTGGACCTGAGGTCCTGGACCTGGACCTAGACTTGAGGTCCTGGACCTGAGGTCCTGGACCTGAGGTCCTGGACCTGAGGTCCTGTCCCTGGACCTGTGGTCCTGGACATAGACCTGAAGTCCTGTACCTGGACCTGTGGTTCTGGCCCTGAACCTGAGGTCCTGCACCTGGACCTGAGTTCCTGGACCTGGACCTGAGTTCTTTGCCCTGGACCTGAGGTCCTGGACCTGGACCTGAAGTCCGGGATATTGAACTTAGGTCCTGGACCTGAGATCCTTGACCTGACTTCCTGGACCTGGAAGTGAGGTCCTGGACCTGAGGTCCTGGACCTGAGATCCTGGACCTAGCCTGAGATCCTGGACCTGGACCTGAGGAACTGGACCTTAAGCCCTGGACCTAAGTTCGAGGACCCGGACTTGAGGTCCTGGACCTTGGATCTGAGGTTTTGGATTTGGACCTGAGTTCCTGGACCTGGTCCTGAGGACCTGGACATGGACCTGAGGTCCTGGACCTGAGGTTCTGGACCTGGACCTTAGGTCCTGGACCTGGACCTGAGGTCCTGGCACTGGACCTGAGGTCCTGGACCTGGACCTGAAGTCCTGTACCTGGACCTGAGGTCCTGGCCCTGCACCTGAGGTCCTGCACCTGGATCTGAGGTCCTGGACCTGGACCTGAGTTCTTTGCCCTGGACCTGAGGTCCTGGACTTGGACCTGAGGTCCTGTACCTGGACCTGAGGACCTTGACCTGGACCTGAGGTCCTGGACCTGGACCTGAGGTCCTGGACATTGAACTTAGGTACTGGACCTGAGATCCTTGACCTGAGTTCCTGAACCTGGAACTGAGGTCCTGGACCTGAGGTCCTAGACCTGAGATCCTGGACCTGGACCTGAGATCCTGGAACTGGACCTGAGATCCTGGACATGAGGTCCTGGACCTGAAGTCCTTGACCTGGACCTGAGGTCCTGGAGCAGGAACTGACGTCCTGGACATTGATCTGAGGTCCTGGACCTGAGGTCCTGGACCTGAGGTCCTGGGCCTGGACTTGAGGTCCTGGACCTGGACCTGAGGTGCTGGACCAGGACTTGAGGTCCTGGACCTGGACTGAGATCCTGTATTTGGGCCTGAGTTCCTGGACCTGGAACTGAAATCCTGGACATGGACCTGAGGTCCTGGACTTGGACCTGACGTCCTGGACCTGAGGTCATGGACCTGAGGTCCTGGACCTGGACCTGAGGTCCTGGACCTGGACCTGAGATCCTGGAACTGGAGCTGAGTTCCTGGAACTGAGGCCCTGGACCTGAGGTCCTTGACCTGGACCTGAGGTCCTGGACCTGGAACTGACGTCCTGGACATTGATCTGAGGTCCTGGACCTGAGGTCATGGACCTGAGGTCCTGGACCTGGACTTCAGGTCCTGGACATGGACCTGACGTTCTGGACCTGAGATCCTGGACCTTAGGTCCTGGACCTGGACTTCAGGGCCTGGACCTGGACCTGAGGTCCTGGACCTGAGGTACTGGACCTGAGGTCCTGCACCTGAACCTGAGGTCCTGGACATGGACCTGACGTTCTGGACCTGGGGTCCTGGACCTGATGTCCTGGACCTGGACTGAGGTCCTGGACCTGGACCTAGACTTGAGGTCCTGGACCTGAGGTCCTGGACAAGAGGTCCTGGACCTGAGGTCCTGTCCCTGGACCTGTGGTCCTGGACCTGGACCTGAAGTCCTGTACCTGGACCTGAGGTCCTGGCCCTGCACCTGAGGTCCTGCACCTGGACCTGTGTTCCTGAACCTGGACCTGAGTTCTTTGCCCTGGACCTGAGGTCCTGGACCTGGACCAGAGGTCCTGGACATGGACCTGAGGACCTGGACCTGGACCTGAGGTCCTGGACCTGGACCTGAGGTCCGGGACATTGAACTTAGGTCTTGGACCTGAGATCCTTGACCTGACTTCCTGGACCTGGACCTGAGGTCCTGGACCTGAGTTCCTGGACCTGAGGTCCTGGACCTGAGATCCTGGACCTGGACCTGAGGTCCTGGAACTGAAGCCCTGTACCAAAGTTCGAGGACCTGGACTTGAGGTCCTGGACCTGGATCTGAGGTTATGGATTTGGACCTGAGTACCTGGACCGGGTCCTGAGGTCCTGTACATGGACCTGAGGTCCTGGAACTGAGGTTCTGGACCTGGACCTTAGGTCCTGTACCTGGCCTTGAGGTCCTGGCCCTGGACCTGAGGTCCTGGACCTGGCCCTGAGGTCCTGGACCTGGACCTGAGGACCTGGACCTGGACCTGAGGTCCTGGACCTGGACCTGAGGTCCGGGACCTTGAACTTAGGTCCTGGACCTGAGATCTTTGACCTGACTTCCTGGACCTGGACCTGAGGTCCTGGACCTGAGGTCGTGGACCTGAGGTCCTGGACCTGAGATCCTGGACCTGGACCTGAGGTCCTGGACCTGGACCTGAGGTCCTGGACCTGAAGCCCTGGACCTAAGTTCGAGGACCTGGACTTGAGGTCCTGGACCTGGATCTGAAGTTTTGGATTTGGACCTGAGTTCCTGGACCTGGTCCTGAGGTCCTGGACATGGACCTGAGGTCCTGGACCTGAGGTTCTGGACCTGCACCTTAGGTCCTGGACCTGGACCTGAGATCCTGGACCTCGACCTGAGGTCCTGGAAATGGAGCTGAGGTCCTGGACCTGAGGCCCTGGACCTAAGGTCCTGGACCTGGACTTGAGGTGCTGGACCTGGATCTGAGGTTTTGGATTTGGACCTTAGTTCCTGGACCTGGTTCTGAGGTCCTGGACCTGGACCTGAGGTCCTGGACCTGGACCTGAGGTCTGGACATGGACCTGAGGTCCTGGACCTGGACCTGAGGTCCTGGACCAGGAACTGAAGTCCTGTACCTGGACCTGAAGTCCAGGCCCTGCACCTGAGGTCCTGGACCTGGACCTGAGGTCCTGGACTTGAACCTGAGGTCCTGGACCTGAGGTCATGGACCTGGTCCTGAAGTCCTGGACCTGAGGTCCTGGACCTGGACCTCAGATCCTGGAACTGAGGTCCTGGACCTGAGGTCTTGGACCTGAGGTCCTGGGCCTGGATTTGAGGTCCTGGACCTGGACCTGAGGTGCTGGACCTGGACTTGAGGTCCTGGACCTGGACTGAGATCCTGTATTTGGGCCTGAGTTCTTGGACCTGGACCTGAAATCCTGGACCTGGACCTGAGATCCTGGAACTGGAGCTGAGGTCCTGGAACTGAGGCCCTGGACCTGAGGTCCTTGACCTGGACCTGAGGTCCTGGACCTGGAACTGACGTCCTGGACATTGATCTGAGGTCCTGGACCTGAGGTCATGGACCTGAGGTCCTGGACCTGGACTTCAGGTCCTAGACATGGACCTGACGTTCTGGACCTGAGATCCTGGACCTTAGGTCCTGGAACTGGACTTCAGGGCCTGGAGCTGGACCAGACGTCCCTGGACCTGAGGTACTGGACCTGAGGTCCTGCACCTGAACCTGAGGTCCTGGACATGGACCTGACGTTTTGGACCTGAGGTCCTGGACCTGGACCTGAGGTCCTGGACCTGGACCTAGACTTGAGGTCCTGGACCTGAGGTCCTGGACAAGAGGTCCTGGACCTGAGGTCCTGTCCCTGGACCTGTGGTCCTGGACCTGGACCTGAAGTCCTGTACCTGGACCTGAGGTCCTGGCCCTGCACCTGAGATCCTGCACCTGGACCTGTGTTCCTGAACCTGGACCTGAGTTCTTTGCCCTGGACCTGAGGTCCTGGACCTGGACCAGAGGTCCTGGACCTGGACCTGAGGACCTGGACCTGGACCTGAGGTCCTGGACCTGGACCTGAGGTCCGGGACATTGAACTTAGGTCTTGGACCCTGAGATCCTTGACCTGACTTCCTGGACCTGGACCTGAGGTCCTGGACCTGAGTTCCTGGACCTGAGGTCCTGGACCTGAGATCCTGGACCTGGACCTGAGGTCCTGGAACTGAAGCCCTGTACCTAAGTTCGAGGAACTGGACTTGAGGTCCTGGACCTGGATCTGAGGTTATGGATTTGGACCTGAGTACCTGGACCTGGACCTGAGGGTCCTGTACATGGACCTGAGGTCCTGGAACTGAGGTTCTGGACCTGGACCTTAGGTCCTGGACCTGGCCCTGAGGTCCTGGCCCTGGACCTGAGTTCCTGGACCTGGACCTGAAGTCCTGTACCTGGACTTGTGGTCCTGCACCTGGACCTGTGTTCCTGGACCTGGACCTGAGTTCTTTGCCCTGGACCTGAGGTCCTGAACCTGGACCTGAGGTCCTGGACCTGGACCTGAGGACCTGGACCTGGACCTGATGTCATGGACCTGGACCTGAGGACCGGGACATTGAACTTAGGTCCTGGACCTGAGATCTTTGACCTGACTTCCTGGACCTGGACCTGAGGTCCTGGACCTGAGGTCCTGGACCTGAGGTCCTGGTCCTGAGATCCTGGACCTGGACCTGAGGTCCTGGACCTGGACCTGACGTCCTGGACCTGAAGCCCTGGACCTAAGTTCGAGGACCTGGACTTGAGGTCCTGGACCTGGATCTGAGGTTTTGGATTTGGACCTGAGTTCCTTGACCTGGTCCTGAGGTCCTGGACATGGACCTGAGGTCCTGGACCTGAGGTTCTGTACCTGGACCTTAGGTCCTGGACATGGACCTGAGGTCCTGGCCCTGGACCTGAGGTCCTGGACCTGGACCTGAAGTCCTGTACCTGGACCTGAGGTCCTGGCCCTGCACCTGAGGTCCTGCAACTGGACCTGAGGTCCTGGACCTGGACCTGAGTTCTTTGCCCTGGACCTGAGGTCCTGGACTTGGACCTGAGGTCCTGGACCTGGACCTGAGGACCTGGACATGGACCTGAGGTCCTGGACCTGGACCTGAAGTCCTGGACTTTGAACTTAGGTCCTGGACCTGAGATCCTTGACCTGAGTTCCTGGACCTGGAACTGAGCTCCTGGACCTGAGGTCCTGGACCTGAGTTCCTGGACCTGGAACTGAGGCCCTGACCTGGACCTGAGTACCTGGACATGAGTTACTGGACCTGAGATCCTGGACCTGGACCTGAGATCCTGGACCTGGACCTGAGGTCCTGGAATTGGAGCTGAGGTCCTGGACCTGAGGCCCTGGACCTAAGGTCCTGGACCTGGACTTGAGGTGCTGGACCTGGATCTGAGGTTTTGGATTTGGACCTTAGTTCCTGGACCTGGTCCTGAGGTCCTGGACCTGGACCTGAGGTCCTGGACCTGGACCTGAGGTCTGGACCTGGACCTGAGGTCCTGGACCTGGACCTGAGGTCCTGGACCAGGAACTGAAGTCCTGTACCTGGACCTGAAGTCCTGGCCCTGCACCTGAGGTCCTGGACCTGGACCTGAGGTCCTGGACTAGAACCTGAGGTCCTGGACCTGAGGTCATGGACCTGGTCCTGAAGTCCTGGACCTGAGGTCCAGGACCTGGACCTCAGATCCTGGAACTGAGGTCCTGGACCTGAGGTCTTGGACCAGAGGTCCTGGACCTGGACCTGAGGCCCTGGACCTTGACCTGAGATCCTGGAACTGGAGCTGAGGTCCTGGACCTGAGGCCCTGGACCTGAGGTGCTTGACCTGGACCTGAGGTCCTGGAACTGGAACTGACGTCCTGGACATTGATCTGAGGTCCTGGACCTGAGGTCCCTGGACCTGCGGTCCTGGCCCTGGACTTCAGGTCCTGGACATGGACCTGACATTCTGGACCTGAGATCCTGGACCTGAGGTCATGGACCTGGACCTGAGGACCTGGACCTGTACCTGAGGTCCTGGACCTAGACCTGAGGTCCTGGACATTGAACTTAGGTCCTGGACCTGAGATCCTTGAACTGAGGTCCTGGACCTGGAGCTGAGGTCCTGGACATGAGGCCCTGGACCTGGACCTGAGGTCCTGGACCTGGCCATGATGTCCTGGACTGAGGTCCTGGACCTGAGATCCTGGACCTGGACCTGTGGTCCTGGACCTGGACCTGATGTCTTGGTCCTGGAAATGAGGTCATGGACATTGAAGGGAGATTCTGGACCTGAGGTCCTGGACCTGAGTTCCTGGACCTGGAAAGGAGGACCTGGACATGATGTCCTGTACCTGAGGTCTTGGACCTGGACCTGAGGTCCTGGACATGGACATGAGGTCCTGGACCTGAACCTGAGGTCCTGGACCTGAGGCCCTAGAACTGGACCAGAGGTCCTGTACCTGAGGTACTGGACCTGAGGTCCTGGACCTGAACCTGAAGTCCTGGACATGGACCTGAGCTCATGTCCCTTGACCTGAGGTCCTGGACCTGGACCTGAGGTCCTGGACCTAGACCTGAGGTCCTGGACCTGAGGTCCAGGACATGGACCTGAGGTCCTGGACCTGAAGTCCTGTACCTGAAGTCCTGGAACTGGACCTGAGGTCCTGGACCTGGACCTGAGATCCTGGACATGATGTCCTGGACCTGAAGTCCTTGACCTGGACCCTAAGGTCCTGGACCAGGAACTGACGTCCTGGACATTGATCTGAGGTCCTGGACCTGAGGTCCTGGGCCTGAGGTCTTGGACCTGAGGTCCTGGGCCTGGACTTGAGATCCTGGACCTGGACCTGAAGTCCTGGACCTAGACTTGAGGTCCTGGACCTGGACTGAGATCCTGTATTCGGGCCTGAGTTCCTGGACCTGGAACTGAAGTCCTGGACATGGACCTGAGGTCCTGGACTTGGACCTGAGGTCCTGGACCTGAGGTCATGGACCTGAGGTCCTGGACCTGGACCTGAGATCCTCTAACTGGAGCTGAGGTCCTGGAACTGAGGCCCTGGACCTGAGGTCCTTGACCTGGACCTGAGGTGTTGGACCTGGAACTGACGTCCTGGACATTGATCTGAGGTCCTGGACCTGAGGTCATGGAACTGAGGTCCTGGACCTGGATTTCAGGTCCTGGACATGGACCTGACGTTCTGGACATGAGATCCTGGACCTGAGGTCCTGGAACTGGACTTCAGGGCCTGGACCTGGACCTGAGGTCCTGGACCTGAGGTACTGGACCTGAGGTCCTGGACCTGATCCTGAGGTCCTGGACATGGACCTGATGTTCTGGACCTGAGGTCCTGGACCTGGACCTGAGGTCCTGGACCTGGACCTAGACTTGAGGTCCTGGACCTGAGGTCCTGGACCTGAGGTCCTGGACCTGAGGTCCTGTCCCTGGACCTGTGGTCCTGGACATAGACCTGAAGTCCTGTACCTGGACCTGTGGTTCTGGCCCTGAACCTGAGGTCCTGCACCTGGACCTGAGTTCCTGGACCTGGACCTGAGTTCTTTGCCCTGGACCTGAGGTCCTGGACCTGGACCTGAAGTCCGGGATATTGAACTTAGGTCCTGGACCTGAGATCCTTGACCTGACTTCCTGGACCTGGACATGAGGTCCTGGACCTGAGGTCCTGGACCTGAGATCCTGGACCTAGCCTGAGATCCTGGACCTGGACCTGAGGAACTGGACCTTAAGCCCTGGACCTAAGTTCGAGGACCCCGGACTTGAGGTCCTGGACCTTGGATCTGAGGTTTTGGATTTGGACCTGAGTTCCTGGACCTGGTCCTGAGGACCTGGACATGGACCTGAGGTCCTGGACCTGAGGTTCTGGACCTGGACCTTAGGTCCTGGACCTGGACCTGAGGTCCTGGCACTGGACCTGAGGTCCTGGACCTGGACCTGAAGTCCTGTACCTGGACCTGAGGTCCTGGCCCTGCACCTGAGGTCCTGCACCTGGATCTGAGGTCCTGGACCTGGACCTGAGTTCTTTGCCCTGGACCTGAGGTCCTGGACTTGGACCTGAGGTCCTGTACCTGGACCTGAGGACCTTGACCTGGACCTGAGGTCCTGGACCTGGACCTGAGGTCCTGGACATTGAACTTAGGTACTGGACCTGAGATCCTTGACCTGAGTTCCTGAACCTGGAACTGAGGTCCTGGACCTGAGGTCCTAGACCTGAGATCCTGGACCTGGACCTGAGATCCTGGAACTGGACCTGAGATCCTGGACATGAGGTCCTGGACCTGAAGTCCTTGACCTGGACCTGAGGTCCTGGAGCAGGAACTGACGTCCTGGACATTGATCTGAGGTCCTGGACCTGAGGTCCTGGACCTGAGGTCCTGGGCCTGGACTTGAGGTCCTGGACCTGGACCTGAGGTGCTGGACCAGGACTTGAGGTCCTGGACCTGGACTGAGATCCTGTATTTGGGCCTGAGTTCCTGGACCTGGAACTGAAATCCTGGACATGGACCTGAGGTCCTGGACTTGGACCTGACGTCCTGGACCTGAGGTCATGGACCTGAGGTCCTGGACCTGGACCTGAGGTCCTGGACCTGGACCTGAGATCCTGGAACTGGAGCTGAGTTCCTGGAACTGAGGCCCTGGACCTGAGGTCCTTGACCTGGACCTGAGGTCCTGGACCTGGAACTGACGTCCTGGACATTGATCTGAGGTCCTGGACCTGAGGTCATGGACCTGAGGTCCTGGACCTGGACTTCAGGTCCTGGACATGGACCTGACGTTCTGGACCTGAGATCCTGGACCTTAGGTCCTGGACCTGGACTTCAGGGCCTGGACCTGGACCTGAGGTCCTGGACCTGAGGTACTGGACCTGAGGTCCTGCACCTGAACCTGAGGTCCTGGACATGGACCTGACGTTCTGGACCTGGGGTCCTGGACCTGAGGTCCTGGACCTGGACCTGAGGTCCTGGACCTGGACCTAGACTTGAGGTCCTGGACCTGAGGTCCTGGACAAGAGGTCCTGGACCTGAGGTCCTGTCCCTGGACCTGTGGTCCTGGACCTGGACCTGAAGTCCTGTACCTGGACCTGAGGTCCTGGCCCTGCACCTGAGGTCCTGCACCTGGACCTGTGTTCCTGAACCTGGACCTGAGTTCTTTGCCCTGGACCTGAGGTCCTGGACCTGGACCAGAGGTCCTGGACATGGACCTGAGGACCTGGACCTGGACCTGAGGTCCTGGACCTGGACCTGAGGTCCGGGACATTGAACTTAGGTCTTGGACCTGAGATCCTTGACCTGACTTCCTGGACCTGGACCTGAGGTCCTGGACCTGAGTTCCTGGACCTGAGGTCCTGGACCTGAGATCCTGGACCTGGACCTGAGGTCCTGGAACTGAAGCCCTGTACCAAAGTTCGAGGACCTGGACTTGAGGTCCTGGACCTGGATCTGAGGTTATGGATTTGGACCTGAGTACCTGGACCGGGTCCTGAGGTCCTGTACATGGACCTGAGGTCCTGGAACTGAGGTTCTGGACCTGGACCTTAGGTCCTGTACCTGGCCTTGAGGTCCTGGCCCTGGACCTGAGGTCCTGGACCTGGCCCTGAGGTCCTGGACCTGGACCTGAGGACCTGGACCTGGACCTGAGGTCCTGGACCTGGACCTGAGGTCCGGGACCTTGAACTTAGGTCCTGGACCTGAGATCTTTGACCTGACTTCCTGGACCTGGACCTGAGGTCCTGGACCTGAGGTCGTGGACCTGAGGTCCTGGACCTGAGATCCTGGACCTGGACCTGAGGTCCTGGACCTGGACCTGAGGTCCTGGACCTGAAGCCCTGGACCTAAGTTCGAGGGACCTGGACTTGAGGTCCTGGACCTGGATCTGAAGTTTTGGATTTGGACCTGAGTTCCTGGACCTGGTCCTGAGGTCCTGGACATGGACCTGAGGTCCTGGACCTGAGGTTCTGGACCTGCACCTTAGGTCCTGGACCTGGACCTGAGGTCCTGGCCCTGGACCTGAGGTCCTGGACCTGGACCTGAAGTCCTGTACCTGGACCTGATGTCCTGGCCCTTCACCTGAGGTCCTGCACCTGGACCTGAGGTCCTGGACCTGGACCTGAGTTCTTTGCCCTGGACCTGAGGTCCTGGACTTGGACCTGAGGTCCTGGACCTGGACCTGAGGACCTGGACCTGGACCTGAGGTCCTG
Organism: Cricetiscus sungorus; assembly: GCA_030556225.1. NCBI lineage: Eukaryota > Metazoa > Chordata > Mammalia > Rodentia > Cricetidae > Cricetiscus > Cricetiscus sungorus. The sequence goes on from JANBXA010000640.1 coordinate 111,235, forward strand.
GAAATGGACCTGATGTCCTGGACATTGAACTTAGGTCCTGGACCTGAGATCCTTGACCTGAGTTCCTGGACCTGGAACTGAGATCCTGGACCTGAGGTCCTGGACCTGAGATCCTGGACCTGGACCTGAGGTCCTGGACCTGGACCTGAGGTCCTAGACATGAGTTACTGGACCTGAGATCCTGGACCTGGACCTGAGATCCTTGACCTGGACCTGAGGTCCTGGAAATGGAGCTGAGGTCCTGGAAATGGAGCTGAGGTCCTGGACCTGAGGCCCTGGACCTAAGTTCCTGGACCTGGACTTGAGGTGCTGGACCTGGATCTGAGGTTTTGGATTTGGACCGTAGTTCCTGGACCTGGTCCTGAGGTCCTGGACCTGGACCTGAGGTCCTGGACCTGGACCTGAGGTTCTGGACCTGGACCTGAGGTCCTGGACCTGGTCCTGAGGTCCTGTACCTGGAACTGAAGTCCTGTACCTGGACCTGAAGTCCTGGCCCTGCACCTGAGGTCCTGGACCTGGACCTGAGGTACTGGACTTGGACCTGAGGTCCTGGACCTGAGGTCATGGACCTGGTCCTGAAGTCCTGGACCTGAGGTCATGGACCAGGACCTGAGATCCTGGAACTGGAGCTGAGGTGCTGGACCTGAGGCCCTGGACCTGAGGTGCTTACCTGGACCTGAGGTCCTAGAACTGGAACTGACGTCTTGGACATTGATCTGATGTCCTGGACCTGAGGTCCTGGACCTGAGGACCTGGCCCTAGACTTGAGGTCCTGGACATGGACCTGATATTCTGGACCTGAGATCCTGGACCAGAGGTCCTGGACCTGGACCTGAGGACCTGGACCTGTACCTGAGTTCCTGGACCTAGACCTGTGGTCATGGACATTGAACTTAGGTCCTGGACCTGAGATCCTTGACCTTAGGTCCTGGACCTGGACCTGAGGTCCTGGACATGAGACCCTGGACCTGGACCTGAGGTCCTGGACCTGGACCTGTGGTCCTGGACCTGGCCCTGAGGTCCTGGACTGAGGTCCTGGACCTGAGATCCTGGACCTGGACCTGAGGTCCTGGAAATGGAGCTGAGGTCCTGGACCTAAGGCCCTGGACCTAATGTCCTGGACCTGGACCTGAAGTCCTGGACCTGCCCCTGAGGTCCTGGACCTGGACCTGAAGTCCGGTACCTGGACCTGAGGTCCTTGCCCTGCACCTGAGGCCCTGGACCTGGACCTGAATTCGTGGACGTGGACCTGATGTCCTGGACCTGAGGTCCTGGACCTGAGATCCTGGCCCTGCACCTGAGGTCCTGGACCTGGACCTGACTTCCTGGACCTGGACCTGATGTCCTGGACCTGAGGTCCTGGACCTGGATCTGAGGTTTTGGATTTGGACCTGAGTTCCTGGACCTGGTCCTGAGGTCCTGGACCTGGACCTGAGGTCCTGGACCTGAGGGCCTGGACCTGGACCTGAGGTCCTGGCCCTGGACCTGAGGTCCTGGACCTGGACCTGAGGTCCTGGCCCTGGACCAGAGGTCCTGGCCCTGGACCTGAGGTCCTGGACCTGGACCTGAAGTCCTGCACCTGGACCTGAGGTCCTGGCCCTGCACCTGAGGTCCTGCACCTGGACCTGAGGTCCTGGACCTGGACCTGAGTTCTTTGCCCTGGACCTGAGGTCCTGGAATTGGACCTGAGGTCCTGGACCTGAGGTCATGGACCTGAGGTCCTGGACCTGGAACTGAGGTCCTGGACCTGGACCTGAGATGCTGGAACTGGAGCTGAGGTCCTGGAACTGAGGCCCTGGACCTGAGGTCCTTGACCTGGACCTGAGTTCCTGGACCTGGAACTGACGTCCTGGACATTGATCTGATGTCCTGGACCTGAGGTCATGGACCTGAGGTCCTGGACCTGGACTTCAGGTCCTGGGCATGGACCTGACGTTCTGGACCTGAGATCCTGGACCTGAGGTCCTGGACCTGGACTTTAGGGCCTGGACCTGGACCTGAGGTCCTGGACCTGAGGTCCTGGACCTGAGGTCCTGGACCTGAACCTGATGTCCTGGACATGGACCTGACGTTCTGGACCTGAGGTCCTGGACCTGAGGTCCTGGACCTGGACCTGAGGTCCTGGACCTGGACCTAGACTTGAGGTCCTGGACCTGAGTTCCTGGACCTGAGTTCCTGGACCTGAGGTCCTGTCCCTGGACCTGTGGTCCTGGACCTGGACCTGAAGTCCTGTACCTGGACCTGAGTTTCTGGCCCTGCACCTGAGGTCCTGCACCTGGACCTGAGTCCTGGACCTGGACCTGAGTTCTTTGCCCTGGACTTGAGGTCCTGGACCTGGACCTGAGGTCCTGGACCTGGACCTGAGGTCCTGGACCTGGACCTGAGGACATGGACCTGGACCTGAGGTCCTGGACCTGAAGCCCTGGACCTAAGTTCGAGGACCTGGATTTGAGGTCCTGGACCTGGATCTGAGGTTTTGGATATGGACCTGAGTTCCTGGACCTGGTCCTGAGGTCCTGGACATGGACCTGAGGTCCTGGACCTGAGGTTCTGGACCTGGACCTTAGGTCCTGGACCTTGACCTGAGGTCCTGGCCCTGGACCTGAGGTCCTGGACCTGGACCTGAAGTCCTGTACCTGGACCTGAGATCCTGGCCCTGCACTTGAGGTCCTGCACCTGGACCTGAGGTCCTGGACCTGGACCTGAGTTCTTTGCCCTGGACCTGAGGTCCTGGACTTGGACCTGAGGTCCTGGACCTGGACCTGAGGACCTGGACCTGGACCTGAGGTCCTGGACCTGGACCTGAGGTCCTGGACATTGAACTTAGGTCCTGGACCTGAGATCCTTGACCTGATTCCTGGAACTGAGGTCCTTGACCTGAGGTCCTGGACCTGAGATCCTGGACTTGGACCTGAGGTCCTGGAACTGGACCTGAGGTCCTGGACATGAGTTACTGGACCTGAGATCCTGGACCTGGACCTGAGATCCTGGACCTGGACCTGAGGTCCTGGAAATGGAGCTGAGGTCCTGGACTTGAGGCCCTGGACCTAAGGTCCTGGACCAGGACTTGAGGTGCTGGACCTGGATCTGAGGTTTTGGATTTGGACCTGAGTTCGTGGACCTGGTCCTGATGTCCTAGACATGGACCTGAGGACCTGGACCTGAGGTCCTGTCCCTGGACCTGAGGTCCTGGACCTGGACCTGAGGTCCTGGCCCTTGACCTGAGGTCCTGGACCTGGACCTGAGGTCCTGGACCTGGACCTGAGGTCCTGGACCTGGACCTGAGGTCCTGGACCTGGACCTGAGGTTCTGGACCTGGAACTGAAGTCCTGTACCTGGACCTGAAGTACTGGCCCTGCACCTGAGGTCCTGGACTTGACCTGAGGTCCTGGACCTGAGGTCATGGACCTGGTCCTGAAGTCCTGGACCTGAGGTCCTGGACCTGGACCTGAGATCCTGGAACTGAGGTCCTGGACCTGAGGTCTTGGACCTGAGTTCCTGGACCTGGACCTGAGTTCCAGGACATGGACCTGAGGTCCTGGACATGAAGTGTGTACCTGAAGTCCTTGAACTGGACCTGAGGTCCTGGACCTGGACCTGAGATCCTGGACATGAGGTCCTGGACCTGATGTCCTTGACCTGGACCTGAGGTCCTGGACCAGGAACTGACGTCCTGAACATTGTTCTGAGGTTCTGGTCCTGAGGTTCTGGACCTGAGGTCCTGGGCCTGGACTTGAGGTCCTGGACCTGGACCTGAGGTCCTGGACCTGGACTTGAGGTCTTGGACCTGGACTGAGATCTTGTATTTGGTCCTGAGTTCCTGGACCTGGACCTGAGGTCCTGGACATGGACCTGAGTTCCTGGACTTGGACCAGAGGTCCTGGACCTGAGGTCATGGACCTGAGGTCCTGGACCTGAGGTCCTTGACCTGGACCTGAGGTCCTGGACCTGGAACTAACGTCCTGGACATTGATCTGAGGTCCTGGACCTGAATCATGGATCTGAGGTCCTGGACCTGGACTTCAGGTCCTGGATATGGACCTGACGTTCTGGACCTGAGATCCTGGACCTGAGGTCCAGGACCTGGACTTTAGGGCCTGGACCTGGACCTGAGGTCCTGGACCTGAGGTCCTGGACCTGAGGTCCTGGACATGAACCTGAGGTCCTGGATCTGGACCTAGACTTGAGGTCCTGGACCTGAGGTCCTGGACCTGAGGTCCTGGACCTGAGGTCCTGTTCCTGGACCTGTGGTCCTGGACCAGGACCTGAAGTCCTATACCTGGACCTGAGGTTCTGGCCCTGCACCTGAGGTCCTGCACCTCGACCTGAGTTCCTGGACCTGGACCTGAGTTCTTTGCCCTGGACCTGAGGACCTGGACCTGGACCTGAGGTCCTGGACCTGGACCTGAGGACCTGGACCTGGACCTGAGGTCCTGGACCTGGACCTGAGGTCTTGGACATTGAACTTAGGTCCTGGACCTGAGATCCTTGACCTGAATTCCTAGACCTGGACCTGAGGTCCTGGACCTGAGGTCATGGACCTGAGGTCCTGGACCTGGACCTGAGGACCTGGACCTGGACCTGAGGTCCTGGACTTGAAGCCCTGGACCTAAGTTCGAGGACCTGGACTTGAGGTCCTGGACCAGGATCTGACGTTTTGGATATGGACCTGAGTTCCTGGACCTGGTCCTGAGGTCCTGGACATGGACCTGAGGTCCTGGACCTGAGGTTCTGGAACTGGACCTTAGGTCCTGGACCTGGACCTGAGGTCCTGGCCCTGGACCTGAGGTCCTGGACCTGGACCTGAAGTCCTGTACCTGGACCTGAGATCCTGGCCCTGCACCTGAGGTCCTGCACCTGGACCTGAGGTCCTGGACCTGGACCTGAGTTCTTTGCCCTGGACCTGAGGTCCTGGACTTGGACCTGAGGTCCTGGACCTGGACCTGAGGACCTGGACCTGGACCTGAGGTCTGGACCTGGACCTGAGGTCCTGGACATTGAACTTAGGTCCTGGACCTGAGATCCTTGACCTGATTCCTGGACCTGGAACTGAGGTCCTGGACCTTAGGTCCTGGACCTGAGATCATGGACATGGACCTGAGGTCCTGGAACTGGACCTGAGGTCCTGGACATGAGTTACTGGACCTGAGATCCTGAACCTGGACCTGAGATCCTGGACCTGGACCTGAGGTCCTGGAAATGGAGCTGAGGTCCTGGACTTGAGGCCCTGGACCTAAGGTCCTGGACCAGGACTTGAGGTGCTGGACCTGGATCTGAGGTATTGGATTTGGACCTGAGTTCGTGGACCTGGTCCTGAGGACCTGGACATGGACCTGAGGACCTGGACCTGAGGTCCTGTCCCTGGACCTGAGGTCCTGGACCTGGACCTGAGGTCCTGGCCCTGGACCTGAGGTCCTGGCCCTGGACCTGAGGTCCTGGACCTGGACCTGAGGTCCTGGACCTGGACCTGAGGTCCTGGCCCTTGACCAGAGGTCCTGGCCCTGGACCTGAGGTCCTGGTCCTGGACCTGAGGTTCTGGACCTGGAACTGAAGTCCTGTACCTGGACCTGAATTACTGGCCCTGCACCTGAGGTCCTGGACTTGGACCTGAGGTCCTGGACCTGAGGTCATCGACCTGGTCCTGAAGTCCTGGACCTGAGGTCCTGGACCTGGACCTGAGATCCTGGAACTGAGGTCCTGGACCTGAGGTCTTGGACCTGAGGTCCTGGACCTGGACCTGAGGTCCAAGACATGGACCTGAGGTCCTGGACCTGAAAGTGTGTACCTGAAGACCTTGAACTGGACCCTGAGGTCCTGGACCTGGACCTGAGATCCTGGACATGAGGTCCTGGACCTGAAGTCCTTGACCTGGACCTGAGGTCCTGGACCAGGAACTGACGTCCTGGACATTGTTCTGAGGTCCTGGACCTCAGGTTCTGGACCTGAGGTCCTGGGACTGGACTTGAGGTCCTGGACCTGGACCTGAGGTCCTGGACCTGGACTTTAGGTCTTGGACCTGGACTGAGATCCTGTATTTGGGCCTGAGTTCCTGGACCTGGACCTAGGTCCTGGACATGGACCTGAGGTCCTGGACTTGGACCAGAGGTCCTGGACCTGAGGTCATGGACCTGAGGTCCTGGACCTGAGGTCCTTGACCTGGACCTGAGGTCCTGGACCTGGAACTAACGTCCTGGACATTGAACTGAGGTCCTGGACCTGAATCATGGACCTGAGGTCCAGGACCTGGACTTCAGGTCATGGACATGGACCTGACGTTCTGGACCTGAGATCCTGTTCCTGAGGTCCAGGACCTGGACTTTAGGTCCTGGACCTGGACCTGAGGTCCTGAACCTGAGGTCCTGGACCTGAGGTCCTGGACATGAACCTGAGGTCCTGGACCTGGACCTAGACTTGAGGTCCTGGACCTGAGGTCCTGGACCTGAGGTCCTGTCCTTGGACCTGTGGTCCTGGACCTGGACCTGAAGTCCTGTACCTGGACCTGAGGTTCTGGCCCTGCACCTGAGGTCCTGCACCTGGACCTGAGGTCCTGGACCTGGACCTGAGGTCCTGGACCTGGAACTAACGTCCTGGACATTGATCTGAGGTCCTGGACCTGAATCATGGATCTGAGGTCCTGGACCTGGACTTCAGGTCCTGGATATGGACCTGACGTTCTGGACCTGAGATCCTGGACCTGAGGTCCAGGACCTGGACTTTAGGGCCTGGACCTGGACCTGAGGTCCTGGACCTGAGGTCCTGGACCTGAGGTCCTGGACATGAACCTGAGGTCCTGGATCTGGACCTAGACTTGAGGTCCTGGACCTGAGGTCCTGGACCTGAGGTCCTGGACCTGAGGTCCTGTTCCTGGACCTGTGGTCCTGGACCAGGACCTGAAGTCCTATACCTGGACCTGAGGTTCTGGCCCTGCACCTGAGGTCCTGCACCTCGACCTGAGTTCCTGGACCTGGACCTGAGTTCTTTGCCCTGGACCTGAGGACCTGGACCTGGACCTGAGGTCCTGGACCTGGACCTGAGGACCTGGACCTGGACCTGAGGTCCTGGACCTGGACCTGAGGTCTTGGACATTGAACTTAGGTCCTGGACCTGAGATCCTTGACCTGAATTCCTAGACCTGGACCTGAGGTCCTGGACCTGAGGTCATGGACCTGAGGTCCTGGACCTGGACCTGAGGTCCTGGACCTGGACCTGAGGTCCTGGACTTGAAGCCCTGGACCTAAGTTCGAGGACCTGGACTTGAGGTCCTGGACCAGGATCTGACGTTTTGAATATGGACCTGAGTTCCTGGACCTGGTCCTGAGGTCCTGGACATGGACCTGAGGTCCTGGACCTGAGGTTCTGGAACTGGACCTTAGGTCCTGGACCTGGACCTGAGGTCCTGGCCCTGGACCTGAGGTCCTGGACCTGGACCTGAAGTCCTGTACCTGGACCTGAGATCCTGGCCCTGCACCTGAGGTCCTGCACCTGGACCTGAGGTCCTGGACCTGGACCTGAGTTCTTTGCCCTGGACCTGAGGTCCTGGACTTGGACCTGAGGTCCTGGACCTGGACCTGAGGACCTGGACCTGGACCTGAGGTCTGGACCTGGACCTGAGGTCCTGGACATTGAACTTAGGTCCTGGACCTGAGATCCTTGACCTGATTCCTGGACCTGGAACTGAGGTCCTGGACCTTAGGTCCTGGACCTGAGATCATGGACATGGACCTGAGGTCCTGGAACTGGACCTGAGGTCCTGGACATGAGTTACTGGACCTGAGATCCTGAACCTGGACCTGAGATCCTGGACCTGGACCTGAGGTCCTGGAAATGGAGCTGAGGTCCTGGACTTGAGGCCCTGGACCTAAGGTCCTGGACCAGGACTTGAGGTGCTGGACCTGGATCTGAGGTTTTGGATTTGGACCTGAGTTCGTGGACCTGGTCCTGAGGACCTGGACATGGACCTGAGGACCTGGACCTGAGGTCCTGTCCCTGGACCTGAGGTCCTGGACCTGGACCTGAGGTCCTGGCCCTGGAGCTGTGGTCCTGGCCCTGGACCTGAGGTCCTGGACCTGGACCTGAGGTCCTGGACCTGGACCTGAGGTCCTGGCCCTTGACCAGAGGTCCTGGCCCTGGACCTGAGGTCCTGGTCCTGGACCTGAGGTTCTGGACCTGGAACTGAAGTCCTGTACCTGGACCTGAATTACTGGCCCTGCACCTGAGGTCCTGGACTTGGACCTGAGGTCCTGGACCTGAGGTCATCGACCTGGTCCTGAAGTCCTGGACCTGAGTTCCTGGACCTGGACCTGAGATCCTGGAACTGAGGTCCTGGACCTGAGGTCTTGGACCTGAGGTCCTGGACCTGGACCTGAGGTCCAAGACATGGACCTGAGGTCCTGGACCTGAAGTGTGTACCTGAAGACCTTGAACTGGACCTGAGGTCCTGGACCTGGACCTGAGATCCTGGACATGAGGTCCTGGACCTGAAGTTCTTGACCTGGACCTGAGGTCCTGGACCAGGAACTGACGTCCTGGACATTGTTCTGAGGTCCTGGACCTCAGGTTCTGGACCTGAGGTCCTGGGACTGGACTTGAGGTCCTGGACCTGGACCTGAGGTCCTGGACCTGGACTTTAGGTCTTGGACCTGGACTGAGATCCTGTATTTGGGCCTGAGTTCCTGGACCTGGACCTAGGTCCTGGACATGGACCTGAGGTCCTGGACTTGGACCAGAGGTCCTGGACCTGAGGTCATGGACCTGAGGTCCTGGACCTGAGGTCCTTGACCTGGACCTGAGGTCCTGGACCTGGAACTAACGTCCTGGACATTGATCTGAGGTCCTGGACCTGAATCATGGACCTGAGGTCCAGGACCTGGACTTCAGGTCATGGACATGGACCTGACGTTCTGGACCTGAGATCCTGTTCCTGAGGTCCAGGACCTGGACTTTAGGTCCTGGACCTGGACCTGAGGTCCTGGACCTGAGGTCCTGGACCTGAGGTCCTGGACATGAACCTGAGGTCCTGGACCTGGACCTAGACTTGAGGTCCTGGACCTGAGGTCCTGGACCTGAGGTCCTGTCCTTGGACCTGTGGTCCTGGACCTGGACCTGAAGTCCTGTACCTGGACCTGAGGTTCTGGCCCTGCACCTGAGGTCCTGCACCTGGACCTGAGTTCTTTGCCCTGGACCTGAGGACCTGGACCTGGACCTGAGGTCCTGGACCTGGACCTGAGGAACTGGACCTGGACCTGAGGTCCTGGCCCTGGACCTGAGGTCTGGGACATTGAACTTAGGTCCTGGACCTGAGATCCTTGACCTGACTTCCTGGACCTGGACCTGAGGTCCTGGACCTGAGGTCATGGACCTGAGATCCTGGACCTGGACCTGAGGTCCTGGACCTGGACCTGAGGTCCTGGACCTGAAGCCCTGGACCTAAGTTCGAAGACCTGGACTTGAGGTCCTGGACCTGGATCTGAGGTTTTGGATATGGACCTGAGTTCCTGGACCTGGTCCTGAGGTCCTGGACATGGATTTGAGGTCCTGGACCTGAGGTCCTGGACCTGGATCTGAGGTTTTGGATATGGACCTGAGGTCCTGGACCTGGACCTGAAGTCCTATACCGGGACCTGAGGTCCTGGCCCTGCACCTGATGTCCTGCACCTGGACCTGAGGTCCTGGACCTGGACCTGAGTTCTTTGCCCTGGACCTGAGGTCCTGGACTAGGACCTGAGGTCCTGGACCTGGACCTGAGGACCTGGACATGGACCTGAGGTCCTGGACCTGGACCTGAGGTCCTGGACCTGAGGTTCTGTACCTGGACCTTAGGTCCTGGACATGGAACTGAGGTCCTGGCCCTGGACCTGAGGTCCTGGACCTGGACCTGAAGTCCTGTACCTGGACCTGAGGTCCTGGCCCTGCACCTGAGGTCCTGCAACTGGACCTGAGGTCCTGGACCTGGACCTGAGTTCTTTGCCCTGGACCTGAGGTCCTGGACTTGGACCTGAGGTCCTGGACCTGGACCTGAGGACCTGGACATGGACCTGAGGTCCTGGACCTGGACCTGAAGTCCTGGACTTTGAACTTAGGTCCTGGACCTGAGATCCTTGAACTGAGTTCCTGGACCTGGAAGTGAGGTCCTGGACCTGAGGTCCTGGACCTGAGGTCCTGGACCTGAGATCCTTGACCTGAGTTCCTGGACCTGGAACTGAGCTCCTGGACCTGAGGTCCTGGACCTGAGTTCCTGGACCTGGAACTGAGGTCCTAGAACTGGACCTGAGGTCCTGGACATGAGTTACTGGACCTGAGATCCTGGACCTGGACCTGAGATCCTGGACCTGGACCTGAGGTCCTGGAATTGGAGCTGAGGTCCTGGACCTGAGGCCCTGGACCTAAGGTCCTGGACCTGGACTTGAGGTGCTGGACCTGGATCTGAGGTTTTGGATTTGGACCTTAGTTCCTGGACATGGTCCTGAGGTCCTGGACCTGGACCTGAGGTCCTGGACCTGGACCTGAGGTCTGGACCTGGACCTGAGGTCCTGGACCTGGACCTGAGGTCCTGGACCAGGAACTGAAGTCCTGTACCTGGACCTGAAGTCCTGGCCCTGCACCTGAGGTCCTGGACCTGGACCTGAGGTCCTGGACTAGAACCTGAGGTCCTGGACCTGAGGTCATGGACCTGGTCCTGAAGTCCTGGACCTGAGGTCTTGGACCTGGACCTCAGATCCTGGAACTGAGGTCCTGGACCTGAGGTCTTGGACCAGAGGTCCTGGACCTGCACCTGAGGCCCTGGACCTGGACCTGAGATCCTGGAACTGGAGCTGAGGTCCTGGACCTGAGGCCCTGGACCTGAGGTGCTTGACCTGGACCTGAGGTCCTGGAACTGGAACTGACGTCCTGGACATTGATCTGAGGTCCTGGACCTGAGGTCCTGGACCTGCGGTCCTGGCCCTGGACTTCAGGTCCTGGACATGGACCTGACATTCTGGACCTGAGATCCTGGACCTGAGGTCATGGACCTGGACCTGAGGACCTGGACCTGTACCTGAAGTCCTGGACCTAGACCTGAGTTCCTGGACATTGAACTTAGGTCCTGGACCTGAGATCCTTGACCTGAGGTCCTGGACCTGGAGCTGAGGTCCTGGACATGAGGCCCTGGACCTGGACCTGAGGTCCTGGACCTGGCCATGATGTCCTGGACTGAGGTCCTGGACCTGAGATCCTGGACCTGGACCTGTGGTCCTGGACCTGGACCTCATGTCTTGGTCCTGGAAATGAGGTCATGGACATTGAAGGGAGATTCTGGACCTGAGGTCCTGGACCTGAGTTCCTGGACCTGGACAGGAGGACCTGGACATGATGTCCTGTACCTGAGGTCCTGGACCTGGACCTGAGGTCCTGGACATGGACATGAGGTCCTGGACCTGAACCTGAAGTCCTGGACCTGAGGCCCTAGAACTGGACCAGAGGTCCTGTACCTGAGGTACTGGACCTGAGGTCCTGGACCTGAACCTGAAGTCCTGGACATGGACCTGAGCTCATGTCCCTTGACCTGAGGTCCTGGACCTGGACCTGAGGTCCTGGACCTAGACCTGAGGTCCTGGACCTGAGGTCCAGGACATGGACCTGAGGTCCTGGACCTGAAGTCCTGTACCTGAAGTCCTGGAACTGGACCTGAGGTCCTGGACCTGGACCTGAGATCCTGGACATGATGTCCTGGACCTGAAGTCCTTAACCTGGACCTAAGGTCCTGGACCAGGAACTGACGTCCTGGACATTGATCTGAGGTCCTGGACCTGAGGTCCTGGGCCTGAGGTCCTGGACCTGAGGTCCTGGGCCTGGACTTGAGGTCCTGGACCTGGACCTGAAGTCCTGGACCTAGACTTGAGGTCCTGGACCTGGACTGAGATCCTGTATTCGGGCCTGAGTTCCTGGACCTGGAACTGAAGTCCTGGACATGGACCTGACGTCCTGGACTTGGACCTGAGGTCCTGGACCTGAGGTCATGGACCTGAGGTCCTGGACCTGGACCTGAGATCCTGCAACTGGAGCTGAGGTCCTGGAACTGAGGCCCTGGACCTGAGGTCCTTGACCTGGACCTGAGGTGTTGGACCTGGAACTGACGTCCTGGACATTGATCTGAGGTCCTGGACCTGAGGTCATGGAACTGAGGTCCTGGACCTGGATTTCAGGTCCTGGACATGGACCTGACGTTCTGGACATGAGATCCTGGACCTGAGGTCCTGGAACTGGACTTCAGGGCCTGGACCTGGACCTGAGGTCCTGGACCTGAGGTACTGGACCTGAGGTCCTGGACCTGATCCTGAGGTCCTGGACATGGACCTGATGTTCTGGACCTGAGGTCCTGGACCTGGACCTGAGGTCCTGGACCTGGACCTGAGGTCCTGGACCTGGACCTAGACTTGAGGTCCTGGACCTGAGGTCCTGGACCTGAGGTCCTGGACCTGAGGTCCTGTCGCTGGACCTGTGGTCCTGGACATAGACCTGAAGTCCTGTACCTGGACCTGTGGTTCTGGCCCTGAACCTGAGGTCCTGCACCTGGACCTGAGTTCCTGGACCTGGACCTGAGTTCTTTGCCCTGGACCTGAGGTCCTGGACCTGGACCTGAAGTCCGGGATATAGATCTTAGGTCCTGGACCTGAGATCCTTGACCTGACTTCCTGGACCTGGACATGAGGTCCTGGACCTGAGGTCCTGGACCTGAGATCCTGGACCTAGCCTGAGATCCTGGACCTGGACCTGAGAACTGGACCTTAAGCCCAGGACCTAAGTTCGAGGACCCGGACTTGAGGTCCTGGACCTGGATCTGAGGTTTTGGATTTGGACCTGAGTTCCTGGACCTGGTCCTGAGGACCTGGACATGGACCTGAGGTCCTGGACCTGAGGTTCTGGACCTGGACCTTAGGTCCTGGACCTGGACCTGAGGTCCTGGCACTGGACCTGAGGTCCTGGACCTGGACCTGAAGTCCTGTACCTGGACCTGAGGTCCTGGCCCTGCACCTGAGGTCCTGCACCTGGATCTGAGGTCCTGGACCTGGACCTGAGTTCTTTGCCCTGGACCTGAGGTCCTGGACTTGGACCTGAGGTCCTGTACCTGGACCTGAGGACCTTGACCTGGACCTGAGGTCCTGGACCTGGACCTGAGGTCCTGGACATTGAACTTAGGTCCTGGACCTGAGATCCTTGACCTGAGTTCCTGAACCTGAAACTGAGGTCCTGGACCTGAGGTCCTAGACCTGAGATCCTGGACCTGGACCTGAGATCCTGGAACTGGACCTGAGATCCTGGATATGAGGTCCTGGACCTGAAGTCCTTGACCTGGACCTGAGGTCCTGGAGCAGGAACTGACGTCCTGGACATTGATCTGAGGTCCTGGACCTGAGGTCCTGGACCTGAGGTCCTGGGCCTGGACTTGAGGTCCTGGACCTGGACCTGGGTGCTGGACCAGGACTTGAGGTCCTGGACCTGGACTGAGATCCTGTATTTGGGCCTGAGTTCCTGGACCTGGAACTGAAATCCTGGACATGGACCTGAGGTCCTGGACTTGGACCTGACGTCCTGGACCTGAGGTCATGGACCTGAGGTCCTGGACCTGGACCTGAGGTCCTGGACCTGGACCTGAGATCCTGGAACTGGAGCTGAGTTCCTGGAACTGAGGCCCTGGACCTGAGGTCCTTGACCTGGACCTGAGGTCCTGGACCTGGAACTGACGTCCTGGACATTGATCTGAGGTCCTGGACCTGAGGTCATGGACCTGAGGTCCTGGACCTGGACTTCAGGTCCTGGACATGGACCTGACGTTCTGGACCTGAGATCCTGGACCTTAGGTCCTGGACCTGGACTTCAGGGCCTGGACCTGGACCTGAGGTCCTGGACCTGAGGTACTGGACCTGAGGTCCTGCACCTGAACCTGAGGTCCTGGACATGGACCTGACGTTCTGGACCTGAGGTCCTGGACCTGAGGTCCTGGACCTGGACCTGAGGTCCTGGACCTGGACCTAGACTTGAGGTCCTGGACCTGAGGTCCTGGACAAGAGGTCCTGGACCTGAGGTCCTGTCCCTGGACCTGTGGTCCTGGACCTGGACCTGAAGTCCTGTACCTGGACCTGAGGTCCTGGCCCTTCACCTGAGGTCCTGCACCTGGACCTGTGTTCCTGAACCTGGACCTGAGTTCTTTGCCCTGGACCTGAGGTCCTGGACCTGGACCAGAGGTCCTGGGCATGGACCTGAGGACCTGGACCTGGACCTGAGGTCCTGGACCTGGACCTGAGGTCCGGGACATTGAACTTAGGTCCTGGACCTGAATTCCTGGACCTGAGGTCCTGGACCTGAGATCCTGGACCTGGACCTGAGGTCCTGGAACTGAAGCCCTGTACCAAATTTCGAGGACCTGGACTTGAGGTCCTGGACCTGGATCTGAGGTTATGGATTTGGACCTGAGTACCTGGACCGGGTCCTGAGGTCCTGTACATGGACCTGAGGTCCTGGAACTGAGGTTCTGGACCTGGACCTTAGGTCCTGGACCTGGCACTGAGGTCCTGGCCCTGGACCTGAGGTCCTGGACCTGGCCCTGAGGTCCTGGACCTGGACCTGAGGACCTGGACCTGGACCTGAGGTCCTGGACCTGAGGTCCTGGACCTGAGGTCCTGGGCCTGGACTTGAGGTCCTGGACCTGGACCTGAGGTGCTGGACCAGGACTTGAGGTCCTGGACCTGGACTGAGGTCCTGTATTTGGGCCTGAGTTCCTGGACCTGGAACTGAAATCCTGGACATGGACCTGAGGTCCTGGACTTGGACCTGACGTCCTGGACCTGAGGTCATGGACCTGAGGTCCTGGACCTGGACCTGAGGTCCTGGACCTGGACCTGAGATCCTGGAACTGGAGCTGAGTTCCTGGAACTGAGGCCCTGGACCTGAGGTCCTTGACCTGGACCTGAGGTCCTGGACCTGGAACTGACGTCCTGGACATTAATCTGAGGTCCTGGACCTGAGGTCATGGACCTGAGGTCCTGGACCTGGACTTCAGGTCCTGGACATGGACCTGACGTTCTGGACCTGAGATCCTGGACCTTAGGTCCTGGACCTGGACTTCAGGGCCTGGACCTGGACCTGAGGTCCTGGACCTGAGGTACTGGACCTGAG
This sequence comes from Cricetiscus sungorus, assembly GCA_030556225.1. Taxonomy (NCBI): domain Eukaryota; kingdom Metazoa; phylum Chordata; class Mammalia; order Rodentia; family Cricetidae; genus Cricetiscus; species Cricetiscus sungorus. Next base: position 126,388 of record JANBXA010000640.1, read on the forward strand.
GTCCTGCACCTGAACCTGAGGTCCTGGACATGGACCTGACATTCTGGACCTGAGGTCCTGGACCTGAGGTCCTGGACCTGGACCTGAGGTCCTGGACCTGGACCTAGACTTGAGGTCCTGGACCTGAGGTCCTGGACAAGAGGTCCTGGACCTGAGGTCCTGTCCCTGGACCTGTGGTCCTGGACCTGGACCTGAAGTCCTGTACCTGGACCTGAGGTCCTGGCCCTGCACCTGAGGTCCTGCACCTGGACCTGTGTTCCTGAACCTGGACCTAAGTTCTTTGCCCTAGACCTGAGGTCCTGGAACTGGACCAGAGGTCCTGGACATGGACCTGAGGACCTGGACCTGGACCTGAGGTCCTGGACCTGAGATCCTGGACCTGGACCTGAGGTCCTGGAACTGAAGCCCTGTACCAAAGTTCGAGGACCTGGACTTGAGGTCCTGGACCTGGATCTGAGGTTATGGATTTGGACCTGAGTACCTGGACCGGGTCCTGAGGTCCTGTACATGGACCTGAGGTCCTGGAACTGAGGTTCTGGACCTGGACCTTAGGTCCTGGACCTGGCCCTGAGGTCCTGGCCCTGGACCTGAGGTCCTGGACCTGGCCCTGAGGTCCTGGACCTGGACCTGAGGACCTGGACCTGGACCTGAGGTCCTGGACCTGGACCTGAGGTCCGGGACCTTGAACTTAGGTCCTGGACCTGAGATCTTTGACCTGACTTCCTGGACCTGGACCTGAGGTCCTGGACCTGAGGTCGTGGACCTGAGGTCCTGGACCTGAGATCCTGGACCTGGACCTGAGGTCCTGGACCTGGACCTGAGGTCCTGGACCTGAAGCCCTGGACCTAAGTTCGAGGACCTGGACTTGAGGTCCTGGACCTGGATCTGAGGTTTTGGATTTGGACCTGAGTTCCTGGACCTGGTCCTGAGGTCCTGGACATGGACCTGAGGTCCTGGACCTGAGGTTCTGGACCTGGACCTTAGGTCCTGGACCTGGACCTGAGGTCCTGGCCCTGGACCTGAGGTCCTGGACCTGGACCTGAAGTCCTGTACCTGGACCTGAGGTCCTGGCCCTTCACCTGAGGTCCTGCACCTGGACCTGAGGTCCTGGACCTGGACCTGAGTTCTTTGCCCTGGACCTGAGGTCCTGGACTTGGACCTGAGGTCCTGGACCTGGACCTGAGGACCTGGACCTGGACCTGAGGTCCTGGAAATGGACCTGATGTCCTGGACATTGAACTTAGGTCCTGGACCTGAGATCCTTGACCTGAGTTCCTGGACCTGGAACTGAGGTCCTGGACCTGAGGTCCTGGACCTGAGATCCTGGACCTGGACCTGAGGTCCTGGACCTGGACCTGAGGTCCTAGACATGAGTTACTGGACCTGAGGTCCTGGACCTGAGATCCTGGACCTGGACCTGAGGTCCTGGACCTGGACCTGAGGTCCTGGACCTGAAGCCCTGGACCTAAGTTCGAGGACCTGGACTTGAGGTCCTGGACCTGGATCTGAGGTTTTGGATTTGGACCTGAGTTCCTGGACCTGGTCCTGAGGTCCTGGACATGGACCTGAGGTCCTGGACCTGAGGTTCTGGACCTGGACCTTAGGTCCTGGACCTGGACCTGAGGTCCTGGCCCTGGACCTGAGGTCCTGGACCTGGACCTGAAGTCCTGTACCTGGACCTGAGGTCCTGGCCCTTCACCTGAGGTCCTGCACCTGGACCTGAGGTCCTGGACCTGGACCTGAGTTCTTTGCCCTGGACCTGAGGTCCTGGACTTGGACCTGAGGTCCTGGACCTGGACCTGAGGACCTGGACCTGGACCTGAGGTCCTGGAAATGGACCTGATGTCCTGGACATTGAACTTAGGTCCTGGACCTGAGATCCTTGACCTGAGTTCCTGGACCTGGAACTGAGGTCCTGGACCTGAGGTCCTGGACCTGAGATCCTGGACCTGGACCTGAGGTCCTGGACCTGGACCTGAGGTCCTAGACATGAGTTACTGGACCTGAGATCCTGGACCTGGACCTGAGATCCTGGACCTGGACCTGAGGTCCTGAAAATGGAGCTGAGGTCCTGGAAATGGAGCTGAGGTCCTGGACCTGAGGCCCTGGACCTAAGTTCCTGGACCTGGACTTGAGGTGCTGGACCTGGATCTGAGGTTTTGGATTTGGACCGTAGTTCCTGGACCTGGTCCTGAGGTCCTGGACCTGGACCTGAGGTCCTGGACCTGGATCTGAGGTTTTGGATTTGGACCGTAGTTCCTGGACCTGGTCCTGAGGTCCTGGACCTGGACCTGAGGTCCTGGCCCTGCACCTGAAGTCCTGGACCTGGACCTGAGGTACTGGACTTGGACCTGAGGTCCTGGACCTGAGGTCATGGACCTGGTCCTGAAGTCCTGGACCTGAGGTCATGGACCAGGACCTGAGATCCTGGAACTGGAGCTGAAGTGCTGGACCTGAGGCCCTGGACCTGAGGTGCTTACCTGGACCTGAGGTCCTAGAACTGGAACTGACGTCTTGGACATTGATCTGATGTCCTGGACCTGAGGTCCTGGACCTGAGGACCTGGCCCTGGACTTGAGGTCCTGGACATGGACCTGATATTCTGGACCTGAGATCCTGGACCAGAGGTCCTGGACCTGGACCTGAGGACCTGGACCTGTACCTGAGTTCCTGGACCTAGACCTGTGGTCCTGGACATTGAACTTAGGTCCTGGACCTGAGATCCTTGACCTTAGGTCCTGGACCTGGACCTGAGGTCCTGGACATGAGACACTGGACCTGGACCTGAGGTCCTGGACCTGGAACTGTGGTCCTGGACCTGGCCCTGAGGTCCTGGACTGAGGTCCTGGACCTGAGATCCTGGACCTGGACCTGAGGTCCTGGAAATGGAGCTGAGGTCCTGGACCTAAGGCCCTGGACCTAATGTCCTGGACCTGGACCTGAAGTCCTGGACCTGCCCCTGAGGTCCTGGACCTGGACCTGAAGTCCGGTACCTGGACCTGAGGTCCTGGCCCTGCACCTGAGGCCCTGGACCTGGACCTGAATTCGTGGACGTGGACCTGATGTCCTGGACCTGAGGTCCTGGACCTGAGATCCTGGCCCTGCACCTGAGGTCCTGGACCTGGACCTGACTTCCTGGACCTGGACCTGATGTCCTGGACCTGAGGTCCTGGACCGGAGATCCTGGACCTGGACCTGAGGTCCTGGACCTGGACCTGAGGTCCTGGACCTGGACCTGAGGTCCTGGACCTGAAGCCCTGGACCTAAGTTCGAGGACCTGGACTTGAGGTCCTGGACCTGGATCTGAGGTTTTGGATTTGGACCTGAGTTCCTGGACCTGGTCCTGAGGTCCTGGACCTGGACCTGAGGTCCTGGACCTGAGGGCCTGGACCTGGACCTGAGGTCCTGGCCCTGGACCTGAGGTCCTGGACCTGGACCTGAGGTCCTGGCCCTGGACCTGAGGTCCTGGCCCTTGACCTGAGGTCCTGGAACTGGACCTGAAGTCCTGCACCTGGACCTGAGGTCCTGGCCCTGCACCTGAGGTCCTGCACCTGGACCTGAGGTCCTGGACCTGGACCTGAGTTCTTTGCCCTGGACCTGAGGTCCTGGACTTGGACCTGAGGTCCTGGACCTGAGGTCATGGTCCTGAGGTCCTGGACCTGGAACTGAGGTCCTGGACCTGGACCTGAGATGCTGGAACTGGAGCTGAGGCACTGGAACTGAGGCCCTGGACCTGAGGTCCTTGACCTGGACCTGAGTACCTGGAACTGGAACTGACGTCCTGGACATTGATCTGATGTCCTGGACCTGGGGTCATGGACCTGAGGTCCTGGACCTGGACTTCAGGTCCTGGGCATGGACCTGACGTTCTGGACCTGAGATCCTGGACCTGAGGTCCTGGACCTGGACTTTAGGGCCTGGACCTGGACCTGAGGTCCTGGACCTGAGGTCCTGGACCTGAGGTCCTGGACCTGAACCTGAGGTCCTGGACATGGACCTGACGTTCTGGACCTGAGGTCCTAGACCTGAGGTCCTGGACCTGAACCTGAGGTCCTGGACCTGGACCTAGACTTGAGGTCCTGGACCTGAGTTCCTGGACCTGAGTTCCTGGACCTGAGGTCCTGTCCCTGGAACTGTGGTCCTGGACCTGGACCTGAAGTTCTGTACCTGGACCTGAGTTTCTGGCCCTGCACCTGAGGTCCTGCACCTGGACCTGAGTCCTGGACCTGGACCTGAGTTCTTTGCCCTGGACTTGAGGTCCTGGACCTGGACCTGAGGTCCTGGACCTGGACCTGAGGTCCTGGACCTGGACCTGAGGACATGGACCTGGACCTGAGGTCCTGAACCTGAAGCCCTGGACCTAAGTTCAAGGACCTGGATTTGAGGACCTGGACCTGGATCTGAGGTTTTGGATATGGACCTGAGTTCCTGGACCTGGTCCTGAGGTCCTGGACATGGACCTGAGGTCCTGGACCTGAGGTTCTGGACCTGGACCTTAGGTCCTGGACCTGGACCTGAGGTCATGGCCCTGGACCTGAGGTCCTGGACCTGGACCTGAAGTCCTGTACCTGGACCTGAGATCCTGGCCCTGCACTTGAGGTCCTGCACCTGGACCTGAGGTCCTGGACCTGGACCTGAGTTCTTTGCCCTGGACCTGAGGTCCTGGACTTGGACCTGAGGTCCTGGACCTGGACCTGAGGACCTGGACCTGGACCTGAGGTCCTGGACCTGGACCTGAGGTCCTGGACATTGAACTTAGGTCCTGGACCTGAGATCCTGGACCTGGACCTGAGGTCCTGGAACTGGACCTGAGGTCCTGGACATGAGTTACTGGACCTGAGATCCTGGACCTGGACCTGAGATCCTGGACCTGGACCTGAGGTCCTGGAAATGGAGCTGAGGTCCTGGACTTGAGGCCCTGGACCTAAGGTCCTGGACCAGGACTTGAGGTGCTGGACCTGGATCTGAGGTTTTGGATTTGGACCTGAGTTCGTGGACCTGTTCCTGAGGTCCTAGACATGGACCTGAGGACCTGGACCTGAGGTCCTGTCCCTGGACCTGAGGTCCTGGACCTGGACCTGAGGTCCTGGCCCTTGACCTGAGGTCCTGGACCTGGACATGAGGTCCTGGACTTGGACCTGAGGTCCTGGACCTGAGGTCATGGACCTGGTCCTGAAGTCCTGGACCTGAGGTCCTGGACCTGGACCTGAGATCCTGGAACTGAGGTCCTGGACCTGAGGTCTTGGACCTGAGGTCCTGGACCTGGACCTGAGTTCCAGGACATGGACCTGAGGTCCTGGACATGAAGTGTGTACCTGAAGTCCTTGAACTGGACCTGAGGACCTGGACCTGGACCTGAGATCCTGGACATGAGGTCCTGGACCTGATGTCCTTGACCTGGACCTGAGGTCCTGGACCAGGAACTGACGTCCTGAACATTGTTCTGAGGTTCTGGTCCTGAGGTTCTGGACCTGAGGTCCTGGGCCTGGACTTGAGGTCCTGGACCTGGACCTGAGGTCCTGGACCTGGACTTGAGGTCTTGGACCTGGACTGAGATCTTGTATTTGGTCCTGAGTTCCTGGACCTGGACCTGAGGTCCTGGACATGGACCTGAGTTCCTGGACTTGGACCAGAGGTCCTGGACCTGAGGTTATGGACCTGAGGTCCTGGATCTGAGGTCCTTGACCTGGACCTGAGGTCCTGGACCTGGAACTAACGTCCTGGACATTGATCTGAGGTCCTGGACCTGAATCATGGATCTGAGGTCCTGGACCTGGACTTCAGGTCCTGGACATGGACCTGACGTTCTGGACCTGAGATCCTGGACCTGAGGTCCAGGACATGGACTTTAGGGCCTGGACCTGGACCTGAGGTCCTGGACCTGAGGTCCTGGACCTGAGGTCCTGGACATGAACCTGAGGTCCTGGACCTGGACCTAGACTTGAGGTCCTGGACCTGAGGTCCTGGACCTGAGGTCCTGGACCTGAGGTCCTGGACCTGAGGTCCTGGACCTGAGGTCCTGTTCCTGGACCTGTGGTCCTGGACCAGGACCTGAAGTCCTGTGCCTGGACCTGAGGTTCTGGCCCTGCACCTGAGGTCCTGCACCTCGACCTGAGTTCCTGGACCTGGACCTGAGTTCTTTGCCCTGGACCTGAGGACCTGGACCTGGACCTGAGGTCCTGGACCTGGACCTGAGGACCTGGACCTGGACCTGAGGTCCTGGACCTGGACCTGAGGTCTGGGACATTGAACTTAGGTCCTGGACCTGAGATCCTTGACCTGAATTCCTGGACCTGGACCTGAGGTCCTGGACCTGAGGTCATGGACCTGAGGTCCTGGACCTGGACCTGAGGTCCTGGACCTGGACCTGAGGTCCTGGACTTGAAGCCCTGGACCTAAGTTCGACGACCTGGACTTGAAGTCCTGGACCAGGATCTGAGGTTTTGGATATGGACCTGAGTTCCTGGACCTGGTCCTGAGGTCCTGGACATGGACCTGAGGTCCTGGACCTGAGGTTCTGGAACTGGACCTTAGGTCCTGGACCTGGACCTGAGGTCCTGGACCTGGACCTGAGGTCCTGGACCTGGACCTGAAGTCCTGTACCTGGACCTGAGATCCTGGCCCTGCACCTGAGGTCCTGCACCTGGACCTGAGGTCCTGGACCTGGACCTGAGTTCTTTGCCCTGGACCTGAGGTCCTGGACTTGGACCTGAGGTCCTGGACCTGGACCTGAGGACCTGGACCTGGACCTGAGGTCCTGGACCTGGACCTGAGGTCCTGGACATTGAACTTAGGTCCTGGACCTGAGATCCTTGACCTGATTCCTGGACCTGGAACTGAGGTCCTGGACCTTAGGTCCTGGACCTGAGATCATGGACATGGACCTGAGGTCCTGGAACTGGACCTGAGGTCCTGGACATGAGTTATTGGACCTGAGATCCTGAACCTGGACCTGAGATCCTGGACCTGGACCTGAGGTCCTGGAAATGGAGCTGAGGTCCTGGACTTGAGGCCCTGGACCTAAGGTCCTGGACCAGGACTTGAGGTGCTGGACCTGGATCTGAGGTTTTGGATTTGGACCTGAGTTCGTGGACCTGGTCCTGAGGTCCTGGACATGGACCTGAGGACCTGGACCTGAGGTCCTGTCCCTGGACCTGAGGTCCTGGCCCTGGACCTGAGGTCCTGGCCCTGGACCTGAGGTCCTGGCCCTGGACCTGAGGTCCTGGACCTGGACCTGAGGTCCTGGCCCTGGACCTGAGGTCCTGGCCCTGGACCTGAGGTCCTGGTCCTGGACCTGAGGTTCTGGACCTGGAACTGAAGTCCTGTACCTGGACCTGAATTACTGGCCCTGCACCTGAGGTCCTGGACTTGGACCTGAGGTCCTGGACCTGAGGTCATGGACCTGGTCCTGAAGTCCTGGACCTGAGGTCCTGGACCTGGACCTGAGATCCTGGAACTGAGGTCCTGGACCTGAGGTCTTGGACCTGAGGTCCTGGACCTGGACCTGAGGTCCAAGACATGGACCTGAGGTCCTGGACCTGAAGTGTGTACCTGAAGACCTTGAACTGGACCTGAGGTCCTGGACCTGGACCTGAGATCCTGGACATGAGGTCCTGGACCTGAAGTCCTTGACCTGGACCTGAGGTCCTGGACCAGGAACTGACGTCCTGGACATTGTTCTGAGGTCCTGGACCTGAGGTTCTGGACCTGAGGTCCTGGGACTGGACTTGAGGTCCTGGACCTGGACCTGAGGTCCTGGACCTGGACTTTAGGTCTTGGACCTGGACTGAGATCCTGTATTTGGGCCTGAGTTCCTGGACCTGGACCTAGGTCCTGGACATGGACCTGAGGTCCTGGACTTGGACCAGAGGTCCTGGACCTGAGGTCATGGACCTGAGGTCCTGGACCTGAGGTCCTTGACCTGGACCTGAGGTCCTGGACCTGGAACTAACGTCCTGGACATTGATCTGAGGTCCTGGACCTGAATCATGGACCTGAGGTCCAGGACCTGGACTTCAGGTCATGGACATGGACCTGACGTTCTGGACCTGAGATCCTGTTCCTGAGGTCCAGGACCTGGACTTTAGGTCCTGGACCTGGACCTGAGGTCCTGGACCTGAGGCCCTGGACCTGAGGTCCTGGACATGAACCTGAGGTCCTGGACCTGGACCTAGACTTGAGGTCCTGGACCTGAGGTCCTGGACCTGAGGTCCTGTCCCTGGACCTGTGGTCCTGGTCTTGGACCTGAAGTCCTGTACCTGGACCTGAGGTTCTGGCCCTGCACCTGAGGTCCTGCACCTGGACCTGAGTTCCTGGACCTGGACCTGAGTTCTTTGCCCTGGACCTGAGGACCTGGACCTGGACCTGAGGTCCTGGACCTGGACCTGAGGAACTGGACCTGGACCTGAGGTCCTGGACCTGGACCTGAAGTCTGGGACATTGAACTTAGGTCCTGGACCTGAGATCCTTGACCTGACTTCCTGGACCTGGACCTGAGGTCCTGGACCTGAGGTCATGGACCTGAGATCCTGGACCTGGACCTGAGGTCCTGGACCTGGACCTGAGGTCCTGGACCTGAAGCCCTGGACCTAAGTTCGAAGACCTGGACTTGAGGTCCTGGACCTGGATCTGAGGTTTTGGATATGGACCTGAGTTCCTGGACCTGGTCCTGAGGTCCTGGACATGGATTTGAGGTCCTGGACCTGAGGTTCTGGACCTTGACCTTAGGTCCTGGACCTGGACCTGAGGTCCTGGACCTGGACCTGAAGTCCTATACCGGGACCTGAGGTCCTGGCCCTGCACCTGATGTCCTGCACCTGGACCTGAGGTCCTGGACCTGGACCTGAGTTCTTTGCCCTGGACCTGAGGTCCTGGACTAGGACCTGAGGTCCTGGACTTGGATCTGAGGACCTGGACCTGGTCCTCAGGTCCTGGACCTGGACCTGAGGTCCTGGACATTGAACTTTGGTCCTGGACCTGAGATCCTTGACCTGAGTTCCTGGACCTGGAAGTGAGGTCCTGGACCTGAGGTCCTGGACCTGAGATCCTGGAACTGGACCTGAGGACCTGGACCTGGACCTGAGGTCCTGGACATGAGTTACTGGACCTGAGATCCTTGACCTGGACCTGAGATCCTGGACCTGGACCTGAGGTCCTGGAAATGGAGCTGAGGTCCTGGACCTGAGGCCCTGGACCTAAGGTCCTGGACCTGGACTTGAGGTGCTGGACCTGGATCTGAGGTTTTGGATTTGGACCTGAGTTCCTGGACCTGGTCCTGAGGTCCTGGACATGGACCTGAGGACCTGGACCTGAGGTCCTGTCCCTGGACCTGAGGTCCTGGACCTGGACCTGAGGTCCTGGCCCTGGACCTGAGGTCCTGGCCCTGGACCTGAGGTCCTGGACTTGGACCTGGGGTCCTGGACCTGGACCTGAGTTCCTGGCCCTGGACCTGAGGTCCTGGACCTGGAACTGAAGTCCTGTACCTGGACCTGAAGTCCTGGCCCTGCACCTGAGGTCCTGAACTTGGACCTGAGATCCTGGACCTGAGGTCATGGACATGAGGTCTTGGACCTGAGGTCCTGGACCTGGACCTGAGTTCCAGGACATGGACCTGAGGTCCTGGACATGAAGTGTGTACCTGAAGTCCTTGAACTGGACCTGAGGTCCTGGACCTGAGGTCCTGGACCTGAGGTCCTGTCCCTGGACCTGTGGTCCTGGACCTGGACCTGAAGTCCTGTACCTGGACCTGAGGTTCTGGCCCTGCACCTGAGGTCCTGCACCTGGACCTGAGTTCCTGGACCTGGACCTGAGTTCTTTACCCTGGACCTGAGGACCTGGACCTGGACCTGAGGTCCTGGACCTGGACCTGAGGACCTGGACCTGGACCTGAGGTCCTGGACCTGGACCTGAGGTCTGGGACATTGAACTTAGGTCCTGGACCTGAGATCCTTGACCTGACTTCCTGGACCTGGACCTGAGGTCCTGGACCTGAGGTCATGGACCTGAGATCCTGGACCTGGACCTGAGGTCCTGGACCTGGACCTGAGGTCCTGGACCTGAAGCCCTGGACGTAAGTTCGAGGACCTGGACTTGAGCTCCTAGACCTGGATCTGAGGTTTTGGATATGGACCTGAGTTCCTGGACCTGGTCCTGAGGTCCTGGACATGGATTTGAGGTCCTGGACCTGAGGTTCTTGACCTTGACCTTATGTCCTGGACCTGGACCTGAGGTCCTGGACCTGGACCTGAAGTCCTATACCTAGACCTGAGGTCCTGGCCCTGCACCTGAGGTCCTGGACCTGGACCTGAGTTCTTTGCCCTGGACCTGAGGTCCTGGACTAGGACCTGAGGTCCTGGACCTGGATCTGAGGACCTGGACCTGGACCTCAGGTCCTGGACCTGGACCTGAGGTCCTGGACATTGAACTTAGGTCCTGGACCTGAGATCCTTGAACTGAGTTCCTGGACCTGGAAGTGAGGTCCTGGACCTGAGGTCCTGGACCTGAGATCCTGGACCTGGACCTGAGGTCCTGGACCTGGACCTTAGGTCCTGGACATGAGTTACTGGACCTGAGATCCTTGACCTGGACCTGAGATCCTGGACCTGGACCTGAGGTCCTGGAAATGGAGCTTAGGTCCTGGACCTGAGGCCCTGGACCTAAGGTCCTGGACCTGGACTTGAGGTGCTGGACCTGGATCTGAGGTTTTGGATTTGGACCTGAGTTCCTGGACCTGGTCCTGAGGTCCTGGATATGGACCTGAGGACCTGGACCTGAGGTCCTGTCCCTGGACCTGAGGTCTTGGACCTGGACCTGAGGTCCTGGCCCTGGACCTGAGGTCCTGGCCCTGGACCTGAGGTCCTGGACCTGGACCTGAGGTCTTGGCCCTGGACCTGAGGTCCTGGACCTGAAACTGAAGTCCTGGACCTGGACCTGAAGTCCTGGCCCTGCACCTGAGGTCCTGGTCTTGGACCTGAGGTCCTGGACCTGAGGTCATGGACCTGGTCCTGAATTCCTGGACCTGAGGTCCTGGACCTGGACCTGAGATCCTGGAACTGAGGTCCTGGACCTGAGGTCTTGGACCTGAAGTCCTGGACCTGGACCTGAGGTCCTGGACCTGGACCTGAGATCCTGGAACTGGAGCTGAAATCCTGGACCTGAGACCCTAAACCTGAGGTGCTTGACCTGGACCTGAGGTCCTGGAACTGGAACTGACGTCCTAGACATTGATCTGAGGACCTGGACCTGAGGTCATGGACCTGGACTTCAGGTCCTGGACATGGACCTGACATTCTGGACCTGAGATCCTGGACCTGAGGTCCAGAACCTGGACCTGAAGTCCTGGACCTGGACCTTAGGTCCTGGACCTGGACCTGAGGTCCTGGACCTGAGGTCCTGGACCAGGACCTGATGTCCTGGACATGGATTTGAGGTCCTGGACCTGAGGTTCTGGACCTTGACCTTAGGTCCTGGACCTGGACCTGAGGTCCTGGACCTGAGGTCCTGGACCAGAGATCCTGGACCTGGAAGTGAGGTCCTGGAAATGGAGCTGAGGTCCTGGACCTGAGGCCCTGGACCTAAGGTCCTGGACCTGGACTTGAGGTCCTGGTCCTGGACTTGAGGTCCTGGACCTGGATCTGAGGTTTTGGATTTGGACCTGAGTTCCTGGACCTGGTCCTGAGGTCCTGGACATGTGCCTGAGGACCTGGACCTGAGATGCTGGACCTGAGGTCCTGGACCTGGACTTCAGGGCCTGGACCTGGACCTGAGGTCCTGGACCTGGAACTGAGGTCCTGAACATGAACCTGACGTTCTGGACCTGAGGTCCTGGACCTGAGGTCCTGGACCTGGACCTGAGGTCCTGGACCTGGACCTAGACCTGAGGTCCTGGACCTGAGTGCCAGGACCTGAGGTCCTGTCCCTGGACCTGAGGTCCTGGACCTGGACCTGAAGTCCTATACCTGGACATGAGTTCCTGGCCCTGCACCTGAGGTCCTGCACCTGGACCTGAGGTCCTGGACCTGGACCTGAGTTCTTTGCCCTGGACCTGAGGTCCTGGACCTGGACCTGAGGTCCTGGACATGGACCTGAGGGCCTGGACCTGGACTTGAGGTCCTGGACCTGGATTTGAGGTCCTGGACATTGAACTTAGGTCCTGGACCTGAGATCCTTGACCTGATTTGCTGGACCTGGACCTGAGGTCCTGGACCTGAGGTCCTGGACCTGAGATCCCGGACCTGGACCAGAGGTCCTGGACCTGGACATGAGGTCCTGGACCTGAGGCCCTGAACCTAAGTTCGAGGACCTGGACTTGAGGTCCTGGACCTGGATCTGAGGTTTTGGATTTGGACCTGAGTTCCTGGAACTGGTCCTGATGTCCTGGACATGGACCTGAGGTCCTGGACCTGAGGTTCAGGACCTGGACATGAGGTCCTGGACATGGACCTGAGGTCCTGGACTTGGACCACAGATCCTGGACCTGAGGTCATGGACCTGAGGTCCTGGACCTGGACCTGAGGTCCTGGACCTGGACCTGAGGTCCTGGACCTGGACCTGAGGTCCTGGCCCTGCACCTGATATCCTGCACCTGGACCTGAGGTCCTGGACCTGGACCTGAGGACCTGGACCTGGACCTGAGGTCCTGGACCTGGACCTGAGGTCCTGGACATTGAACTTAGGTCCTGGACCTGAGATCCTTGACCTGATTCCTGGAACTGAGGTCCTGGACCTGAGGTCCTGGACCTGAGATCCTGGACCTGGACCTGAGGTCCTGGAACTGGACCTGAGGTCCTGGACATGAGATACTGGACCTGAGATCCTGGACCTGGACCTGAGATCCTGGACCTGGACCTGAGGTCCTGGAAATGGAGCTGAGGTCCAGGACTTGAGGCCCTGGACCTAAGGTCCTGGACCAGGACTTGAGGTGCTGGACCTGGATCTGAGGTTTTGGATTTGGACCTGAGTTCGTGGACCTGGTCCTGAGGTCCTAGACATGGACCTGAGGACCTGGACCTGAGGTCCTGTCCCTGGACCTGAGGTCCTGGACCTGGACCTGAGGTCCTGGCCCTTGACCTGAGGTCCTGGCCCTGGACCTGAGGTCCTGGACCTGGACCTGAGGTCCTGGACCTGGACCTGAGGTCCTGGACCTGGACCTGAGGTTCTGGACCTGGAACTGAAGTCCTGTACCTGGACCTGAAGTACTGGCCCTGCACCTGAGGTCCTGGACTTGGACCTGAGGTCCTGGACCTGAGGTCATGGACCTGGTCCTGAAGTCCTGGACCTGAGGTCCTGGACCTGGACCTGAGATCCTGGAACTGAAGTCCTGGACCTGAGGTCTTGGACCTGAGGTCCTGGACCTGGACCTGAGTTCCAGGACATGGACCTGAGGTCCTGGACATGAAGTGTGTACCTGAAGTCCTTGAACTGGACCTGAGGTCCTGGACCTGGACCTGAGATCCTGGACATGAGGTCCTGGACCTTATGTCCTTGACCTGGACCTGAGGTCCTGGACCAGGAACTGACGTCCTGGACATTGTTCTGAGGTTCTGGTCCTGAGGTTCTGGACCTGAGGTCCTGGGCCTGGACTTGAGGTCCTGGACCTGGACCTGAGGTCCTGGACCTGGACTTGAGGTCTTGGACCTGGACTGAGATCTTGTATTTGGTCCTGAGTTCCTGGACCTGGACCTGAGGTCCTGGACATGGACCTGAGGTCCTGGACTTGGACCAGAGGTCCTGGACCTGAGGTCATGGACCTGAGGTCCTGGACCTGAGGTCCTTGACCTGGACCTGAGGTCCTGGACCTGGAACTAACGTCCTGGACATTGATCTGAGGTCCTGGACCTGGACCTAGACTTGAGGTCCTGGACCTGAGGTCCTGGACCTGAGGTCCTGTTCCTGGACCTGTGGTCCTGGACCAGGACCTGAAGTCCTGTACCTGGACCTGAGGTTCTGGCCCTGCACCTGAGGTCCTGCACCTCGACCTGAGTTCCTGGACCTGGACCTGAGTTCTTTGCCCTGGACCTGAGGACCTGGACCTGGACCTGAGGTCCTGGACCTGGACCTGAGGACCTGGACTGGACCTGAGGTCCTGGACCTGGACCTGAGGTCTGGGACATTGAACTTAGGTCCTGGACCTGAGATCCTTGACCTGAATTCCTGGACCTGGACCTGAGGTCCTGGACCTGAGGTCATGGACCTGAGGTCCTGGACCTGGACCTGAGGTCCTGGACCTGGACCTGAGGTCCTGGACTTGAAGCCCTGGACCTAAGTTCGAGGACCTGGACTTGAGGTCCTGGACCAGGATCTGAGGTTTTGGATATGGACCTGAGTTCCTGGACCTGGCCCTGAGGTCCTGGACATGGACCTGAGGTCCTGGACCTGAGGTTCTGGAACTGGACCTTAGGTCCTGGACCTGGACCTGAGGTCCTGGCCCTGGACCTGAGGTCCTGGACCTGGACCTGAAGTCCTGTACCTGGACCTGAGATCCTGGCCCTGCACCTGAGGTCCTGCACCTCGACCTGAGTTCCTGGACCTGGACCTGAGTTTTTTGCCCTGGACCTGAGGTCCTGGACCTGGACCTGAGGTCCTGGACCTGGACCTGAGGACCTGGACCTGGACCTGAGGTCCTGGACCTGGACCTGAGGTCCTGGAACTGGACCTGAGGTCCTGGACATGAGTTACTGGACCTGAGATCCTGGACCTGGACCTGAGATCCTGGACCTGGACCTGAGGTCCTGGAAATGGAGCTGAGGTCCTGGACTTGAGGCCCTGGACCTAAGGTCCTGGACCAGGACTTGAGGTGCTGGACCTGGATCTGAGGTTTTGGATTTGGACCTGAGTTCGTGGACCTGGTCCTGAGGTCCTAGACATGGACCTGAGGACCTGGACCTGAGGTCCTGTCCCTGGACCTGAGGTCCTGGACCTGGACCTGAGGTCCTGGCCCTTGACCTGAGGTCCTGGCCCTGGACCTGAGGTCCTGGACCTGGACCTGAGGTCCTGGACCTGGACCTGAGGTCCTGGACCTGGACCTGAGGTTCTGGACCTGGAACTGAAGTCCTGTACCTGGACCTGAAGTACTGGCCCTGCACCTGAGGTCCTGGACTTGGACCTGAGGTCCTGGACCTGAGGTCATGGACCTGGTCCTGAAGTCCTGGACCTGAGGTCCTGGACCTGGACCTGAGATCCTGGAACTGAGGTCCTGGACCTGAGGTCTTGGACCTGAGGTCCTGGACCTGGACCTGAGTTCCAGGACATGGACCTGAGGTCCTGGACATGAAGTGTGTACCTGAAGTCCTTGAACTGGACCTGAGGTCCTGGACCTGGACCTGAGATCCTGGACATGAGCTCCTGGACCTGATGTCCTTGACCTGGACCTGAGGTCCTGGACCAGGAACTGACGTCCTGGACATTGTTCTGAGGTTCTGGTCCTGAGGTTCTGGACCTGAGGTCCTGGGCCTGGACTTGAGGTCCTGGACCTGGACCTGAGGTCCTGGACCTGGACTTGAGGTCTTGGACCTGGACTGAGATCTTGTATTTGGTCCTGAGTTCCTGGACCTGGACCTGAGGTCCTGGACATGGACCTGAGGTCCTGGACTTGGACCAGAGGTCCTGGACCTGAGGTCATGGACCTGAGGTCCTGGACCTGAGGTCCTTGACCTGGACCTGAGGTCCTGGACCTGGAACTAACGTCCTGGACATTGATCTGAGGTCCTGGACCTGAATCATGGATCTGAGGTCCTGGACCTGGACTTCAGGTCCTGGACATGGACCTGACGTTCTGGACCTGAGATCCTGGACCTGAGGTCCAGGACCTGGACTTTAGGGCCTGGACCTGGACCTGAGGTCCTGGACCTGAGGTCCTGGACATGAACCTGAGGTCCTGGACATGAACCTGAGGTCCTGGACCTGGACCTAGACTTGAGGTCCTGGACCTGAGGTCCTGGACCTGAGGTCCTGGACCTGAGGTCCTGTTCCTGGACCTGTGGTCCTGGACCAGGACCTGAAGTCCTGTACCTGGACCTGAGGTTCTGGCCCTGCACCTGAGGTCCTGCACCTCGACCTGAGTTCCTGGACCTGGACCTGAGTTCTTTGCCCTGGACCTGAGGACCTGGACCTGGACCTGAGGTCCTGGACCTGGACCTGAGGACCTGGACCTTGACCTGAGGTCCTGGTCCTGGACCTGAGGTCTGGGACATTGAACTTAGGTCCTGGACCTGAGATCCTTGACCTGAATTCCTGGACCTGGACCTGAGGTCCTGGACCTGAGGTCATGGACCTGAGGTCCAGGACCTGGACCTGAGGTCCTGGACCTGGACCTGAGGTCCTGGACTTGAAGCCCTGGACCTAAGTTCGAGGACCTGGACTTGAGGTCCTGGACCAGGATCTGAGGTTTTGGATATGGACCTGAGTTCCTGGACCTGGTCCTGAGGTCCTGGACATGGACCTGAGGTCCTGGACCTGAGGTTTGGAACTGGACCTTAGGTCCTGGACCTGGACCTGAGGTCCTGGCCCTGGACCTGAGGTCCTGGACCTGGACCTGAAGTCCTGTACCTGGACCTGAGATCCTGGCCCTGCACATGAGGTCCTGCACCTGGACCTGAGGTCCTGGACCTGGACCTGAGTTCTTTGCCCTGGACCTGAGGTCCTGGACTTGACCTGAGGTCCTGGACCTGGACCTGAGGACCTGGACCTGGACCTGAGGTCCTGGACCTGGACCTGAGGTCCTGGACATTGAACTTAGGTCCTGGACCTGAGATCCTTGACCTGATTCCTGGACTTGGAACTGAGGTCCTGGACCTGAGGTCCTGGACCTGAGATCCTGGACCTGGACCTGAGGTCCTGGACCTGGACCTTAGGTCCTGGACATGAGTTACTGGACCTGAGATCCTTGACCTGGACCTGAGATCCTGGACCTGGACCTGAGGTCCTGGAAATGGAGCTGAGGTCCTGGACCTGAGGCCCTGGACCTAAGGTCCTGGACCTGGACTTGAGGTGCTGGACCTGGATCTGAGGTTTTGGATTTGGACCTGAGTTCCTGGACCTGGTCCTGAGGTCCTGGACATGGACCTGAGGACCTGGACCTGAGGTCCTGTCCCTGGACCTGAGGTCCTGGACCTGGAACTGAGGTCCTGGACCTGGACCTGAGGTCCTGGCCCTGGACCTGAGGTCCTGGACCTGGAACTGAAGTCCTGGACCTGGACCTGAAGTCCTGGCCCTGCACCTGAGGTCCTGGACTTGGACCTGAGGTCCTGGACCTGAGGTCATGGACCTGGTCCTGAAGTCCTGGACCTGGGGTCCTGGACCTGGACCTGAGATCCTGGAACTGAGGTCCTGGACCTGAGGTCTTGGACCTGAAGTCCTGGACCTGGACCTGAGGTCCTGGACCTGGATCTGAGATCCTGGAACTGGAGCTGAAATCCTGGACCTGAGACCCTAAACCTGAGGTGCTTGACCTGGACCTGAGGTCCTGGAACTGGAACTGACGTCCTAGACATTGATCTGAGGTCCTGGACCTGAGGTCCTGGACCTGAGGTCCTGGACCTGGACTTCAGGTCCTGGACATGGACCTCACATTCTGGACCTGAGATCCTGGACCTGAGGTCCTGGACCAGGACCTGATGTCCTGGACATGGATTTGAGGTCCTGGACCTGAGGTTCTGGACCTTGACCATAGGTCCTGGACCTGGACATGAGGTCCTGGACCTGAGGTCCTGGACCAGAGATCCTGGACCTGGAAGTGAGGTCCTGGAAATGGAGCTGAGGTCCTGGACCTGAGGCCCTGGACCTAAGGTCCTGGACCTGGACTTGAGGTCCTGGTCCTGGACTTGAGGTCCTGGACCTGGATCTGAGGTTTTGGATTTGGACCTGAGTTCCTGGACCTGGTCCTGAGGTCCTGGACATGGACCTGAGGACCTGGACCTGAGATGCTGGACCTGAGGTCCTGGACCTGGACTTCAGGGCCTGGACCTGGACCTGAGGTCCTGGACCTGGAACTGAGGTCCTGAACATGAACCTGACGTTCTGGACCTGAGGTCCTGGACCTGAGGTCCTGGACCTGGACCTGAGGTCCTGGACCTGGACCTAGACCTGAGGTCCTGGACCTGAGTGCCAGGACCTGAGGTCCTGTCCCTGGACCTGAGGTCCTGGACCTGGACCTGAAGTCCTGTACCTGGACCTGAGGTCCTGGCCCTGCACCTGAGGTCCTGCACCTGGACCTGAGGTCCTGGACCTGGACCTGAGTTCTTTGCCCTGGACCTGAGGTCCTGTACTTGGACCTGAGTTCCTGGACCTGGACCTGAGGACCTGGACCTGGACCTGAGGTCCTGGACCTGGACCTGAGGTCCTGGACATTGAACTTAGGTCCTGGACCTGAGATCCTTGACCTGAGTTCCTGGACCTGGAACTGAGGTCCTGGACCTGAGGTCCTGGACCTGAGATCCTGGACCTGGACCTGAGGTCCTGGACCAGGACGTGAGGTCCTGGACATGAGTTACTGGACCTGAGATCCTGGACCTGGACCTGAGATCCTGGACCTGGACCTGAGGTCCTGGAAATAGAGCTGAGGTCCTGGACCTGAGGCCCTGGACCTAAGGTCCTGGACCTGGACTTGAGGTGCTGGACCTGGATCTGAGGTTTTGGATTTGGACCTTAGTTCCTGGACCTGGTCCTGAGGTGCTGGACATGGACCTGAGGTCCTGGACCTGGACCTGAGGTTCTGGACCTGGACCTGAGGTCCTGGACCTGGACCTGAGGTCCTGTACCTGGAACTGAAGTCCTGGCCCTGCGCCTGAGGTCCTGGACCTGGACCTGAGGTCCTGGCCCTGGACCTGAGGTCCTGGACCTGGAACTGAAGTCCTGTACCTGGACCTGAAGTCCTGGCCCTGCACCTGAGGTCCTGGACTTGGACCTGAGATCCTGGACCTGAGGTCAAGGACCTGAGGTCTTGGACCTGAGGTCCTGGACCTGGACCTGAGGTCCTGGACCTGGACCTGAGACCCTGGAACTGGAGCTGAGGTCCTGGACCTGAGGCCCTGGACCTGAGGTGCTTGACCTGGACCTGAGGTCATGGAACTGGAACAGACGTCCTGGACATTGATCTGAGGTCCTGGACCTGAGGCCCTGGACCTGGACTTCAGGTCCTGGACATGTACCTGACATTCTAGACCTGAGATCCTGGACCTGAGGTCCTGGACCTGGACCTGAGGTCCTGGACCTGAGATCCTGGACCTGAGATCCTGGACCTGGACGAGAGGTCCTGGAAATGGAGCTGAGGTCCTGGACCTGAGGCCCTGGACCTAAGGTCCTGGACCTGGATTCAGGGCCTGGACCTGGACCTGAGGTCCTGGACATGGACCTGAGGACCTGGACCTGAGATCCTGGACCTGAGGTCCTGGACCTGGACTTCAGGGCCTGGACCTGGAACTGAGGTACTGGACCTGGACCTGAAGTCCTGGACATGGACCTGACGTTCTGGACATGAGGTCCTGGACCTGAGGTCCTGGACCTGGACCTGAGGTCCTGGACCTGGACCTAGACCTGAGGTCCTGGACCTGAGGTCCTGGACCTGAGGTCCTGGACCTGGACCTGAGTTTTTTGCCCTGGACCTGAGGTCCTGGACCTGGACCTGAGGTCCTGGACCAGGACCTGAGGTCCTGGACCTGGACCTGAGGACCTGGACCTGGACCTGAGGTCCTGGACCTGGACCTGAGGTCCTGGACATTGAACTTAGTTCCTGGACCTGAGATCTTGACCTGATTTGCTGGACCAGGACCTGAGGTCCTGGACCTGAGGTCCTGGACCTGAGATCCCGGACCTGGACCTGAGGTCCTGGACCTGGACCTGACGTCCTGGACCTGAGGTCCTGGACCTGAGATCCCGGACCTGGACCTGAGGTCCGGGACCTGGACCTGAGGTCCTGGACCTGAAGCCCTGGACCTAAGTTCGAGGATCTTGACTTGAGGTCTGGACCTGGATCTGAGGTTATGGATTTGGACCTGAGTTCCTAGACCTGGTACTGAGGTCCTGGACATGGACCTGAAGTCCTGGACCTGAGGTTCAGGACCTGGACTTGAGGTCCTGGACATGGACCTGAGGTCCTGGACCTGGACCTGAAGTCCTGTACCTGGACCTGAGGTCCTGGCCCTGCACCTGAGGTCCTGCACCTGGACCTGAGGTCCTGGACCTGGACCTGAGTTCTTTGCCCTGGACCTGAGGTCCTGTACTTGGACCTGAGTTCCTGGACCTGGACCTGAGGACCTGGACCTGGACCTGAGGTCCTGGACCTGGACCTGAGGTCCTGGACATTGAACTTAGGTCCTGGACCTGAGATCCTTGACCTGAGTTCCTGGACCTGGAACTGAGGTCCTGGACCTGAGGTCCTGGACCTGAGATCCTGGACCTGGACCTGAGGTCCTGGACCAGGACGTGAGGTCCTGGACATGAGTTACTGGACCTGAGATCCTGGACCTGGACCTGAGATCCTGGACCTGGACCTGAGGTCCTGGAAATAGAGCTGAGGTCCTGGACCTGAGGCCCTGGACCTAAGGTCCTGGACCTGGACTTGAGGTGCTGGACCTGGATCTGAGGTTTTGGATTTGGACCTTAGTTCCTGGACCTGGTCCTGAGGTGCTGGACCTGGACCTGAGGTCCTGGACCTGGACCTGAGGTCCTGGCCCTGCACCTGAGGTCCTGCACCTGGACCTGAGGTCCTGGACCTGGACCTGAGTTCTTTGCCCTGGACCTGAGGTCCTGGACCTGGACCTGAGGTCCTGGACCTGGACCTGAGGGCCTGGACCTGGACTTGAGGTCCAGGACCTGGACCTGAGGTCCTGGACATTGAACTTAGGTCCTGGACCTGAGATCCTTGACCTGATTTGCTGGACCTGGACCTGAGGTCCTGGACCTGAGGTCCTGGACCTGAGATCCCGGACCTGGACCTGAGGTCCTGGACCTGGACATGAGGTCCTGGACCTGAGGCCCTGAACCTAAGTTCGAGGACCTGGACTTGAGGTCCTGGACCTGGATCTGAGGTTTTGGATTTGGACCTGAGTTCCTGGACCTGGTCCTGAGGTCCTGAACATGGACCTGAGGTCCTGGACCTGAGGTTCAGGACCTGGACTTGAGGTCCTCGACATGGACCTGAGGTCCTGGACTTGGACCACAGATCCTGGACCTGAGGTCATGGACCTGAGGTCCTGGACCTGGACCTGAGTTCCTGGACCTGGACCTGAGATCCTGGAACTGGAGCTGAGGTCCTGGAACTGAGGCCCTGGACCTGAGGTCCTTGTCCTGGACCTGAGGTCCTGGACCTGGAACTGACGTCCTAGACATTGATCTGAGATCCTGGACCTGAGGTCATGGACCTGATGTCCTGGACCTGGACTTCAGGTCCTGGACATGGACCTGACGTTCTGGACCTGAGATCCTGGACCTGAGGTCCTGGACCTGGACTTTAGGGCCTGGACCTGGACCTGATGTCCTGGACCTGAGGTCCTGGACCTGAACCTGAGGTCCTGGACATGGACCTGACGTTCTGGACCTGAGGTCCTGGACCTGAGGTCCTGGACCTGGACCTGAGGTCCTGGACCTGGACCTAGACTTGAGGTCCTGGACCTGAGGTCCTGGACCAGAGGTCCTGGACCTGAGGTCCTGTACCTGGACCTGTGGTCCTGGACCTGGACCTGAAGTCCTGTACCTGGACCTGAGGTTCTGGAACTGCACCTGAGGTCCTACACCTGGACCTGAGTTCCTGGACCTGGACCTGAGTTCTTTGTCCTGGACCTGAGGACCTGGACCTGGACCTGAGGTCCTGGACCTGGACCTGAGGACCTGGACCTGGACCTGAGGTCCTGGACCTGGACCTGAGGTCCGGGACATTGAACTTAGGTCCAGGACCTGAGATCCTTGACCTAACTTCCTGGACCTGGACCTGAGGTCCTGGACCTGAGATCCTGGACCTGGACCTGAAGCCCTGGACCTAAGTTCGAGTACCTGGTCTTGAGGTCCTGGACCTGGATCTGAGGTTTTGGATATGGACCTGAATTCCTGGACCTGGTCCTGAGGTCCTGGCCCTGGACCTGAGGTCCTGGACCTGGACCTGAAGTCCTGTACCTGGACCTGAGGTCCTGGCCCTGCACCTGTGGTCCTGCACCTCGACATGAGGTCCTGGACCTGGACCTGTGTTCTTTGCCCTGGACCTGGGGTCCTGGACTTGGACCTGAGGTCCTGGAACTGGACCTGAGGACCTGGACCTGGACCTGAGGTCCTAGACCTGGACCTGAGTTCCTGGTCATTGAACTTAGGTCCTGGACCTGAGATCCTTGACCTGAGTTCCTGGACCTGGAAGTGAGGTCCTGGACCTGAGGTCCTGGACCTGAGATCCTGGACCTGGACCTGAGGTCCTGGACCTGGACCTGAGGTCCTGGACATGAGTTACTGGACCTGAGATCCTAGACCTGGACCTGAGATCCTGGACCTGGACCTGAGGTCCTGGAAATGGAGCTGAGGTCCTGGACCTGAGGCCCTGGACCCAAGGTCCTGGACCTGGACTTGAGGTGCTGGACCTGGATCTGAGGTTTTGGATTTGGACCTGAGTTCGTGGACCTGGTCCTGAGGTCCTGGACATGGACCTGGGGACCTGGACCTGAGGTCCTGTCCCTGGACCTGAGGGCCTGGACCTGGACCTGAGGTCCTGGCCCTGGACCTGAGGTCCTGTCCTTGGACCTGAGGTCCTGGACTTGGACCTGGGGTCCTGGACCTGGACCTGAGGTCCTGGCCCTGGAACTGAAGTCCTGTACCTGGACCTGAAGTCCTGGCCCTGCACCTGAGGTCCTGGACTTGGACCTGAGATCCTGGACCTGAGGTCATGGACCTGAGGTCTTGGACCTGAGGTCCTGGACCTGGACCTGAGGTCCTGGACCTGGACCTGAGATCCTGGAACTGGAGCTGAGGTCCTGGACCTGAGGCCCTGGACCTGAGGTGCTTGACCTGGACCTGAGGTCATGGAACTGGAACAGACGTCCTGGACATTGATCTGAGGTCCTGGACCTGAGGCCCTGGACCTGGACTTCAGATCCTGGACATGTACCTGACATTCTAGACCTGAGATCCTGGACCTGAGGTCCTGGACCTGGACCTGAGGTCCTGGACCTGAGATCCTGGACCTGAGATACTGGACCTGGACGTGAGGTCCTGGAAATGGAGCTGAGGTCCTGGACCTGAGGCCCTGGACCTAAGGTCCTGGACCTGGATTCAGGGCCTGGACCTGGACCTGAGGTCCTGGACATGGACCTGAGGACCTGGACCTGAGATCCTGGACCTGAGGTCCTGGACCTGGACTTCAGGGCCTGGACCTGGAACTGAGGTACTGGACCTGGACCTGAAGTCCTGGACATGGACCTGACGTTCTGGACATGAGGTCCTGG
This sequence comes from Cricetiscus sungorus, assembly GCA_030556225.1. Taxonomy (NCBI): domain Eukaryota; kingdom Metazoa; phylum Chordata; class Mammalia; order Rodentia; family Cricetidae; genus Cricetiscus; species Cricetiscus sungorus. The sequence continues at coordinate 149,805 of JANBXA010000640.1, forward strand.
ACCTGAGGTCCTGGACCTGGACCTGAGGTCCTGGACCTGGACCTAGACCTGAGGTCCTGGACCTGAGGTCCTGGACCTGAGGTCCTGGACCTGGACCTGAGTTTTTTGCCCTGGACCTGAGGTCCTGGACCTGGACCTGAGGTCCTGGACCAGGACCTGAGGTCCTTGACCTGGACCTAGACCTGAGGTCCTGGAACTGAGTGCCAGGACCTGAGGTCCTGTCCCTGGACCTGAGGTCCTGGACCTGGACCTGAAGTCCTTTACCTGGACATGAGGTCCTGGCCCTGCACCTGAGGTCCTGCACCTGGACCTGAGGTCCTGGACCTGGACCTGAGTTCTTTGCCCTGGACCTGAGGTCCTGGACCTGGACCTGAGGTCCTGGACCTGGACCTGAGGGCCTGGACCTGGACTTGAGGTCCTGGACCTGGACCTGAGGTCCTGGACATTGAACTTAGGTCCTGGACCTGAGATCCTTGACCTGATTTGCTGGACCTGGACCTGAGGTCCTGGACCTGAGGTCCTGGACCTGAGATCCCGGACTTGGACCTGAGGTCCTGGACCTGGACATGAGGTCCTGGACCTGAGGCCCTGAACCTAAGTTCGAGGACCTGGACTTGAGGTCCTGGACCTGGATCTGAGGTTTTGGATTTGGACCTGAGTTCCTGGGCCTGGTCCTGAGGTCCTGAACATGGACCTGAGGTCCTGGACCTGAGGTTCAGGACCTGGACTTGAGGTCCTCGACATGGACCTGAGGTCCTGGACTTGGACCACAGATCCTGGACCTGAGGTCATGGACCTGAGTTCCTGGACCTGGACCTGAGTTCCTGGACCTGGACCTGAGATCCTGGAACTGGAGCTGAGGTCCTGGAACTGAGGCCCTGGACCTGAGGTCCTTGTCCTGGACCTGAGGTCCTGGACCTGGAACTGACGTCCTAGACATTGATCTGAGATCCTGGACCTGAGGTCATGGACCTGATGTCCTGGACCTGGACTTCAGGTCCTGGACATGGACCTGACGTTCTGGACCTGAGATCCTGGACCTGAGGTCCTGGACCTGGACTTTAGGGCCTGGACCTGGACCTGAGGTCCTGGACCTGAGGTCCTGGACCTGAACCTGAGGTCCTGGACATGGACCTGATGTTCTGGACCTGAGGTCCTGGACCTGAGGTCCTGGACCTGGACCTGAGGTCCTGGACCTGGACCTAGACTTGAGGTCCTGGACCTGAGGTCCTGGACCAGAGGTCCTGGACCTGAGGTCCTGTACCTGGACCTGAGGTCCTGGACCTGGACCTGAAGTCCTGTACCTGGACCTGAGGTTCTGGAACTGCACCTGAGGTCCTACACCTGGACCTGAGTTCCTGGACCTGGACCTGAGTTCTTTGTCCTGGACCTGAGGACCTGGACCTGGACCTGAGGTCCTGGACCTGGACCTGAGGACCTGGACCTGGACCTGAGGTCCTGGACCTGGACCTGAGGTCCGGGACATTGAACTTAGGTCCAGGACCTGAGATCCTTGACCTAACTTCCTGGACCTGGACCTGAGGTCCTGGACCTGAGATCCTGGACCTGGACCTGAAGCCCTGGACCTAAGTTCGAGTACCTGGTCTTGAGGTCCTGGACCTGGATCTGAGGTTTTGGATATGGACCTGAATTCCTGGACCTGGTCCTGAGGTCCTGGCCCTGGACCTGAGGTCCTGGACCTGGACCTGAAGTCCTGTACCTGGACCTGAGGTCCTGGCCCTGCACCTGTGGTCCTGCACCTCGACATGAGGTCCTGGACCTGGACCTGTGTTCTTTGCCCTGGACCTGAGGTCCTGGACTTGGACCTGAGGTCCTGGAACTGGACCTGAGGACCTGGACCTGGACCTGAGGTCCTAGACCTGGACCTGAGTTCCTGGTCATTGAACTTAGGTCCTGGACCTGAGATCCTTGACCTGAGTTCCTGGACCTGGAAGTGAGGTCCTGGACCTGAGGTCCTGGACCTGAGATCCTGGACCTGGACCTGAGGTCCTGGACCTGGACCTGAGGTCCTGGACATGAGTTACTGGACCTGAGATCCTAGACCTGGACCTGAGATCCTGGACCTGGACCTGAGGTCCTGGAAATGGAGCTGAGGTCCTGGACCTGAGGCCCTGGACCCAAGGTCCTGGACCTGGACTTGAGGTGCTGGACCTGGATCTGAGGTTTTGGATTTGGACCTGAGTTCGTGGACCTGGTCCTGAGGTCCTGGACATGGACCTGGGGACCTGGACCTGAGGTCCTGTCCCTGGACCTGAGGGCCTGGACCTGGACCTGAGGTCCTGGCCCTGGACCTGAGGTCCTGTCCTTGGACCTGAGGTCCTGGACTTGGACCTGGGGTCCTGGACCTGGACCTGAGGTCCTGGCCCTGGACCTGAGGTCCTGGACCTGGAACTGAAGTCCTGTACCTGGACCTGAAGTCCTGGCCCTGCACCTGAGGTCCTGGACTTGGACCTGAGATCCTGGACCTGAGGTCATGGACCTGAGGTCTTGGACCTGAGGTCCTGGACCTGGACCTGAGGTCCTGGACCTGGACCTGAGATCCTGGAACTGGAGCTGAGGTCCTGGACCTGAGGCCCTGGACCTGAGGTGCTTGACCTGGACCTGAGGTCATGGAACTGGAACAGACGTCCTGGACATTGATCTGAGGTCCTGGACCTGAGGCCCTGGACCTGGACTTCAGGTCCTGGACATGTACCTGACATTCTAGACCTGAGATCCTGGACCTGAGGTCCTGGACCTGGACCTGAGGTCCTGGACCTGAGATCCTGGACCTGAGATCCTGGACCTGGACGTGAGGTCCTGGAAATGGAGCTGAGGTCCTGGACCTGAGGCCCTGGACCTAAGGTCCTGGACCTGGATTCAGGGCCTGGACCTGGACCTGAGGTCCTGGACATGGACCTGAGGACCTGGACCTGAGATCCTGGACCTGAGGTCCTGGACCTGGACTTCAGGGCCTGGACCTGGAACTGAGGTACTGGACCTGGACCTGAAGTCCTGGACATGGACCTGACGTTCTGGACATGAGGTCCTGGACCTGAGGTCCTGGACCTGGACCTGAGGTCCTGGACCTGGACCTAGACCTGAGGTCCTGGACCTGAGGTCCTGGACCTGAGGTCCTGGACCTGGACCTGAGTTTTTTGCCCTGGACCTGAGGTCCTGGACCTGGACCTGAGGTCCTGGACCAGGACCTGAGGACCTGGACCTGGACCTGAGGACCTGGACCTGGACCTGAGGTCCTGGACCTGGACCTGAGGTCCTGGACATTGAACTTAGTTCCTGGACCTGAGATCTTGACCTGATTTGCTGGACCTGGACCTGAGGTCCTGGACCTGAGGTCCTGGACCTGAGATCCCGGACCTGGACCTGAGGTCCTGGACCTGGAACTGACGTCCTGGACCTGAGGTCCTGGACCTGAGATCCCGGACCTGGACCTGAGGTCCTGGACCTGGACCTGAGGTCCTGGACCTGAAGCCCTGGACCTAAGTTCGAGGATCTTGACTTGAGGTCCTGGACCTGGATCTGAGGTTATGGATTTGGACCTGAGTTCCTAGACCTGGTACTGAGGTCCTGGACATGGACCTGAAGTCCTGGACCTGAGGTTCAGGACCTGGACTTGAGGTCCTGGACATGGACCTGAGGTCCTGGACCTGGACCTGAAGTCCTGTACCTGGACCTGAGGTCCTGGCCCTGCACCTGAGGTCCTGCACCTGGACCTGAGGTCCTGGACCTGGACCTGAGTTCTTTGCCCTGGACCTGAGGTCCTGTACTTGGACCTGAGTTCCTGGACCTGGACCTGAGGACCTGGACCTGGACCTGAGGTCCTGGACCTGGACCTGAGGTCCTGGACATTGAACTTAGGTCCTGGACCTGAGATCCTTGACCTGAGTTCCTGGACCTGGAACTGAGGTCCTGGACCTGAGGTCCTGGACCTGAGATCCTGGACCTGGACCTGACGTCCTGGAAATAGAGCTGAGGTCCTGGACCTGAGGCCCTGGACCTAAGGTCCTGGACCTGGACTTGAGGTGCTGGACCTGGATCTGAGGTTTTGGATTTGGACCTTAGTTCCTGGACCTGGTCCTGAGGTGCTGGACCTGGACCTGAGGTCCTGGACCTGGACCTGAGGTTCTGGACCTGGACCTGAGGTCCTGGACCTGGACCTGAGGTCCTGTACCTGGAACTGAAGTCCTGGCCCTGCGCCTGAGGTCCTGGACCTGGACCTGAGGTCCTGGACTTGGACCTGAGGTCATGGACCTGAGGTCATGGACCTGGTCCTGAAGTCCTGGACCTGAGGTCCTGGACCTGGACCTGAGATCCTGGAACTGAGGTCCTGGACCTGAGGTCTTGGACCTGAGGTCCTGGAACTGGACCTGAGGGCCTGGACCTGGAACTGAGATCCTGGAACTGGAGCTGAGGTCCTGGACCTGAGGCCCTGGACCTGAGGTCTTGGGCCTGGACTTCAGGTCCTGGACATGGACCTGACATTCTGGACCTGAGATCCTGGACCTGAGGTCCTGGACCTGGACCTGAGGATCTGGACCTGTAACTGAGGTCCTGGACCTAGACATGAGGTCCTGGACATTGAACTTAGGTCCTGGACCTAAGATCCTTGACCTGAGGTCCTGGACCTGGACCTGAGGTCCTGGACATGAGGCTCTGGACCTGGAACTGAGGTCCTGGACCTGGACCTGAGGTCCTGGACCTGGACCTGAGGTCCTGGACTGAGGTCCTGGACCTGAGATCCTGGACCTGGACCTGAAGTCCTGTACCTGGACCTGAGCTCATGTCCCTGGACCTGAGGTATTGGACCTGGACCTGAGGTCCTGGTCTTAGACCTGAGGTCCTGGAACCGGACCTGAGGTCCTCGTCCTGAAGTCCTGGACCTGAGGTCCTGGATATGGACCTTTGGTCCTGGAACTGTAGCTGAGGTCCTGGACCTGAGGCCCTGTACCTGAGGTCCTGGACCTGGACCTGACGTCCTCGACCTGGAAATGAGGTCCTGGACATTGAAGGGAGGTTCTGGACCTGAGGTCCTGGACCTGAGTTCCTGGACCTGGACAGGAGGTCCTGGACATGATGTCCTGTACCTGAGGTCCTGGACCTGGACCTGAGGTCCTGGACATGGACATGAGGTCCTGGACCTGAACCTAATGTCCTGGACCTGAGGCCCTAGAACTGGACCAGAGGTCCTGTACCTGAGGTCCTGGACCTGAGGTCCTGTACCTGAACCTGAGGTCCTTTACATGGACCTGAGCTCTTGTCCCTGGACCTGAGGACCTGGACCTGGACCTGAGGTCCTGGAACTAGACCTGAGGTTCTGGACATGAGGTCCTGGACCTGAAGTCCTTGACCTGGACCTGAGGTCCTGGACCAGGAAATGACGTCCTGGACATTGATCTGAGGTCCAGGACCTGAGGTCATGGACCTGAGGTCCTGTACCTAGACTTCAGGTCCTGTACATGGACCTGACGTTCTGGACCTGAGATCCTGGACCTGAGGTCCTGGACCTGGACTTTAGTGCCTGGACCTGGACCTGAGGTCCTGGACCTGAGGTCCTGGACCTGAACCTGAGGTCCTGGACATGGACCTGATGTTCTGGACCTGAGGTCCTTGACCTGAGGTCCTGGACCTGGACCTGAGGTCCTGGACCTGGACCTAGACTTGAGGTCCTGAACCTGAGGTCCTGGACCTGAGGTCCTGGACCTGAGGTCCTGTCCCTGGACCTGTGGTCCTGGACCTGGACCTGAAGTCCTGTACCTGGACCTGAGGTTCTGGCCCTGCACCTGAGGTCCTGGACCTGGACCTGAGTTCCTGGACCTGGACCTGAGTTCTTTGCCCTGGACCTGAGGTCCTGGACCTGGACCTGAGGTCCTGGACCTGGACCTGAGGTCCGGGACATTGAACTCAGGTCCTGGACCTGAGGTCCTGCACCTGAGATCCTAGACCTGGACCTGAGGTTCTGGACCTGAAGCCCTGGACCTAAGTTCGAGGAACTGGACTTGAGGTCCTGGACCTGGATCTGAGGTTTTGGATATGGACCTGAGTTCCTGGACCTGGTCCTGAGGTCCTGGCCCTGGACCTGAGGTCCTGGACCTGGACCTGAAGTCCTGTACCTGGACCTGAGGTCCTGGCCCTGCACCTGAGGTCCTGCACCTGGACCTGAGGTCCTGGACCTGGTCCTGAGTTCCTTGCCCTGGACCTGAGGTCCTGGACTTGGACCTGAGGTCCTGGACCTGGACCTGAGGACCTGGACCTGGACCAGAGGACCTGGACCTGGACCTGAATTCCTGGACATTGAACTTAGATCCTAGACCTGAGATCCTTGACCTGAGTTCCTGGACCTGGAAGTGAGGTCCTGGACCTGAGGTCCTGGACCTGAGATCCTGGACCTGGACCTGAGGTCCTGGACCTGGACCTGAGGTCCTGGACATGAGTTACTGGACCTGAGATCCTAGACCTGGACCTGAGATCCTGGACCTGGACCTGAGGTCCTGGAAATGGAACTGAGGTCCTGGACCTGAGGCCCTGGACCTAAGGTCCTGTACCTGGTCTTGAGGTGCTGGACCTGTTTCTGAGGTTTTGGATTTGGAACTGAGTTCGTGGACCTGGTCCTGAGGTCCTGGACATGGACCTGAGGACCTGGACCTGAGGTCATGTCCCTGGACCTGAGGGCCTGGACCAGGACCTGAGGTCCTGGCCCTGGACCTGAGGTCCTGGCCCTGGACCTGAGGTCCTGGATTGGACCTGAGGTCCTGGACCTGAGGTTATGGACCTGGTCCTGAAGTCCTGGACCTGAGGTCCTGGACCTGGACCTGAGATCCTGGAACTGAGGTCCTGGACCTGAGGTCTTGGACCTGAGGTCCTGGACCTGGACCTGAGGTCCTGGACCTGGACCTGAGATCCTGGAACTGGAGCTGAGGTCCTGGACCTGAGGCCCTGGACCTGAGGTGCTTGACCTGGACCTGAGGTCATGGAACTGGAACTGACGTCCTGGACATTGATCTGAGGTCCTGGACCTGAGGTCCTGGACCTGAGGACCTGGACCTGGACCAGAGGTCCTGGACCAGGACCTGAGGTCCTGGACCTGGACCTGAGGTCCTGGACCTGAGGTCCTGGACCTGAGATCCTGGACCAGGAAGTGAGTTCCTGGACATGGACCTGAGGACCTGGACCTGAAATCCTGGACCTGAGGTCCTGGACCTGGACTTCAGGGCCTGGACCTGGACCTGAGGTCCTGGACCTGGACCTGAGGTCCTGGACATGGACCTGACGTTCTGGACATGAGGTCCTGGACCTGGTCCTGAGGTCCTGGACATTGACCTGAGGTCCTGGACCTGAGGTTCTGGACCTGGACCTGAGGTCCTGGACCTGGACCTGAGGTCCTGGCCCTGGACCTGAGGTCCTGGCCCCTGGACCTGAGTTCCTGGACCTGGACCTGAAGTCCTTTACCTGGACCTGAGATCCTGGGCCTGGACCTGAGTTCTTGGACCTGGACCTGAGTTCCTGGACCTGGACCTGAGGTCCTGGACCTGGACCTGAGATCCTGGGCCTGGACCTGAGTTCTTGGCCCTGGACCTGAGGTCCTGGACATGGACTTGAGGTCCTGGACCTGGACCTGAGGACCTGGACCTAGACCTGAGGTCCTGGACATTGAACTTAGGTCCTGGACCTGAGATCCTTGACCTGAGGTCCTGGACCAGGACCTGAGGTCCTGGACATGGATCTTAGGTTTTGGATTTGGACCTGAGTTCCTGGACCTGGTCCTGAGGTACTGGACATGGACCTGAGGACCTGGACCTGAGGTCCTGTCCCTGGACCTGACGTCCTGGACCTGGATCTGACGTCCTGGACCTGGACCTGAGGTCCTGGACCTGGATCTTAGGTTTTGGATTTGGACCTCAGTTCCTGGACCTGGACCTGAGGTCCTGGACCTGGACCTGAGATCCTGGACCTGGACCTGAGGTCCTGGCACTGGACCTGAGGTCCCTGCCCTGGACCTGAGGTCCTGGACCTGGACCTGAAGTCCTGGATCTGGACCTGAAGTCCTGGCCCTGCACCTGAGGTCCTGGACCTGTACCTTAAGTCCTGTACCTGGATCTGAGGTCCTGGCCCTGCACCTGAGGTCCTGGACCTGGACCTGAGATCCTGAAACTGGACCTGAGTTCTTGGCCCTCGACCTGAGGTCCTGGACCTGGACTTGAGATCCTGGACATGGACCTGAGGACCTGGACCTGGACCTGAGGTCCTAGACCTAGACCTGATTTCCTGGACATTGAACTTAGGTCCTGGACATAAGATCCTTGACCTGACGTCCTAGACCTGGACCTGAGGTCCTGGACATGAGGTCCTGGACCTGGACCTGAAGTCCTGTACCTGGACCTGAATCCTGGCCCTGCACCTGAGGTCCTGGACCTGGACCTGAGATCCTGGACCTGGACCTGAGTTCTTGGCCCTGGACCTGAGGTCCTGGACATGGACTTGAGGTCCTGGCCATGGACCTGAGGACCTGGACCTGGACCTGAGGTCCTGGACCTAGACCTGAGGACCTGGACATTGAACTTAGGTCCTGGCCCTGAGATCCTTGACCTGAGGTCCTGAACCTGGACCTTAGGTCCTTGACCTGGACATGAGGTCCTGGACCTGAGGTCCTGGACCAGGACCTGAGGTCCTGGACCTGGACCTGAGGTCCTGGATTTGAGGTCCTGGACCTGAGATCCTGGACCTGGACCTGAGGTCCTGGAAATGGAGCTGAAGTCCTGGACCTGAGGCCCTGGACCTAAGGTCCTGGACCTGGACTTGAGGTCCTGGACCTGGATCTGAGTTTTTGGATTTGGACCTGATTTTCTGGACCTGGTCCTGAGGTACTGGACATGGACCTGAGGACCTGGACCTAGGTCCTGTCCCTGGACCTGAGGTCCTGGACCTGGACCTGAGGTCCTGGACCTGGACCTGAGGTCCTGGCCCTGGACTTGAATTCCTGGCCCTGGAACTGAGGTCCTGGACCTGGACCTGAGCTTCTGGACCTGGACCTGAGGTCCTGGACCTGGTCCTGAAATCCTGGACCTGGACCTGAGATCCTGGACCTGGACCTGAGTTCTTGGCCCTGGACCTGAGGTCCTGGATTTAGACCTGAGGTCCTGGACATTGAACTTAGGTCCTGGACCTGATATCCTTGACCTGAGGTCCTGGACCTGGACCTTAGGTCCTGGACCTGGACATGTGGTCCTGGACCTGAGGTCCTTGACCAGTACCTGAGGTCCTGGACCTGAGGTCCTGGACCTGAGATCTTGGACCTGGACGTGAGGTCCTGGACCTGGATCTGAGGTTTTGGATTTGGACCTGAGTTCCTGGACCTGGTCCTGAGGTCCTGGACATGGACCTGAGGACCTGGACCTGAGATCCTGGACCTGAGTTCCTGGACCTGAAGTCCTGGAACTGAGGTCCTGGACCTCGACCTGAGGTCCTGGACATGGACCTGACGTTCTGGACCTGAGGTCTTGGACCTGAGGTCCTGTCCCTGGACCTGAGGTCCTGGACCTGGACCTGAAGTCCTGTACCTGGACCTGAGGTCCTGGCCCTGCACCTGAGGTCCTCCACCTGGACCTGAGGTCCTGGACCTGGACCTGAGTTCTTTGCCCTGGACCTGAGGTCCTGGACCTGGACCTGAGGACCTGGACCTGGACCTGAGGTCCTGGACCTGGACCTGAGGTCCTGGACATTGAACTTAGGTCCTGGCCCTGAGATCCTTGACCTGATTTGCTGGACCTGGACATGTGGTCCTGGACCTGAGGTCCTGGACCTTAGATCCCGGACCTGGACCTGAGGTCCTGGACCTGGACCTGAGATCCTGAACCTGGACCTGAGTTCTTGGCCCTGGACCTGAGGTCCTGGACCTGGACTTGAGGTCCTGGACCTGGACCTGAGGACCTGGACCTGGACTTGAGGTCCTGGACCTGCACCTGAGGTCCTCCACCTGGACCTGAGGTCCTGGACCTGGACCTGAGTTCTTTGCCCTGGACCTGAGGTCCTGGACCTGGACCTGAGGACCTGGACCTGGACCTGAGGTCCTGGACCTGGACCTGAGGTCCTGGACATTGAACTTAGGTCCTGGACCTGAGATCCTTGACCTGATTTGCTGGACCTGGACATGTGGTCCTGGACCTGAGGTCCTGGACCTTAGATCCCGGACCTGGACCTGAGGTCCTGGACCTGGACCTGAGATCCTGAACCTGGACCTGAGTTCTTGGCCCTGGACCTGAGGTCCTGGACCTGGACTTGAGGTCCTGGACCTGGACCTGAGGACCTGACCTGGTCCTGAAGTCCTGGACCTGAGGTCCTGGACCTGGACCTGAGATCCTGGAACTGAGGTCCTGGACCTGAGGTCTTGGACCTGAGGTCCTGGACCTGGACCTGAGGTCCTGGACCTGGACCTGAGATCCTGGAACTGGAGCTGAGGTCCTGGACCTGAGGCCCTGGACCTGAGGTGCTTGACCTGGACCTGAGGTCATGGAACTGGAACTGACGTCCTGGACATTGATCTGAGGTCCTGGACCTGAGGTCCTGGACCTGAGGACCTGGACCTGGACCAGAGGTCCTGGACCAGGACCTGAGGTCCTGGACCTGGACCTGAGGTCCTGGACCTGAGGTCCTGGACCTGAGATCCTGGACCAGGAAGTGAGTTCCTGGACATGGACCTGAGGACCTGGACCTGAAATCCTGGACCTGAGGTCCTGGACCTGGACTTCAGGGCCTGGACCTGGACCTGAGGTCCTGGACCTGGACCTGAGGTCCTGGACATGGACCTGACGTTCTGGACATGAGGTCCTGGACCTGGTCCTGAGGTCCTGGACATTGACCTGAGGTCCTGGACCTGAGGTTCTGGACCTGGACCTGAGGTCCTGGAACTGGACCTGAGGTCCTGGCCCTGGACCTGAGGTCCTGGCCCTGGACCTGAGTTCCTGGACCTGGACCTGAAGTCCTTTACCTGGACCTGAGATCCTGGGCCTGGACCTGAGTTCTTGGACCTGGACCTGAGTTCCTGGACCTGGACCTGAGGTCCTGGACCTGGACCTGAGATCCTGGGCCTGGACCTGAGTTCTTGGCCCTGGACCTGAGGTCCTGGACATGGACTTGAGGTCCTGGACCTGGACCTGAGGACCTGGACCTAGACCTGAGGTCCTGGACATTGAACTTAGGTCCTGGACCTGAGATCCTTGACCTGAGGTCCTGGACCAGGACCTGAGGTCCTGGACCTGGATCTTAGGTTTTGGATTTGGACCTGAGTTCCTGGACCTGGTCCTGAGGTACTGGACATGGACCTGAGGACCTGGACCTGAGGTCCTGTCCCTGGACCTGACGTCCTGGACCTGGATCTGACGTCCTGGACCTGGACCTGAGGTCCTGGACCTGGACCTGAGGTCCTGGACCTGGATCTTAGGTTTTGGATTTGGACCTCAGTTCCTGGACCTGGACCTGAGGTCCTGGACCTGGACCTGAGGTCCTGGACCTTGACCTGAGGTCCTGGCACTGGACCTGAGGTCCCTGCCCTGGACCTGAGGTCCTGGACCTGGACCTGAAGTCCTGGATCTGGACCTGAAGTCCTGGCCCTGCACCTGAGGTCCTGGACCTGTACCTTAAGTCCTGTACCTGGATCTGAGGTCCTGGCCCTGCACCTGAGGTCCTGGACCTGGACCTGAGATCCTGAAACTGGACCTGAGTTCTTGGCCCTTGACCTGAGGTCCTGGACCTGGACTTGAGATCCTGGACATGGACCTGAGGACCTGGACCTGGACCTGAGGTCCTAGACCTAGACCTGATTTCCTGGACATTGAACTTAGGTCCTGGACATAAGATCCTTGACCTGACGTCCTAGACCTGGACCTGAGGTCCTGGACATGAGGTCCTGGACCTGGACCTGAAGTCCTGTACCTGGACCTGAATCCTGGCCCTGCACCTGAGGTCCTGGACCTGGACCTGAGATCCTGGACCTGGACCTGAGTTCTTGGCCCTGGACCTGAGGTCCTGGACATGGACTTGAGGTCCTGGCCATGGACCTGAGGACCTGGACCTGGACCTGAGGTCCTGGACCTAGACCTGAGGACCTGGACATTGAACTTAGGTCCTGGCCCTGAAATCCTTGACCTGAGGTCCTGAACCTGGACCTTAGGTCCTGGACCTGGACATGAGGTCCTGGACCTGAGGTCCTGGACCAGGACCTGAGGTCCTGGACCTGGACCTGAGGTCCTGGATTTGAGGTCCTGGACCTGAGATCCTGGACCTGGACCTGAGGTCCTGGAAATGGAGCTGAAGTCCTGGACCTGAGGCCCTGGACCTAAGGTCCTGGACCTGGACTTGAGGTCCTGGACCTGGATCTGAGTTTTTGGATTTGGACCTGATTTTCTGGACCTGGTCCTGAGGTACTGGACATGGACCTGAGGACCTGGACCTAGGTCCTGTCCCTGGACCTGAGGTCCTGGACCTGGACCTGAGGTCCTGGCCCTGGACTTGAATTCCTGGCACTGGAACTGAGGTCCTGGACCTGGACCTGAGCTTCTGGACCTGGACCTGAGGTCCTGGACCTGGTCCTGAAATCCTGGACCTGGACCTGAGATCCTGGACCTGGACCTGAGTTCTTGGCCCTGGACCTGAGGTCCTGGATTTAGACCTGAGGTCCTGGACATTGAACTTAGGTCCTGGACCTGATATCCTTGACCTGAGGTCCTGGACCTGGACCTTAGGTCCTGGACCTGGACATGTGGTCCTGGACCTGAGGTCCTTGACCAGGACCTGAGGTCCTGGACCTGAGGTCCTGGACCTGAGATCGTGGACCTGGACATGAGGTCCTGGACCTGGATCTGAGGTTTTGGATTTGGACCTGAGTTCCTGGACCTGGTCCTGAGGTCCTGGACATGGACCTGAGGACCTGGACATGAGATCCTGGACCTGAGTTCCTGGACCTGAAGTCCTGGAACTGAGGTCCTGGACCTCGACCTGAGGTCCTGGACATGGACCTGACGTTCTGGACCTGAGGTCTTGGACCTGAGGTCCTGTCCCTGGACCTGAGGTCCTGGACCTGGACCTGAAGTCCTGTACCTGGACCTGAGGTCCTGGCCCTGCACCTGAGGTCCTCCACCTGGACCTGAGGTCCTGGACCTGGACCTGAGTTCTTTGCCCTGGACCTGAGGTCCTGGACCTGGACCTGAGGACCTGGACCTGGACCTGAGGTCCTGGACCTGGACCTGAGGTCCTGGACATTGAACTTAGGTCCTGGACCTGAGATCCTTGACCTGATTTGCTGGACCTGGACATGTGGTCCTGGACCTGAGGTCCTGGACCTTAGATCCCGGACCTGGACCTGAGGTCCTGGACCTGGACCTGAGATCCTGAACCTGGACCTGAGTTCTTGGCCCTGGACCTGAGGTCCTGGACCTGGACATGAGGTCCTGGACCTGGACCTGAGGACCTGGACCTGGACCTGAGGTCCTGGACCTAGACCTGAGTTCGTGGACATTGAACTTAGGTCCTGGACCTGAGATCCTTGACCTGACGTCCTGGACCTGGACCTGAAGTCCTGGACATGAGGTCCTGGACCTGGAACTGAAGTCGTGAACCTGGACCTGAGGTCCTGGACCTGAGGTCCTGGACCAGGACCTGAGGTCCTGGACATGAACCTGAGGTCCTGGAACCGGACCTGAGGTCCTCGTCCTGAGGTCCTGGACCTGAGGTCCTGGATATGGACCTTTGGTCCTGGAACTGGATCTGAGGTCCTGGAACTGAGGCCCTGTACCTGAGGTCCTGGACCTGGACCTGAAGTCCTCAACCTGGAAATGAGGTCCTGGACATTGAAGGGAGGTTCTGGACCTGAGGTCCTTGACCTGTGGTCCTGGACCTGGAGCTGAGGTCCTGCACCTGGACCTGATGTCTTGGTCCTGGAAATGAGGTCATGGACATTGAAGGGAGGTTCTGGACCTGAGTTCCTGGACCTGAGGTCCTGGACCTGGACCTGAGGTCCTGGACCTAAGGCCCTAGAACTGGACCAGAGTCCTGGACCTGAGGTCCTGGACCTGAGGTCCTGGGCCTGAACCTGAGGTCCTGGACATGGACCTGAGCTCATGTCCCTGGACCTGAGGTCCTGGACCTCGACCTGAGGTCCTGGACCTAGACCTGAGGTCCTGGACCTGAGGTCCAGGACCTGGACCTGAGTTCCTGGACCTGAAGTCCTGTACCTGAAGTCCTGGAACTGGACCTGAGTTCCTGGACCTGGACCTGAGATCCTGGACATGAGGTCCTGGACCTGATGTCCTTGACCTGGACCTGAGGTCCTGGACCAGGAACTGACTTCCTGGACATTGATCTGAGGTCCTGGACCTGAGGTCCTGGACCTGAGATCCTGGGCCTGGACTTGAGGTCCTTGACCTGGACCTGAGGTCCTGGACCTGTACTTGACGTCCTGGACCTGGACTGATATCCTGTATTTGGGCCTGAGTTCCTGGACCTGGACCTGAGGTCCTGGACATGGACGAGACGTTATAGACCTGAGGTCCTGGAACTGAGGTCCTGGACCTGGACCTGAGGTCCTGGACCTGGACCTAGACCTGAGGTCCTGGACCTGAAGTCCTGGACCTGAGGTCCTGTCCCTGGACCTGAGGTCCTGGACCTGGACCTGAAGTCCTGTACCTGGACCTGAGGTCCTGGCCCTGCACCTGAGGTCCTGCACCTGGCCCTGAGGTCCTGGACCTGGACCTAGACCTGAGGTCTTGGACCTGAGGTCCTGGACCTGTGGTCATATCCCTGGACCTGAGGTCCTGGAAGTGGACCTGAAGTCCTGCACCTAGACCTGAGTTCTTTGCCATGGACCTGAGGTCCTGGACATGGACTTGAGGTCCGGGACCTGGACCTGAGGACCTGGACCTGGACCTGAGGTCCTGAAACTAGACCTGAGGTCCTGGACCTTGAACTTAGGTCCTGGACCTGAGATCCGTGACCTGATTTGCTGGACCCGGACCTGAGGTCCTGGACCTGAGTTCCTGGACCTGAGATCCCGGACCTGGACCTGATGTCCTGGACCTGGACCTGAGGTACTGGACCTGAGGCCCTGGACCTAAGGTCGAGGACCTGGACTTCAGGTCCTGGACCTGGATCTGAGGTTTTGGATTTGGACCTGAATTCCTGGACCTGGTCCTGAAGTCCTATACCTGGACCTGAGATCCTGGACCTGGACCTGAGTTCTTGGCCCTGGACCTGAGGTCCTGGACCTGGACCTGAGGTCCTGGACCTGGACCTGAGGACCTGGACCTGGACCTGAGGTCCTGGACATGGACCTGAGGCCCTGGACCTGAGGTTCTGGACCTGGACCTGAGGTCCTGGACCTGGACCTGAGGTCCTGGCCCTGGACCTGAGGTCCTGGACCTGGACCTGAAGTCCTATACCTGGACCTGAGATCCTGGACCTGGACCTGAGTTCTTGGCCCTGAACCTGAGGTCCTGGACCTGGACCTGAGGTCCTGGACCTGGACCTGAGGACCTGGACCTGGACCTGAGTCCTGGACCTGGACCTGAGGTCCTGGACATTGAACTTAGGTCTTGGACCTGAGATCCTTGACCTGATTTGCTGGACCTGGACATGAGGTCCTGGACCTGAGGTCCTGGACCTGAGATCCCGGACCTGGACCTGAGGTCCTGGACCTTGACCTGAGGTCCTGGACCTGAGGCCCTGGACCTAAGGTCGAGGACGTGGACTTGAGGTCCTGGACCTGGATCTGAGGTTTTGGATTTGGACCTGAGTTCCTGGACCTGGTCCTGAGTTCCTGGACATGGACCTGAGGTCCTGGCCCTGGACTTGAAGTCCTGGCCCTGGACCTGAGGTCCTGGACCTGGACTTGAGGTTCTGGACCTGGACCTGAAGTCCTGGACCTGGATCTGAGATCTCTGCCCTGGACCTGAGGTCCTGGACCTGGACCTGAAGTCCTGGATCTGGACCTGAAGTCCTGGCCCTGCACCTGAGGTCCTGGACCTGTACCTGAAGTCCTGTATCAGGATCTGAGGTCCTGGCCCTTCACCTGAGGTCCTGGACCTGGACCTGAGATCCTGAACCTGGACCTGAGTTCTTGGCCCTGGACCTGAGGTCCTGGACCTGGACTTGAGGTCCTGGACCTGGACCTGAGGACCTGGACCTGGACCTGAGGTCCTGGACCTAGACCTGAGTTCCTGGACATTGAACTTAGATCCTGGACCTGAGATCCTTGACTTGACATCCTGGACCTGGACCTGAGGTCCTGGACATGAGGTCCTGGACCTGGAACTGAGGTCCTGGACCTGGACCTGAGGTCCTGGACCTGAGGTCCTGGACCTGAGATCCTGGACCTGGACCTGAGGTCCTGGAAATGGAGCTGAGGTCCTGGACCTGAGGCCCTGGACCTAAGTTCCTGGACCTGGACCTGAAGTCGGGTACCTGGACCTGAGGTCCTGTCCCTGCACCTGAGGTCCTGGACCTGGACCTGAATTCGTGGACCTGGACCTTAGGTCCTGGACCTGATGTCCTGGACATGAACCTGAGGTCCTGGAACCGGACCTGAGGTCCTCGTCCTGAGGTCCTGGACCTGAGGTCCTGGATATGGACCTTTGGTCCTGGAACTGGAGCTGAGGTCCTGGAACTGAGGCCCTGTACCTGAGGTCCTGGACCTGGACCTGAAGTCCTCGACCTGGAAATGAGGTCCTTGACATTGAAGGGAGGTTCTGGACCTGAGTTCCTGGACCTGAGGTCCTGGACCTGGAGCTGAGGTCCTGGACCTGGACCTGATGTCTTGTTCCTGGAAATGAGGTCATGGACATTGAAGGGATGTTCTGGACCTGAGTTCCTGGACCTGAGGTCCTGGACCTGGACAGGAGGTCCTGGACATGATGTCCTGTACCTGAGGTCCTGGACCTGTACCTGAGGTCCTGGACATGGACATGAGGTCCTGGACCTGAACCTGAGGTCCTGGACCTGAGGCCCTAGAACTGGACCAGAGTTCCTGGACCTGAGGTCCTGGACCTGAGGTCCTGGACCTGAGGTCCTGGACCTGAACCTGAGGTCCTGGACATGGACCTGAGCTCATGTCCCTGGACCTGAGTTCCTGGACCTCGACCTGAGGTCCTGGACCTAGACCTGAGGTCCTGGACCTGAGGTCCAGGACCTGGACCTGAGGTCCTGGACCTGAAGTCCTGTACCTGAAGTCCTGGAACTGGACCTGAGGTCCTGGACCTGGACCTGACATCCTGGACATGAGGTCCTGGACCTGAAGTCCTTGACCTGGACCTGAGGTCCTTGACCAGGAACTGACGTCCTGGACATTGATCTGAGGTCCTGGACCTGAGGTCCTAGACCTGAGTTCCTGGGCCTGGACTTGAGGTCCTGGACATGGACCTGAGGTCCTGGACCTGGACTGAGATCCTGTATTTGGGCCTGAGTTCCTGGACCTGGACCTGAGGTCCTGGACATGGACCAGACGTTCTAGACCTGAGGTCATGGAACTGAGGTCTTGGACCTGGACCTGAGGTCCTGGACCTGGACCTAGACCTGAGGTCCTGGACCTGAGGTCCTGGACCTGAGGTCCTGTCCCTGGACCTGAGGTCCGGGACCTGGACCTGAAGTCCTGTACCTGGACCTGAGGTCCTGGCCCTGCACCTGAGGTCCTGCACCTGGACCTGAAGTCCTGTACCTGGATCTGAGGTCCTGGACCTGAGGTCCTGGACCTGAGATCCTGGACCTGGACCTGAGGTTCTGGACCTGGACCTGAAGTCCTGGACCTGGATCTAAGGTCCCTGCCCTGGACCTGAGGTCCTGGAACTGGACCTGAAGTCCTGGATCTGGACCTGAAGTCCTGGCCCTGCACCTGAGGTCCTGGACCTGTACCTGAAGTCCTGTACCTGGATCTGAGGTCCTGGCCCTTCACCTGAGGTCCTGGACCTGGACCTGAGATCCTGAACCTGGACCTGAGTACTTGGCCCTGGACCTGAGGTCCTGGACCTGGACTTGAGGTCCTGGACCTGGACCTGAGGACCGGGACCTGGACCTGAGGTCCTGGACCTAGACCTGAGTTCCTGGACATTGAACTTAGATCCTGGACCTGAGATCCTTGACTTGACGTCCTGGACCAGGACCTGAGGTCCTGGACATGAGGTCCTGGACCTGGAACTGAGGTCCTGGACCTGGACCTGAGGTCCTGGACCTGAGGTCCTGTACCTGAGATCCTGGACCTGGACCTGAGGTCCTGGAAATGGAGCTGAGGTCCTGGACCTGAGGCCCTGGACCTAAGTTCCTGGACCTGGACCTGAAGTCGGGTACCTGGACCTGAGGTCCTGTCCCTGCACCTGAGGTCCTGGACCTGGACCTGAATTCGTGGACCTGGACCTTAGGTCCTGGACCTGATGTCCTGGACATGAACCTGAGGTCCTGGAACCGGACCTGAGGTCCTCGTCCTGAGGTCCTGGACCTGAGGTCCTGGATATGGACCTTTGGTCCTGGAACTGGAGCTGAGGTCCTGGAACTGAGGCCCTGTACCTGAGGTCCTGGACCTGGACCTGAAGTCCTCGACCTGGAAATGAGGTCCTTGACATTGAAGGGAGGTTCTGGACCTGAGTTCCTGGACCTGAGGTCCTGGACCTGGAGCTGAGGTCCTGGACCTGGACCTGATGTCTTGTTCCTGGAAATGAGGTCATGGACATTGAAGGGATGTTCTGGACCTGAGTTCCTGGACCTGAGGTCCTGGACCTGGACAGGAGGTCCTGGACATGATGTCCTGTACCTGAGGTCCTGGACCTGTACCTGAGGTCCTGGACATGGACATGAGGTCCTGGACCTGAACCTGAGGTCCTGGACCTGAGGCCCTAGAACTGGACCAGAGTTCCTGGACCTGAGGTCCTGGACCTGAGGTCCTGGACCTGAGGTCCTGGACCTGAACCTGAGGTCCTGGACATGGACCTGAGCTCATGTCCCTGGACCTGAGTTCCTGGACCTCGACCTGAGGTCCTGGACCTAGACCTGAGGTCCTGGACCTGAGGTCCAGGACCTGGACCTGAGGTCCTGGACCTGAAGTCCTGTACCTGTAGTCCTGGAACTGGACCTGAGGTCCTGGACCTGGACCTGACATCCTGGACATGAGGTCCTGGACCTGAAGTCCTTGACCTGGACCTGAGGTCCTGGACCAGGAACTGACGTCCTGGACATTGATCTGAGGTCCTGGACCTGAGGTCCTAGACCTGAGTTCCTGGGCCTGGACTTGAGGTCCTGGACATGGACCTGAGGTCCTGGACCTGGACTGAGATCCTGTATTTGGGCCTGAGTTCCTGGACCTGGACCTGAGGTCCTGGACATGGACCAGACGTTCTAGACCTGAGGTCATGGAACTGAGGTCTTGGACCTGGACCTGAGGTCCTGGACCTGGACCTAGACCTGAGGTCCTGGACCTGAGGTCCTGGACCTGAGGTCCTGTCCCTGGACCTGAGGTCCGGGACCTGGACCTGAAGTCCTGTACCTGGACCTGAGGTCCTGGCCCTGCACCTGAGGTCCTGCACCTGGACCTGAAGTCCTGTACCTGGATCTGAGGTCCTGGACCTGAGGTCCTGGACCTGAGATCCTGGACCTGGACCTGAGGTTCTGGACCTGGACCTGAAGTCCTGGACCTGGATCTGAGGTCCCTGCCCTGGACCTGAGGTCCTGGAACTGGACCTGAAGTCCTGGATCTGGACCTGAAGTCCTGGCCCTGCACCTGAGGTCCTGGACCTGTACCTGAAGTCCTGTACCTGGATCTGAGGTCCTGGCCCTTCACCTGAGGTCCTGGACCTGGACCTGAGATCCTGAACCTGGACCTGAGTACTTGGCCCTGGACCTGAGGTCCTGGACCTGGACTTGAGGTCCTGGACCTGGACCTGAGGACCTGGACCTGTACCTGAGGTCCTGGACCTAGACCTGAGTTCCTGGACATTGAACTTAGATCCTGGACCTGAGATCCTTGACTTGACGTCCTGGACCAGGACCTGAGGTCCTGGACATGAGGTCCTGGACCTGGAACTGAGGTCCTGGACCTGGACCTGAGGTCCTGGACCTGAGGTCCTGTACCTGAGATCCTGGACCTGGACCTGAGGTCCTGGAAATGGAGCTGAGGTCCTGGACCTGAGGCCCTGGACCTAAGTTCCTGGACCTGGACCTGAAGTCCGGTACCTGGACCTGAGGTCCTGGCCCTGCACCTGAGGTCCTGGACCTGGACCTGAATTCGTGGACCTGGACCTTAGGTCCTGGACCTGATGTCCTGGACATGAACCTGAGGTCCTGGAACCGGACCTGAGGTCCTCGTGCTGAGGTCCTGGACCTGAGGTCCTGGATATGGACCTTTGGTCCTGGAACTGGAGCTGAGGTCCTGGAACTGAGGCCCTGTACCTGAGGTCCTGGAACTGGACCTGAAGTCCTCGACCTGGAAATGAGGTCCTTGACATTGAAGTGAGGTTCTGGACCTGAGGTCCTGGACCTGAGGTCCTGGACCTGGAGCTGAGGTCCTGGACCTGGACCTGATGTCTTGGTCCTGGAAATGAGGTCATGGACATTGAAGGGAGGTCCTGGACCTGAGTACCTGGACCTGAGGTCCTGGACCTGGACAGGAGGTCCTGGTCATGATGTCATGTACCTGAGGTCCTGGACCTGTACCTGAGGTCCTGGACATGGACATGAGGTCCTGGACCTGAACCTGAGGTCCTGGACCTGAGGCCCTAGAACTGGACCAGAGTTCCTGGACCTGAGGTCCTGGACCTGAGGTCCTGGACCTGAACCTGAGGTCCTGGACATGGACCTGAGCTCATGTCCCTGGACCTGAGGTCCTGGACCTCGACCTGAGGTCCTGGACCTAGACCTGAGGTCCTGGACATGGACTTGAGGTCCGGGACCTGGACCTGAGGACCTGGACCTGGACCTGAGGTCCTGAAACTAGACCTGAGGTCCTGGACCTTGAACTTAGGTCCTGGACCTGAGATCCGTGACCTGATTTGCTGGACCCGGACCTGAGGTCCTGGACCTGAGTTCCTGGACCTGAGATCCCGGACCTGGACCTGATGTCCTGGACCTGGACCTGAGGTACTGGACCTGAGGCCCTGGACCTAAGGTCGAGGACCTGGACTTCAGGTCCTGGACCTGGATCTGAGGTTTTGGATTTGGACCTGAATTCCTGGACCTGGTCCTGAAGTCCTATACCTGGACCTGAGATCCTGGACCTGGACCTGAGTTCTTGGCCCTGGACCTGAGGTCCTGGACCTGGACCTGAGGTCCTGGACCTGGACCTGAGGACCTGGACCTGGACCTGAGGTCCTGGACATGGACCTGAGGCCCTGGACCTGAGGTTCTGGACCAGGACCTGAGGTCCTGGACCTGGACCTGAGGTCCTGGCCCTGGACCTGAGGTCCTGGACCTGGACCTGAAGTCCTATACCTGGACCTGAGATCCTGGACCTGGACCTGAGTTCTTGGCCCTGGACCTGAGGTCCTGGACCTGGACCTGAGGTCCTGGACCTGGACCTGAGGACCTGGACCTGGACCTGAGTCCTGGACCTGGACCTGAGGTCCTGGACATGGAACTTAGGTCTTGGACCTGAGATCCTTGACCTGATTTGCTGGACATGGACATGAGGTCCTGGACCTGAGGTCCTGGACCTGAGATCCTGGACCTGGACCTGAGGTCCTGGACCTTGACCTGAGGTCCTGGACCTGAGGCCCTGGACCTAAGGTCGAGGACGTGGACTTGAGGTCCTGGACCTGGATCTGAGGTTTTGGATTTGGACCTGAGTTCCTGGACCTGGTCCTGAGTTCCTGGACATGGACCTGAGGTCCTGGCCCTGGACTTGAAGTCCTGGCCCTGGACCTGAGGTCCTGGACCTGGACTTGAGGTTCTGGACCTGGACCTGAAGTCCTGGACCTGGATCTGAGATCTCTGCCCTGGACCTGAGGTCCTGGACCTGGACCTGAAGTCCTGGATCTGGACCTGAAGTCCTGGCCCTGCACCTGAGGTCCTGGACCTGTACCTGAAGTCCTGTATCAGGATCTGAGGTCCTGGCCCTTCACCTGAGGTCCTGGACCTGGACCTGAGATCCTGAACCTGGACCTGAGTTCTTGGCCCTGGACCTGAGGTCCTGGACCTGGACTTGAGGTCCTGGACCTGGACCTGAGGACCTGGACCTGGACCTGAGGTCCTGGACCCTGACCTGAGTTCCTGGACATTGAACTTAGATCCTGGACCTGAGATCCTTGACTTGACATCCTGGACCTGGACCTGAGGTCCTGGACATGAGGTCCTGGACCTGGAACTGAGGTCCTGGACCTGGACCTGAGGTCCTGGACCTGAGGTCCTGGACCTGAGATCCTGGACCTGGACCTGAGGTCCTGGAAATGGAGCTGAGGTCCTGGACCTGAGGCCCTGGACCTAAGTTCCTGGACCTGGACCTGAAGTCGGGTACCTGGACCTGAGGTCCTGTCCCTGCACCTGAGGTCCTGGACCTGGACCTGAATTAGTGGACCTGGACCTTAGGTCCTGGACCTGATGTCCTGGACATGAACCTGAGGTCCTGGAACCGGACCTGAGGTCCTCGTCCTGAGGTCCTGGACCTGAGGTCCTGGATATGGACCTTTGGTCCTGGAACTGGAGCTGAGTTCCTGGAACTGAGGCCCTGTACCTGAGGTCCTGGACCTGGACCTGAAGTCCTCGACCTGGAAATGAGGTCCTTGACATTGAAGGGAGGTTCTGGACCTGAGTTCCTGGACCTGAGGTCCTGGACCTGGAGCTGAGGTCCTGGACCTGGACCTGATGTCTTGTTCCTGGAAATGAGGGTCATGGACATTGAAGGGATGTTCTGGACCTGAGTTCCTGGACCTGAGGTCCTGGACCTGGACAGGAGGTCCTGGACATGATGTCCTGTACCTGAGGTCCTGGACCTGTACCTGAGGTCCTGGACATGGACATGAGGTCCTGGACCTGAACCTGAGGTCCTGGACCTGAGGCCCTAGAACTGGACCAGAGTTCCTGGACCTGAGGTCCTGGACCTGAGGTCCTGGACCTGAACCTGAGGTCCTGGACATGGACCTGAGCTCATGTCCCTGGACCTGAGGTCCTGGACCTCGATCTGAGGTCCTGGACCTAGACCTGAGGTCCTGGACCTGAGGTCCAGGACCTGGACCTGAGGTCCTGGACCTGAAGTCCTGTACCTGAAGTCCTGGAACTGGACCTGAGGTCCTGGACCTGGACCTGAGATCCTGGACATGAGGTCCTGGACCTGAAGTCCTTGACCTGGACCTGAGGTCCTGGACCAGGAACTGACGTCCTGGACATTGATCTGAGGTCCTGGACCTGAGGTCCTAGACCTGAGTTCCTGGGCCTGGACTTGA
This sequence comes from Cricetiscus sungorus, assembly GCA_030556225.1. Lineage (NCBI taxonomy): Eukaryota > Metazoa > Chordata > Mammalia > Rodentia > Cricetidae > Cricetiscus > Cricetiscus sungorus. The sequence continues at coordinate 173,222 of JANBXA010000640.1, forward strand.
GGTCCTGGACATGGACCTGAGGTCCTGGACCTGGACTGAGATCCTGTATTTGGGCCTGAGTTCCTGGACCTGGACCTGAGGTCCTGGACATGGACCAGACGTTCTAGACCTGAGGTCATGGAACTGAGGTCTTGGACCTGGACCTGAGGTCCTGGACCTGGACCTAGACCTGAGGTCCTGGACCTGAGGTCCTGGACCTGAGTTCCTGTCCCTGGACCTGAGGTCCGGGACCTGGACCTGAAGTCCTGTACCTGGACCTGAGGTCCTGGCCCTGCACCTGAGGTCCTGCAACTGGACCTGAAGTCCTGTACCTGGATCTGAGGTCCTGGACCTGAGGTCCTGGACCTGAGATCCTGGACCTGGACCTGAGGTTCTGGACCTGGACCTGAAGTCCTGGACCTGGATCTGAGGTCCCTGCCCTGGACCTGAGGTCCTGGAACTGGACCTGAAGTCCTGGATCTGGACCTGAAGTCCTGGCCCTGCACCTGAGGTCCTGGACCTGTACCTGAAGTCCTGTACCTGGATCTGAGGTCCTGGCCCTTCACCTGAGGTCCTGGACCTGGACCTGAGATCCTGAACCTGGACCTGAGTTCTTGGCCCTGGACCTGAGGTCCTGGACCTGGACTTGAGGTCCTGGACCTGGACCTGAGGACCTGGACCTGGACCTGAGGTCCTGGACCTAGACCTGAGTTCCTGGACATTGAACTTAGATCCTGGACCTGAGATCCTTGACTTGACGTCCTGGACCAGGACCTGAGGTCCTGGACATGAGGTCCTGGACCTGGAACTGAGGTCCTGGACCTGGACCTGATGTCCTGGACCTGAGGTCCTGTACCTGAGATCCTGGACCTGGACCTGAGGTCCTGGAAATGGAGCTGAGGTCCTGGACCTGAGGCCCTGGACCTAAGTTCCTGGACCTGGACCTGAAGTCCGGTACCTGGACCTGAGGTCCTGGCCCTGCACCTGAGGTCCTGGACCTGGACCTGAATTCGTGGACCTGGACCTTAGGTCCTGGACCTGATGTCCTGGACATGAACCTGAGGTCCTGGAACCGGACCTGAGGTCCTCGTCCTGAGGTCCTGGACCTGAGGTCCTGGATATGGACCTTTGGTCCTGGAACTGGAGCTGAGGTCCTGGAACTGAGGCCCTGTACCTGAGGTCCTGGACCTGGACCTGAAGTCCTCGACCTGGAAAATAGGTCCTTGACATTGAAGGGAGGTTCTGGACCTGAGGTCCTGGACCTGAGGTCCTGGACCTGGAGCTGAAGTCCTGGACCTGGACCTGATGTCTTGGTCCTGGAAATGAGGTCATGGACATTGAAGGGAGGTCCTGGACCTGAGTACCTGGACCTGAGGTCCTGGACCTGGACAGGAGGTCCTGGTCATGATGTCCTGTACCTGAGGTCCTGGACCTGTACCTGAGGTCCTGGACATGGACATGAGGTCCTGGACCTGAACCTGAGGTCCTGGACCTGAGGCCCTAGAACTGGACCAGAGTTCCTGGACCTGAGGTCCTGGACCTGAGGTCCAGGACCTGAACCTGAGGTCCTGGACATGGACCTGAGCTCATGTCCCTGGACCTGTGGTCCTGGACCTCGACCTGAGGTCCTGGAACTAGACCTGAGGTCCTGGACCTGAGGTCCAGGACCTGGACTTGAGGTCCTGGACCTGAAGTCCTGTACCTGAAGTCCTGGAACTGGACCTGAGATCCTGGACCTGGACCTGAGATCCTGGACATGAGGTCCTGGACCTGAAGTCCTTGACCTGGACCTGAGGTCCTGGACCAGGAACTGACGTCCTGGACATTGATCTGAGGTCCTGGACCTGAGGTCCTAGACCTGAGGTCCTGGACCTGGACTGAGATCCTGTATTTGGGCCTGAGTTTGTGGACCTGGACCTGAGGTCCTGGACATGGACCAGACGTTGTAGACCTGAGGTCCTGGAACTGAGGTCCTGGACCTGGACCTGAGGTCCTGGACCTGGACCTAGACCTGATGTCCTGGACCTGAGGTCCTGGACCTGAGGTCCTGTCCCTGGACCTGAGGTCCGGGACCTGGACCTGAAGTCCTGTACCTGGACCTGAGGTCCTGGCCCTGCACCTGAGGTCCTGCACCTGGACCTGAGGTCCTGGACCTGGACCTAGACCTGAGGTTCTGTACCTGAGGTCCTGGACCTGAGGTCATGTACCTGGACCTGAGGTCCTGGAAGTGGACCTGAAGTCCTGTACCTGGACCTGAGTTCTTTGCCCTGGACCTGAGGTCCTGGACATGGACTTGAGCTCCTGGACCTGGACCTGAGGACCTGGACCTGGACCTGAGGTCCTCGACCTGAGGTCATGGACCTGAGGTCCTGGACCTGGACCTGAGGTCCTGGACCTGGACCTGAGATCCTGGAATTGGAGGTGAGGTCCTGGAACTGAGGCCCTGGACCTGAGGTCCTTGACCTGGACCTGAGGTCCTGGAAGTGGACCTGAAGTCCTGTACCTGGACCTGAGTTCTTTGCCCTGGACCTGAGGTCCTGGACATGGACTTGAGGTCCTGGACCTGGTCCTGAGGTCCTGGACATGGACCTGAAGACTTGGACCTGAGATCCTGGACATGAGGTCCTGGACCTGAAGTCCTTGACCTGGACCTGAGGTCCTGGACCAGGAACTGACGTCCTGGACATTGATCTGAGGTCCTGGACCTGAGGTCCTAGACCTGAGTTCCTGGGCCTGGACTTGAGGTCCTGGACCTGGACCTGAGGACCTGGACCTGGACTGAGATCCTGTATTTGGGCCTGAGTTCCTGGACCTGGACCTGAGGTCCTGGACATGGACCAGACGTTCTAGACCTGAGGTCATGGAACTGAGGTCTTGGACCTGGACCTGAGGTCCTGGACCTGGACTCTAGACCTGAGGTCCTGGACCTGGAGGTCCTGGACCTGAGGTCCTGTCCCTGGACCTGAGGTCCGGGACCTGGACCTGAAGTCCTGTACCTGGACCTGAGGTCCTGGCCCTGCACCTGAGGTCCTGCACCTGGACCTGAAGTCCTGTACCTGGATCTGAGGTCCTGGACCTGAGGTCCTGGACCTGAGATCCTGGACCTGGACCTGAGGTTCTGGACCTGGACCTGAAGTCCTGGACCTGGATCTGAGGTCCCTGCCCTGGACCTGAGGTCCTGGAACTGGACCTGAAGTCCTGGATCTGGACCTGAAGTCCTGGCCCTGCACCTGAGGTCCTGGACCTGTACCTGAAGTCCTGTACCTGGATCTGTGGTCCTGGCCCTTCACCTGAGGTCCTGGACCTGGACCTGAGATCCTGAACCTGGACCTGAGTTCTTGGCCCTGGACCTGAGGTCCTGGACCTGGACTTGAGGTCCTGGACCTGGACCTGAGGACCTGGACCTGGACCTGAGGTCCTGGACCTAGACCTGAGTTCCTGGACATTGAACTTAGATCCTGGACCTGAGATCCTTGACTTGACGTCCTGGACCAGAACCTGAGGTCCTGGACATGAGGTCCTGGACCTGGAACTGAGGTCCTGGACCTGGACCTGAGGTCCTGGACCTGAGGTCCTGTACCTGAGATCCTGGACCTGGACCTGAGGTCCTGGAAATGGAGCTGAGGTCCTGGACCTGAGGCCCTGGACCTAAGTTCCTGGACCTGGACCTGAAGTCCGGTACCTGGACCTGAGGTCCTGGCCCTGCACCTGAGGTCCTGGACCTGGACCTGAATTCGTGGACCTGGACCTTAGGTCCTGGACCTGATGTCCTGGACATGAACCTGAGGTCCTGGAACCGGACCTGAGGTCCTCGTCCTGAGGTCCTGGACCTGAGGTCCTGGATATGGACCTTGGTCCTGGAACTGGAGCTGAGGTCCTGGAACTGAGGCCCTGTACCTGAGGTCCTGGACCTGGACCTGAAGTCCTCGACCTGGAAAATAGGTCCTTGACATTGAAGGGAGGTTCTGGACCTGAGGTCCTGGACCTGAGGTCCTGGACCTGGAGCTGAAGTCCTGGACCTGGACCTGATGTCTTGGTCCTGGAAATGAGGTCATGGACATTGAAGGGAGGTCCTGGACCTGAGTACCTGGACCTGAGGTCCTGGACCTGGACAGGAGGTCCTGGTCATGATGTCCTGTACCTGAGGTCCTGGACCTGTACCTGAGGTCCTGGACATGGACATGAGGTCCTGGACCTGAACCTGAGGTCCTGGACCTGAGGCCCTAGAACTGGACCAGAGTTCCTGGACCTGAGGTCCTGGACCTGAGGTCCAGGACCTGAACCTGAGGTCCTGGACATGGACCTGAGCTCATGTCCCTGGACCTGTGGTCCTGGACCTCGACCTGAGGTCCTGGAACTAGACCTGAGGTCCTGGACCTGAGGTCCAGGACCTGGACTTGAGGTCCTGGACCTGAAGTCCTGTACCTGAAGTCCTGGAACTGGACCTGAGATCCTGGACCTGGACCTGAGATCCTGGACATGAGGTCCTGGACCTGAAGTCCTTGACCTGGACCTGAGGTCCTGGACCAGGAACTGACGTCCTGGACATTGATCTGAGGTCCTGGACCTGAGGTCCTAGACCTGAGGTCCTGGACCTGGACTGAGATCCTGTATTTGGGCCTGAGTTTGTGGACCTGGACCTGAGGTCCTGGACATGGACCAGACGTTGTAGACCTGAGGTCCTGGAACTGAGGTCCTGGACCTGGACCTAGACCTGAGGTCCTGGACCTGAGGTCCTGGACCTGAGGTCCTGTCCCTGGACCTGAGGTCCGGGACCTGGACCTGAAGTCCTGTACCTGGACCTGAGGTCCTGGCCCTGCACCTGAGGTCCTGCACCTGGACCTGAGGTCCTGGACCTGGACCTAGACCTGAGGTTCTGTACCTGAGGTCCTGGACCTGAGGTCATGTACCTGGACCTGAGGTCCTGGAAGTGGACCTGAAGTCCTGTACCTGGACCTGAGTTCTTTGCCCTGGACCTGAGGTCCTGGACATGGACTTGAGGTCCTGGACCTGGACCTGAGGACCTGGACCTGGACCTGAGGTCCTCGACCTGAGGTCATGGACCTGAGGTCCTGGACCTGGACCTGAGGTCCTGGACCTGGACCTGAGATCCTGGAATTGGAGCTGAGGTCCTGGAACTGAGGCCCTGGACCTGATGTCCTTGACCTGGACCTGAGGTCCTGGAAGTGGACCTGAAGTCCTGTACCTGGACCTGAGTTCTTTGCCCTGGACCTGAGGTAATGGACATGGACTTGAGGTCCTGGACCTGGTCCTGAGGTCCTGGACATGGACCTGAAGACCTGGACCTGAGATCCTGGACCTGAGGTCCTGGACCTGGACTTCAGGGCCTGGACCTAGACCTGAGGTCCTGGACCTGGACCTGAGGTCCTGGACATGGACCTGACATTCTGGACCTGGACCTAGACCTGAGGTCCTGGACCTGAGGTCCTGGACCTGAAGTCCTGTACCTGGACCTGAGGTCCAGGCCCTGCACCTGAGGTCCTGCACCTGGACCTGAGGTCCTGGACCTGGACCTGATTTCTTTGCCCTGGACCTGAGTTCCTGGACCTGGACCTGAGGTCCTGGACCTGGACCTGAGGTCCTGGACCTGGACCTGAGGTCCTGGACATTGAACTTAGGTCCTGAACCTGAGATCCTTCACCTGATTTGCTGGACCCGGAGCTGAGGTCCTGGACCTGAGGTCCTGGACCTGAAATCCCGGACCTGGACCTGAGGTCCGGGACCTGGACCTGAGGTACTGGACCTGAGGCCCTGGACCTAAGTTCGAGGACCTGGACTTGAGGTCCTGGACCTGGATCTGAGGTTTTGGATTTGGACCTGAGTTCCTGGACCTGGTCCTGAGGTCCTGGACATGGACCTGAGGTCCTGGACCTGAGGTTCTGGACCTGGACCTGAGGTCCTGGACCTGGACCTGAGGTCCTGGCCCTGGACCTGAGGTCCTGCACCTGGACCTGAGGTCCTGGACCTGGACCTGAGTTCTTTGCCCTGGACCTGAGGTCCTGTACTTGGACCTGAGGTCCTGGACCTGGACCTGAGGACCTGGACCTGGACCTGAGGTCCTGGACCTGGACCTGAGGTCCTGGACATTGAACTTAGTTCCTGGACCTGAGATCTTGACCTGATTTGCTGGACCTGGACCTGAGGTCCTGGACCTGAGGTCCTGGACCTGAGATCCCGGACCTGGACCTGAGGTCCTGGACCTGGACCTGACGTCGTGGACCTGAGGTCCTGGACCTGAGATCCCGGACCTGGACCTGAGGTCCTGGACCTGGACCTGAGGTCCTGGACCTGAAGCCCTGGACCTAAGTTCGAGGATCTTGACTTGAGGTCCTGGACCTGGATCTGAGGTTATGGATTTGGACCTGAGTTCCTAGACCTGGTACTGAGGTCCTGGACATGGACCTGAAGTCCTGGACCTGAGGTTCAGGACCTGGACTTGAGGTCCTGGACATGGACCTGAGGTCCTGGACCTGGACCTGAAGTCCTGTACCTGGACCTGAGGTCCTGGCCCTGCACCTGAGGTCCTGCACCTGGACCTGAGGTCCTGGACCTGGACCTGAGTTCTTTGCCCTGGACCTGAGGTCCTGTACTTGGACCTGAGGTCCTGGACCTGGACCTGAGGACCTGGACCTGGACCTGAGGTCCTGGACCTGGACCTGAGGTCCTGGACATTGAAATTAGGTCCTGGACCTGAGATCCTTGACCTGAGTTCCTGGACCTGGAACTGAGGTCCTGGACCTGGAGGTCCTGGACCTGAGATCCTGGACCTGGACCCGAGGTCCTGGACCAGGACGTGAGGTCCTGGACATGAGTTACTGGACCTGAGATCCTGGACCTGGACCTGAGATCCTGGACCTGGACCTGAGGTCCTGGAAATAGAGCTGAGGTCCTGGACCTGAGGCCCTGGACCTAAGGTCCTGGACCTGGACTTGAGGTGCTGGACCTGGATCTGAGGTTTTGGATTTGGACCTTAGTTCCTGGACCTGGTCCTGAGGTGCTGGACCTGGACCTGAGGTCCTGGACCTGGACCTGAGGTTCTGGACCTGGACCTGAGGTCCTGGCCCTGGACCTGAGGTCCTGTACCTGGAACTGAAGTCCTGGCCCTGCACCTGAGGTCCATGACCTGGACCTGAGGTCCTGGACTTGGACCTGAGGTCATGGACCTGAGGTCATGGACCTGGTCCTGAAGTCCTGGACCTGAGGTCCTGGACCTGGACCTGAGATCCTGGAACTGAGGTCCTGGACCTGAGGTCTTGGACCTGAGGTCCTGGAACTGGACCTGAGGGCCTGGACCTGGATCTGAGATCCTGGAACTGGAGCTGAGGTCCTGGACCTGAGGCCCTGGACCTGAGGTGCTTACCTGGAACTGAGGTCCTGGAACTGGAACTGAGTCCTGGACATTGATCTGAGGTCCTGGACCTGAGATCCTGGACCTGAGGTCCTGGGCCTGGACTTCAGGTCCTGGACATGGACCTGACATTCTGGACCTGAGATCCTGGACCTGAGGTCCTGGACCTGGACCTGAGGACCTGGACCTGTAACTGAGGTCCTGGACCTAGACCTGAGGTCCTGGACATTGAACTTAGGTCCTGGACCTAAGATCCTTGACCTGAGGTCCTGGACCTGGACCTGAGGTCCTGGACATGAGGCTCTGGACCTGGAACTGAGGTCCTGGACCTGGACCTGAGGTCCTGGACCTGGCCCTGAGATCCTGGACTGAGGTCCTGGACCTGAGATCCTGGACCTGGATCTGAAGTCCTGTACCTGGACCTGAGCTCATGTCCCTGGACCTGAGGTATTGGACCTGGACCTGAGGTCCTGGTCCTAGACCTGAGGTCCTGGAACCGGATCTGAGGTCCTCGTCCTGAAGTCCTGGACCTGAGGTCCTGGATATGGACCTTTGGTCCTGGAACTGTAGCTGAGGTCCTGGACCTGAGGCCCTGTACCTGAGGTCCTGGACCTGGACCTGACGTCCTCGACCTGGAAATGAGGTCCTGGACATTGAAGGGAGGTTCTGGACCTGAGGTCATGGACCTGAGGTCCTGGACCTGGACCTGAGGTCCTGGACCTGGACCTGATGTCTTGGTCCTGGAAATGAAGTCATGGACATTGAAGGGAGGTTCTGGACCTGAGGCCCTGGACCTGAGTTCCTGGACCTGGACAGGAGGTCCTGGACATGATGTCCTGTACCTGAGGTCCTGGACCTGGACCTGAGGTCCTGGACATGGACATGAGGTCCTGGACCTGAACCTGAGGTCCTGGACCTGAGGCCCTAGAACTGGACCAGAGGTCCTGTACCTGAGGTCCTGGACCTGAGGTCCTGTACCTGAACCTGAGGTCCTGGACATGGACCTGAGCTCATGTCCCTGGACCTGAGGACCTGGACCTGGACCTGAGGTCCTGGACCTAGACCTGAGGTTCTGGACATGAGGTCCAGGACCTGAAGTCCTTGACCTGGACCTGAGGTCCTGGACCAGGAACTGACGTCCTGGACATTGATCTGAGGTCCAGGACCTGAGGTCCTGGACCTAAGGTCCTGGGCCTGGACTTGAGGTCCTGGACCTGGACCTGAGTTCCTGGACCTGGACCTGAGGTCCTGGACCTGGACCTGAGGTCCTGGACTTGGACCTGAGGTCCTCGACCTGAGGTCATGGACCTGAGGTCCTGGACCTGGACCTGAGGTCCTGGACCTGGACCTGAGATCCTGGAATTGGAGCTGAGGTCCTGGAACTGAGGCCCTGGACCTGAGGTCCTTGACCTGGACCTGAGGTCCTGGACCTGGAACTGACGTCCTGGACATTGATCTGAGGTCCTGGACCTGAGGTCATGGACCTGAGGTCCTCGACCTGGACTTCAGGTCCTGGACATGGACCTGACGTTCTGGACCTGAGATCCTGGACCTGAGGTCCTGGACCTGGACTTCAGGGCCTGGACCTGGACCTGAGGTCCTGGACCTGAGGTACTGGACCTGAGGTCCTGGACCTGAACCTGACGTCCTGGACATGGACCTGACGTTCTGGACCTGAGGTCCTGGACCTGAGGTCCTGGACCTGGACCTGAGGTCCTGGACCTGGACCTAGACTTGAGGCCCTGGAACTGAGGTCCTGGACCTGAGGTCCTGGACCTGAGGTCCTGTCATTGGACCTGTGGTCCTGGACCTAGACCTGAAGTCCTGTACCTGGACCTGAGGTCCTGCACCTGGACCTGAGTTCCTGGACCTGGACCTCAGTACTTTGCCCTGGACCTGAGGTCCTGGACCTGGACCTGAAGTCCGGGACATTGAACTTATGTCCTGGACCTGAGATCCTTGACCTGACTTCCTGGACCTGGACCTGAGGTACTGGTCCTGAGGTCCTGGACCTGAGATCCTGGACCTGGACCTGAGGTCCTGGACCTGGAAATGAGGTCCTGGACCTGAAGCCCTGGACCTAAGTTCGAGGACCTGGACTTGAGGTACTGGACCTGGATCTGAGGTTTTGGATATGGACCTGAGTTCCTGGACCTGGTCGTGAGGTCCTGGACATGGATTTAAGGTCCTGGACCTGAGGTTCTGAACCTTGACCTTAGGTCCTGGACCTGGACCTGAGGTCCTGGCCCTGGACCTGAGGTCCTGGACCTGGACCTGAAGTCCTATACCTGGACCTGAGGTCCTGGCCTTGCACCTGAGGTCCTGCACCTGGACCTGAGGTCCTGGACATGGACCTGAGTTCTTTGCCCTGGACCTGAGGTCCTGGTCTTGGACCTGAGGTCCTGGACCTGGACCTGAGGACCTGGACCTGGACCTCAGGTCCTGGACCTGGACCTGAGGTCCTAGACATTGAACTTAGGTCCTGGACCTGAGATCCTTGACCTGAGTTCCTGGACTTGGAAGTGAGGTCCTGGACCTGAGATCCTGGATCTGAGATCCTGTACCTGGACCTGAGGTCGTGGACCTGGACCTGAGGTCCTGGACATGAGTTACTGGACCTGAGATCCTGGACCTGGACCTGAGATCCTGGACCTGGACCTGAGATCCTGGAAATGGAGCTGAGGTCCTGGACCTGAGGCCCTGGACCTGAGGTCCTGTCCCTGGACCTGAGGTCCTGGACCTGGACCTGAGGTCCTGGCCCTGGACCTGAGGTCCTGGCCCTGGACCTGAGGTCCTGGACCTGGACCTGAGTTTCTGGACCTGGACCTGAGGTCCTGGACCTGGACCTATGGTCCTGGCCCTGGACCTGAGGTCCTGGACCTGGAACTGAAGTTTTGCACCTGGACCTGAAGTCCTGGCCCTGCACCTGAGGTCCTGGACTTGGACCTGAGGTCCTGGACCTGAGGTCATGGACCTGGTCCTGAAGTCCTGGACCTGAGGTCCTGGACCTGGACCTGAGATCCTGGAACTGAGGTACTGGACCTGAGGTCTTGGACCTGAGGTCCTGGACCTGGACTTGATGTCCTGGACCTGGACCTGAGATCCTGGAACTGGAGCTGAGGTCCTGGACCTGAGGCCCTGGACCTGAGGTGTTTGACCTGGACCTGAGGTCATGGAACTGGAACTGATGTCCTGGACATTGATCTGAGGTCCGGGACCTGATGTCCTGGACCTGAGGCCCTGGAGCTGGACTTCAGGTCCTGGACATGGACCTGACATTCTGGACATGAGATCCTGGATCTGAAGTCCTGGACCTGGACTTCAGGGCCTGGACCTGGACCTGGGGTCCTAGACCTGGACCTGAGGTCCTGGACATGGACCTGACGTTCTGGACCTGAGGTCCTGGACCTGAGGTCCTGGACCTGGACCTGAGGTCCTAGACCTGGACCTGAGGTCCTGGACCTGGACCTAGACCTGAGGTCCTGGACCTGAGGTTCAGGACCTGAGGTCCTGGACCTGGACCTGAGGTCCTGGACATTGAACTTAGGTCCTGGACCTGAGATCCTTGACCTGAGGTCCTGGACCTGGACCTGAGGTCCTGGACCTGAGGTCCTGCACATGAGATCCCGGACCTGGACCTGAGGTCCTGGACCTGGACCTGAGGTTCTCGACAAGAGGCCCTGAACCTAAGTTCGAGGACCTGGACTTGAGGTCCTGGACCTGGATCTGAGATTTTGGATTTGGACCTGAGTTCCTGGACCTGGTCCTGAGGTCCTGGACATGGACCTGAGGTCCTGGACCTGAGGTTCAGGACCTGGACCTCAGGTCCTGGACATGGACCTGAGGTCCTGTACTTGGACCAGAGGTCCTGGACCGGAGGTCATGGACCTGAGGTCCTGGACCTGGACCTGAGGTCCTGGACCTGGACCTGAGATCCTGAAACTGGAGCTGAGGTCCTGGAACTGAGTCCCTGGACCTGAGGTCCTTGACCTGGACCTGAGGTCCTGGACCTGGAACTGACGCCCTGGACATTGATCTGAGGTCCTGGACCTGAGGTCATGGACCTGAGGTCCTGTACCTAGACTTCAGGTCTTGTACATGGACCTGACGTTCTGGACCTGAGATCCTGGACCTGAGGTCCTGGACCTGGACTTTAGTGCCTGGACCTGGACCTGAGGTCCTGGACCTGAGGTCCTGGACCTGAACCTGAGGTCCTGGACATGGACCTGATGTTCTGGACCTGAGGTCCTTGACCTGATGTCCTGGACCTGGACCTGAGGTCCTGGACCTGGACCTAGACTTGAGGTCCTGAACCTGAGATCCTGGACCTGAGGTCCTGGACCTGAGGTCCTGTCCCTGGACCTGTGGTACTGGACCTGGACCTGAAGTCCTGTACCTGGACCTGAGGTTCTGGCCCTGCACCTGAGGTCCTGGACCTGGACCTGAGTTCCTGGACCTGGACCTGAGTTCTTTGCCCTGGACCTGAGGTCCTGGACCTGGACCTGAGGTCCTGGACCTGGACCTGAGGTCCGGGACATTGAACTCAGGTCCTGGACCTGAGGTCCTGCACCTGAGATCCTGGACCTGGACCTGAGGTCCTGGACCTGAAGCCCTGGACCTAAGTTCGAGGACCTGGACTTGAGGTCCTGGACCTGGATCTGAGGTTTTGGATATGGACCTGAGTTCCTGGACCTGGTCCTGAGGTCCTGGCCCTGGACCTGAGGTCCTGGACCTGGACCTGAAGTCCTGTACCTGGACCTGAGGTCCTGGCCCTGCACCTGAGGTCCTGCATCTGGACCTGAGGTCCTGGACCTGGTCCTGAGTTCTTTGCCCTGGACCTGAGGTCCTGGACTTGGACCTGAGGTCCTGGACCTGGACCTGAGGACCTGGACCTGGACCTGAGGTCCTGGACCTGGACCTGAATTCCTGGACATTGAACTTAGGTCCTGGACCTGAGATCCTTGACCTGAGTTCCTGGACCTGGAAGTGAGGTCCTGGACCTGAGGTCCTGGACCTGAGATCCTGGACCTGGGCCTGAGGTCCTGGAACTGGACCTGAGGTCCTGGACATGAGTTACTGGACCTGAGATCCTAGACCTGGACCTGAGATCCTGGACCTGGACCTGAGGTCCTGGAAATGGAACTGAGGTCCTGGACCTGAGGCCCTGGACCTAAGGTCCTGTACCTGGTCTTGAGGTGCTGGACCTGTTTCTGAGGTTTTGGATTTGGAACTGAGTTCGTGGACCTGGTCCTGAGGTCCTGGACATGGACCTGAGGACCTGGACCTGAGGTCCTGTCCCTGGACCTGAGGGCCTGGACCTGGACCTGAGGGCCTGGCCCTGGACCTGAGGTCCTGGCCCTGGACCTGAGGTCCTGGCCCTGGACCTGAGGTCCTGGACTTGGACCTCAGGTTCTGGACCTGGACCTGAGGTCCTGGACCTGTACCTGAGGTCCAGGCCCTGGACCTGAGGTCCTGGACCTGGAACTGAAGTCCTGTTCCTGGACTTGAAGTCCTGGCCCTTCACCTGAGGTCCTGGATTGGACCTGAGGTCCTGGACCTGAGGTCATGGACCTGGTCCTGAAGTCCTGGACCTGAGGTCCTGGACCTGGACCTGAGATCCTGGAACTGAGGTCCTGGACCTGAGGTCTTGGACCTGAGGTCCTGGACCTGGACCTGAGGTCCTGGACCTGGACCTGAGATCCTGGAACTGGAGCTGAGGTCCTGGACCTGAGGCCCTGGACCTGAGGTGCTTGACCTGGACCTGAGGTCATGGAACTGGAACTGACGTCCTGGACATTGATCTGAGGTCCTGGACCTGAGGTCCTGGACCTGAGGTCCTGGACCTGAGGTCCTGGACCTGGACTTCAGGTCCTGGACATGGACCTGACATTCTGGACCTGAGATCCTGGACCTGAGGACCTGGACCTGGACCAGAGGTCCTGGACCAGTACCTGAGGTCCTGGACCTGGACCTGAGGTCCTGGACCTGAGGTCCTGGACCTGAGGTCCTGGACCTGAGATCCTGGACCAGGAAGTGAGTTCCTGGACATGGACCTGAGGACCTGGACCTGAAATCCTGGACCTGAGGTCCTGGACCTGGACTTCAGGGCCTGGACCTGGACCTGAGGTCCTGAACCTGGACCTGAGGTCCTGGACATGGACCTGACGTTCTGGACATGAGGTCCTGGACCTGAGGTCCTGTACCTGAGATCCCGGACATGGACCTGAGATCCTGGACCTAGATCTGAGGTTTTGGATTTGGACCTGAGTTCCTGGACCTGGTCCTGAGGTCCTGGACATTGACCTGAGTTCCTGGACCTGAGGTTCTGGACCTGGACCTGAGGTCCTGGAACTGGACCTGAGGTCCTGGCCCTGGACCTGAGGTCCTGGCCCTGGACCTGAGGTCCTGGACCTGGACCTGAAGTCCTGTACCTGGACCTGAGAAATTGGGCCTGGACCTGAGTTCTTGGACCTGGACCTGAGTTCCTGGACCTGGACCTGAGGTCCTGGACCTGGACCTGAGATCCTGGACCTGGACCTGAGTTCTTGGCCCTGGACCTGAGGTCCTGGACATGGACTTGAGGTCCTGGACCGGGACCTGAGTACCTGGACCTAGACCTGAGGTCCTGGACATTGAACTTAGGTCCTGGACCTGAGATCCTTGACCTGAGGTCCTGGACCAGGACCTGAGGTCCTGGACCAGGACCTGAGGTCCTGGACCTGGATCTTAGGTTTTGGACTTGGACCTGAGTTCCTGGACCTGGACCTGAGGTCCTGGACCTGGACCTGAGGTCCTGGACCTGGACCTGAGGTCCTGGACCTGGATCTTAGGTTTTGGATTTGGACCTGAGTTCCTGGACCTGGACCTGAGGTCCTGGACCTGGACCTGAGGTCCTGGACCTGGACCTGAGGTCCTGGCACTGGACCTGAGGTCCCTGCCCTGGACCTGAGGTCCTGGACCTGGACCTGAAGTCCTGGATCTGGACCTGAAGTCCTGGCCCTGCACCTGAGGTCCTGGAACTGTACCTTAAGTCCTGTACCTGGATCTGAGGTCCTGGCCCTGCACCTGAGGTCCTGGACCTGGACCTGAGATCCTGAAACTGGACCTGACTTCTTGGCCCTTGACCTGAGGTCCTGGACCTGGACTTGAGATCCTGGACATGGACCTGAGGACCTGGACCTGGACCTGAGGTCCTGGCCCTAGACCTGATTTCCTGGACATTGAACTTAGGTCCTGGACATAAGATCCTTGACCTGAAGTCCTAGACCTGGACCTGAGGTCCTGGACATGAGGTCCTTGACCTGGACCTGAAGTCCTCTACCTGGACCTGAATCCTGGCCCTGCACCTGAGGTCCTGGACCTGAGATCCTTGACCTGAGGTCCTGAACCTGGACCTTAGGTCCTGGACCTGGACATGAGGTCCTGGACCTGAGGTCCTGGACCAGGACCTGAGGTCCTGGACCTGGACCTGAGGTCCTGGATTTGAGGTCCTGGACCTGATATCCTGGACCTGGACCTGAGGTCCTGGAAATGGAGCTGCGGTCCTGGACCTGAGGCCCTGGACCTAAGGTCCTGGACCTGGACTTGAGGTCCTGGACCTGGATCTGAGGTCCTGGCCCTGCACCTGAGGTCCTGGACCTGGACCTGAGATCCTGAACCTGGACCTGAGTTCTTGGCCCTGGACCTGAGGTCCTGGACCTGAACTTGAGGTCCTGGACCTGGACCTGAGGACCTGGACCTGGACCTGAGGTCCTGGACCTAGACCTGAGTTCCTGGACATTGAACTTAGGTCCTGGACCTGAGATCCTTGACCTGACGTCCTGGACCTGGACCTGAGGTCCTGGACATGAGGTCCTGGACCTGGAACTGAAGTCGTGGACCTGGACCTGAGGTCCTGGACCTGAGGTCCTGGACCAGGACCTGAGGTCCTGGACCTGGACCTGAGGTCCTGGACCTGAGGTCCTGGACCTGAGATCCTGGACCTGGACCTGAGGTCCTGGAAATGGAGCTGAGGTGCTGGACCTGAGGCCCTGGACCTAAGGTCCTGGACCTGGACCTGAAGTCCGGTACCTGGACCTGAGGTCCTGGCCCTGCACCTGAGGTCCTGGACCTGGACCTGAATTCGTGGACCTGGACCTTAGGTCCTTGACCTGATGTTCTGGACATGAACCTGAGGTCCTGGAACCGGACCTGAGGTCCTCGTCCTGAGGTCCTGGACCTGAGGTCCTGGATATGGACCTTTGGTCCTGGAACTGGAGCTGAGGTCCTGGAACTGAGGCCCTGTACCTGAGGTCCTGGACCTGGACCTGAAGTCCTCGACCTGGAAATGAGGTCCTGGACATTGAAGGGAGGTTCTGGACCTGAGGTCCTGGACCTGAGGTCCTGGACCTGGAGCTGAGGTCCTGCACCTGGACCTGATGTCTTGGTCCTGGAAATGAGGTCATGGACATTGAAGGGAGGTTCTGGACCTGAGTTCCTGGACCTGAGGTCCTGGACCTGGACCTGAGGTACTGGATATGGGCATGAGGTCCTGGACCTGAACCTGAGGTCCTGGACCTGAGGCCCTAGAACTGGACCAGAGGTCCTGGACCTGAGTTCCTGGACCTGAAGTCCTGTACCTGAAGTCCTGGAACTGGACCTGAGGTCCTGGACCTGGACCTGAGATCCTGGACATGAGGTCCTGGACCTGATGTCCTTGACCTGGACCTGAGGTCCTGGACCAGGAACTGACTTCCTGGACATTGATCTGAGGTCCTGGACCTGAGGTCCTGGACCTGAGATCCTGGGCCTGGACTTGAGGTCCTTGACCTGGACCTGAGGTCCTGGACCTGTACTTGACGTCCTGGACCTGGACTGATATCCTGTATTTGGGCCTGAGTTCCTGGACCTGGACCTGAGGTCCTGGACATGGACCAGACGTTCTAGACCTGAGGTCCTGGAACTGAGGTCCTGGACCTGGACCTGAGGTCCTGGACCTGGACCTAGACCTGAGGTCCTGGACCTGAAGTCCTGGACCTGAGGTCCTGTCCCGGGACCTGAGGTCCTGGACCTGGACCTGAAGTCCTGTACCTGGACCTGAGGTCCTGGCCCTGCACCTGAGGTTCTGCACCTGGCCCTGAGGTCCTGGACCTGGACCTAGACCTGAAGTCTTGGACCTGAGGTCCTGGACCTGTGGTCATATCCCTGGACCTGAGGTCCTGGAAGTGGACCTGAAGTCCTGCACCTAGACCTGAGTTCTTTGCCCTGGACCTGAGGTCCTGGACATGGACTTGAGGTCCTGGACCTGGACCTGAGGACCTGGACCTGGACCTGAGGTCCTGAAACTAGACCTGAGGTCCTGGACCTTGAACTTAGGTCCTGGACCTGAGATCCGTAACCTGATTTGCTTTACCCGGAACTGAGGTCCTGGACCTGAGTTCCTGGACCTGAGATCCCGGACCTGGACCTGATGTCCTGGACCTGGACCTGAGGTACTGGACCTGAGGCCCTGGACCTAAGGTCGAGGACCTGGACTTCAGGTCCTGGACCTGGATCTGAGGTTTTGGATTTGAACCTGAATTCCTGGACCTGGTCCTGAGGTCCTGGACATGGACCTGAGGTCCTGGACCTGAGGTTCTGGACCTGGACCTGAGGTCCTGGACCTGGACCTGAGGTCCTGGCCCTGGACCTGAGGTCCTGGACCTGGACCTGAAGTCCTATACCTGGACCTGAGATCCTGGACCTGGACCTGAGTTCTTGGCCTTGGACCTGAGGTCCTGGACCTGGACCTGAGGTCCTGGACCTGGACCTGAGGACCTGGACCTGGACCTGAGGTCCTGGACCTGGACCTGAGGTCCTGGACATTGAACTTAGGTCTTGGACCTGAGATCCTTGACCTGATTTGCTGGACCTGGACATGAGGTCCTGGACCTGAGGCCCTGGACCTAAGGTCGAGGACGTGGACTTGAGGTCCTGGACCTGGATCTGAGGTTTTGGATTTGGACCTGAGTTCCTGGACCTGGTCCTGAGGTCCTGGACATGGACCTGAGGTCCTGGACCTGAGGTTCTGGACCTGGAACTGAGGTCTTGGACCTGGACCTGAGGTCCTGGACCCGGACCTGAAGTCCTGTACCTGGACCTGAATTCCTGGACCTGGACCTGAGTTCTTGGCCCTGGACCTGAGGTCCTGGACGTGGACCTGAGGTCCTGGACCTGGACCTGAGATCCTGGACCTGGACCTGAGTTCTTTGCCTGGACCTGAGGTCCTGGACATGGACTTGAGGTCCTGGACCTGGACCTGAGGACCTGGACCTAGACCTGAGGTCCTGGACATTGAACTTATGTCCTGAGATCCTTGACCTGAGGTACTGGACCGGGACCTTAGGTCCTGGACCTGGACCTGAGGTCCTAGACCTGAGGTCCTGGACCAGGACCTGAGGTCCTGGACCTGGACCTGAGGTCATGGACCTGAGGTCCTGGACCTGAGATCCTGGACCTGGAACTGAGGTCCTGGAAATGGAACTGAGGTCCTGGACCTGAGGCCCTGGACTTGAGGTCCTGGACCTGGACTTGAGGTCCTGGACCTGGATCTGAGGTTTTGGATTTGGACCTGAGTTCCTGGACCTGGTCCTGAGTTCCTGGACATGGACCTGATGTCCTGGCCCTGGACTTGAAGTCCTGGCCCTGGACCTGAGGTCCTGGACCTGGACCTGAAGTCCTGGATCTGGACCTGAAGTCCTGGCCCTGCACCTGAGGTCCTGGACCTGTACCTGAAGTCCTGTATCAGGATCTGAGGTCCTGGCCCTTCACCTGAGGTCCTGGACCTGGACCTGAGATCCTGAACCTGGACCTGAGTTCTTGGCCCTGGACCTGAGGTCCTGGACCTGGACTTGAGGTCCTGGACCTGGACCTGAGGACCTGGACCTGGACCTGAGGTCCTGGACCTAGACCTGAGTTCCTGGACATTGAACTTAGATCCTGGACCTGAGATCCTTGACTTGACATCCTGGACCTGGACCTGAGGTCCTGGACATGAGGTCCTGGACCTGGAACTGAGGTCCTGGACCTGGACCTGAGGTCCTGGACCTGAGGTCCTGGACCTGAGATCCTGGACCTGGACCTGAGGTCCTGGAAATGGAGCTGAGGTCCTGGACCTGAGGCCCTGGACCTAAGTTCCTGGACCTGGACCTGAAGTCCGGTACCTGGACCTGAGGTCCTGGCCCTGCACCTGAGGTCCTGGACCTGGACCTGAATTCGTGGACCTGGACCTTAGGTCCTGGACCTGATGTCCTGGACATGAACCTGAGGTCCTGGAACCGGACCTGAGGTCCTCGTCCTGAGGTCCTGGACCTGAGGTCCTGGATATGGACCTTTGGTCCTGGAACTGGAGCTGAGGTCCTGGAACTAAGGCCCTGTACCTGAGGTCCTGGGCCTGGACCTGAAGTACTCGACCTGGAAATGAGGTCCTTGACATTGAAGGGAGGTTCTGGACCTGAGGTCCTGGACCTGAGGTCCTGGACCTGGAGCTGAGGTCCTGGACCTGGACCTGATGTCTTGTTCCTGGAAATGAGGTCATGGACATTGAAGGGATGTTCTGGACCTGAGTTCCTGGACCTGAGGTCCTGGACCTGGACAGGAGGTCCTGGACATGATGTCCTGTACCTGAGGTCCTGGACCTGTACCTGAGGTCCTGGACATGGACATGAGGTCCTGGACCTGAACCTGAGGTCCTGGACCTGAGGCCCTAGAACTGGACTAGAGTTCCTGGACCTGAGGTCCTGGACCTGAGGTCCTGGACCTGAACCTGAGGTCCTGGACATGGACCTGAGCTCATGTCCCTGGACCTGAGGTCCTGGACCTCGACATGAGGTCCTGGACCTAGACCTGAGGTCCTGGACCTGAGGTCCAGGACCTGGACCTGAGGTCCTGGACCTGAAGTCCTGTACCTGAAGTCCTGGAACTGGACCTGAGGTCCTGGACCTGGACCTGAGATCCTGGACATGAGGTCCTGGACCTGAAGTCCTTGACCTGGACCTGAGGTCCTGGACCAGGAACTGACGTCCTGGATATTGATCTGAGGTCCTGGACCTGAGGTCCTAGACCTGAGATCCTGTGCCTGGACTTGAGGTCCTGGACATGGACCTGAGGTCCTGGACCTGGACTGAGATCCTGTATTTGGGCCTGAGTTCCTGGACCTGGACCTGAGGTCCTGGACATGGACCAGACGTTCTAGACCTGAGGTCATGGAACTGAGGTCTTGGACCTGGACCTGAGTTCCTGGACCTGGACCTAGACCTGAGGTCCTGGACCTGAGGTCCTGGACCTGAGGTCCTGTCCCTGGACCTGAGGTCCGGGACCTGGACCTGAAGTCCTGTACCTGGACCTGAGGTCCTGGCCCTGCACCTGAGGTCCTGCACCTGGACCTGAGGTCCTGGACCTGGACCTAGACCTGAGGTCCTGTACCTGAGGTCCTGGACCTGAGGTCATGTACCTGGACCTGAGGTCCTGGTAGTGGACCTGAAGTCCTGTACCTGGACCTGAGTTCTTTGCCCTGGACCTGAGGTCCTGGACATGGACTTGAGGTCCTGGACCTGGACCTGAGGACCTGGACCTGGACCTGGACCTGAGGTCCTGAACCTAGACCTGAGGTCCTGGACATTGAACTTAGGTCCTGGACCTGAGATCCTTGACCTGAGGTCCTGGACCTGGACCTGAGGTCCTGGACCTGAGGTCCTGGAACTGAGATCCTGGACCTGGACGTGAGGTTCTGGAAATGGAGCTGAGGTCCTGGACCTGAGGCCCTGGACCTAAGGTCCTGGACCTGGACTTGAGGTCCTGGACCTGGATCTGAGGTTTTGGATTTGGACCTGAGTTCCTGGACCTGGTCCTGAGGTCTTGGACATGGACCTGAAGACCTGGACCTGTGATCCTGGACCTGAGGTCCTGGACCTGGACTTCAGGGCCTGGACCTAGACCTGAGGTCCTGGACCTGGACCTGAGGTCCTGGACATGGACCTGACGTTCTGGACCTGGACCTAGACCTGAGTCCTGGACCTGAGGTCCTGGACCTGAAGTCCTGTACCTGGACCTGAGGTCCAGGCCCTGCACCTGAGGTCCTGCACCTGGACTTGAGGTCCTGGACCTGCACCTGAGTTCTTTGCCCTGGACCTGAGGTCCTGGACCTGGACCTGAGGTCCTGGACCTGGACCTGAGGTCCTGGACCTGGATCTGAGGTTTTGGATTTGGACCTGAGTTCCTGGACCTGGTCCTGAGGTCCTGGACATGGACCTGAGGTCCTGGACCTGAGGTTCTGGAACTGGACCTGAGGTCCTGGACCTGGACCTGAGGTCATGGCCCTGGTCCTGAGGTCCTGGACCTGGACCTGAAGTCCTGTACCTGGACCAGAGATCCTGGACCTGGACCTGAGTTCTTGGCCCTGGACCTGAGGTCCTGGAACTGGACCTGATGTCCTGGACCTGGACCTGAGGTCCTGGACATTGAACTTAGGTCCTGGAACTGAGATCCTTGACCTGATTTGCTGGACCTGGACATGAGGTCGTGGACCTGAGGTCCTGGACCTGAGATCCCGGACCTGGACCTGAGGTCCTGGACCTGGACCTGAGGTCCTGGACCTGAGGCCCTGGACCTAAGGTCGAGGACCTGGACTTGAGGTCCTGGACCTGGATTTGAGGTTTTGGATTTGGACCTGAGTTCCTGGACCTGGTCCTGAGGTCCTGGACATGGACCTGAGGTCCTGGACCCGGACCTGAAGTCCTGGACCTGGACCTGAATTCCTGGACCTGGACCTGAGTTCTTGGCCCTGGACCTGAGGTCCTGGACGTGGACCTGAGGTCCTGGACCTGGACCTGAGATTCTGGAACTGGACCTGAGTTCTTGGCCCTGGACCTGAGGTCCTGGACATGGACTTGAGGTCCTGGACCTGGACCTGAGGACCTTGACCTAGTCCTGAGGTCCTGGACATTGAACTTAGGTCCTGGACCTGAGATCCTTGACCTGAGGTCCTGGACCTGGACCTTAGGTCCTCGACCTGGACCTGAGGTCCTAGACCTGAGGTCCTGGACCAGGACCTGAGGTCCTGGACCTGGACCTGAGGTCATGGACCTGAGGTCCTGGACCTGAGATCCTGGACCTGGACCTGAGGTCCTGGGAATGGAGCTGAGGTCCTGGACCTGAGGCCCTGGACCTAAGGTCCTGGACCTGGACTTGAGGTCCTGGACCTGGATCTGAGGTTTTGGATTTGGACCTGAGTTACTGGACCTGGTCCTGAGGTCCTCGACATGGACCTGAGGACCTGGACCTGAGGTCCTGGCCCTGGACCTGAGGTCCTGTCCCTGGACTTGAAGTCCTGGCCCTGGACCTGAGGTCCTGGCCCTGGACCTGAGGTCCTGGACCTGGACCTGAGGTTCTGGACATGGACCTGAAGTCCTGGACCTGGATCTGAGGTCCCTGCCCTGGACCTGAGGTCCTGGAACTGGACCTGAAGTCCTGGATCTGGACCTGAAGTCCTGGCCCTGCACCTGAGGTCCTGGACCTGTACCTGAAGTCCTGTACCTGGAATGAGGTCCTGGCCATGCACCTGAGGTCCTGGACCTGGACCTGAGATCCTGAACCTGGACCTGAGTTCTTGGCCCTGGACCTGAGGTCCTGGACCTGGACTTGTGGTCCTGGACCTGGACCTGAGGACCTGGACCTGGACCTGAGGTCCTGGACCTAGACCTGAATTCCTGGACATTGAACTTAGGTCCTGGACCTGAGATCCTTGACCTGACGTCCTGGACCTGGACCTGAGGTCCTGGACCCTAGGTCCTGGACCAGGAACTGAGGTCCTGGACCTGGACCTGAGGTCCTGGACCTGAGGTCCTGGACCTGAGATCCTGGACCTGGACCTGAGGTCCTGGAAATGGAGCTGAGGTCCTGGACCTGAGGCCCTGGACCTAAGGTCCTGGACCTGGAACTGAAGTCCCGTACCTGGACCTGAGGTCCTGGCCCTGCACCTGAGGTCCTGGACCTGGACCTGAATTCGTGGACCTGGACCTTAGGTCCAGGACCTGATGTCCTGGACATGAACCTGAGGTCCTGGAACTGGAACTGAGGTCCTCGTCCTGAGGTCCTAGACCTGAGGTCCTGGACATGGACATGAGGTCCTGGACCTGAACCTGAGGTCCTGGACCTGAGGCCCTAGAACTGGACCAGAGTTCCAGGACCTGAGGTCCTGGACCTGAGGTCCTGGACCTGAACCTGAGGTCCTGGACATGGACCTGAGCTCATGTCCCTGGACCTGAGTTCCTGGACCTCGACCTGAGGTCCTGGACCTAGACCTGAGGTCCTGGACCTGAGGTCCAGGACCTGGACTTGAGGTCCTGGACCTGAAGTCCTGTACCTGAAGTCCTGGAACTGGACCTGAGATCCTGGACCTGGACCTGAGATCCTGGACATGAGGTCCTGGACCTGAAGTCCTTCACCTGGACCTGAGGTCCTGGACCAGGAACTGACGTCCTGGACATTGATCTGAGGTCCTGGACCTGAGGTCCTAGACCTGAGGTCCTGGACCTGGACTGAGATCCTCTATTTGGGCCTGAGTTTCTGGACCTGGACCTGAGGTCCTGGACATGGACCAGACGTTGTAGACCTGAGGTCCTGGAACTGAGGTCCTAGACCTGGACATGAGGTCCTGGACCTGGACCTAAACATGAGGTCCTGGACCTGAGGTCCTGGACCTGAGGTCCTGTCCCTGGACCTGAGGTCCGGGACCAGGACCTGAAGTCCTGTACCTCGACCTGAGGTCCTGGCCCTGCACCTGAGGTCCTGCACCTGGACCTGAGGTCCTGGACCTGGACCTAGACCTGAGGTCCTGTACCTGAGGTCCTGGACCTGAGGTCATGTACCTGGACCTGAGGTCCTGGAAGTGGACCTGAAGTCCTGTACCTGGACCTGAGTTCTTTGCCCTGGACCTGAGGTCCTGGACATGGACTTGAGGTCCTGGACCTGGACCTGAGGACCTGGACCTGGACCTGAGGTCCTGAACCTAGACCTGAGGTCCTGGACATTGAACTTAGGTCCTGGACCTGAGATCCTTGACCTGAGGTCCTGGACCTGGACCTGAGGTCCTGGACCTGAGGTCCTGGAACTGAGATCCTGGACCTGGACGTGAGGTCCTGGAAATGGAGCTGAGGTCCTGGACCTGAGGCCCTGGACCTAAGTTCCTGGACCTGGACTGAGGTCCTGGACCTGGATCTGAGGTTTTGGATTTGGACCTGAGTTCCTGGATCTGGTCCTGAGGTCCTGGACATGGACCTGAAGACCTGGACCTGAGATCCTGGACCTGAGGTCCTGGACCTGGACTTCAGGGCCTGGACCTAGACCTGAGGTCCTGGACCTGGACCTGAGGTCCTGGACATGGACCTGACGTTCTGGACCTGGACCTAGACCTGAGGTCCTGGACCTGAGGTCCTGGACCTGAAGTCCTGTACCTGGACCTGAGGTCCAGGCCCTGCACCTGAGGTCCTGGACCTGGACCTGAGGTCCTGGACCTGGACCTGATTTCTTTGCCCTGGACCTGAGTTCCTGGAACTGGACCTGAGGTCCTGGACCTGGACCTGAGGTCCTGGACCTGGACCTGAGGTCCTGGACATTGAACTTAGGTCCTGGACCTGAGATCCTTCACCTGATTTGCTGGACCCGGACCTGAGGTCCTGGACCTGAGGTCCTGGACCTGAAATCCCGGACCTGACCCTGAGGTCCGGGACCTGGACCTGAGGTACTGGACCTGAGGCCCTGGACCTAAGTTCGAGGACCTGGACTTGAGGTCCTGGACCTGGATCTGAGGTTTTGGATTTGGACCTGAGTTCCTGGACCTGGTCCTGAGGTCCTGGACATGGACCTGAGGTCCTGGACCTGAGGTTCTGGACCTGGACCTGAGGTCCTGGACCTGGACCTGAGGTCCTGGCCCTGGACCTGAGGTCCTGGACCTGGACCTGAAGTCCTGGACATTGAACTTAGGTCCTGGACCTGAGATCCTTGACCTGATTTGCTGGACCTGGACATGAGGTCCTGGACCTGAGGTACTGGACCTGAGATCCCGGACCTGGACCTGAGGTCCTGGACCTGGACCTGAGGTCCTGGACCTGAGGCCCTGGACCTAAGGTCGAGGACCTGGACTTGAGGTCCTGGACCTGGATCTTAGGTTTTGGATTTGGACCTGAGTTCCTGGACCTGGTCCTGAGGTCCTGTACATGGACCTGAGGTCCTGGACCCGGACCTGAAGTCCTGGACCTGGATCTGAATTCCTGGACCTGGACCTGAGTTCTTGGCCCTGGACCTGAGGTCCTGGACGTGGACCTGAGGTCCTGGACCTGGACCTGATATCCTGGACCTGGACCTGAGTTCTTGGCCCTGGACCTGAGGTACTGGACATGGACTTGAGGTCCTGGACCTGGACCTGAGGACCTTGACCTAGACCTGAGGTCCTGGATATTGAACTTAGGTCCTGGACCTGAGATCCTTGACCTGAGGTCCTGGACCTGGACCTTAGGTCCTCGACCTGGACCTGAGGTCCAAGACCTGAGGTCCTGGACCAGGACCTGAGGTCCTGGACCTGAACCTGAGGTCATGGACCTGAGGTCCTGTACCTGAGATCCTGGACCTGGACCTGAGGTCCTGGGAATGGAGCTGAGGTCCTGGACCTGAGGCCCTGGACCTAAGGTCCTGGACCTGGACTTGAGGTCCTGGACCTGGATCTGAGGTTTTGGATTTGGACATGAGTTCCTGGACCTGGTCCTGAGGTCCTGGACATGGACCTGAGGACCTGGACCTGAGGTCCTGGCCCTGGACCTGAGGTCCTGTCCCTGGACTTGAAGTCCTGTCCCTGGACCTGAGGTCCTGGACCTGGACCTGAGTTTCTGGACATGGACCTGAAGTCCTGGACCTGGATCTGAGGTCCCTGCCCTGGACCTGAGGTTCTGGAACTGGAACTGAAGTCCTGGATCTGGACCTGAAGTCCTGGCCCTGCACCTGAGGTCCTGGACCTGTACCTGAAGGCCTGTACCTTGATCTGAGGTCCTGGCCCTGCACCTGAGGTCCTGGACGAGGACCTGAGATCCTGAACCTGGACCTGAGTTCTTGGCCCTGGACCTGAGGTCCTGGACCTGGACTTGAGGTCCTGGACCTGGACCTGAGGACCTGGACCTGGACCTGAGGTCCTGGACCTAGACCTGATTTCCTGGACATTGAACTTAGGTCCTGGACCTGAGATCCTTGACCTGACGTCCTGGACCTGGACCTGAGGTGCTGGACATGAGGTCCTGGACCTGGAAGTAAGGTCCTGGACCTGGACCTGAGGTCCTGGACCTGAGGTCCTGGACCAGGAACTGAGGTCCTGGACCTGGACCTGAGGTCCTGGACCTGAGGTCCTGGACCTGAGATCCTGGACCTGGACCTGAGGTCCTGGAAATGGAGCTGAGGTCCTGGACCTGAGGCCCTGGACCTAAGGTCCTGGACCTGGAACTGAAGTCCGGTACCTGGACCTGAGGTCCTGGCCCTGCACCTGAGGTCCTGGACCTCGACCTGAATTCGTGGACCTGGACCTTAGGTCCTGGACCTGATGTCCTGGACATGAACCTGAGGTCCTGGAACTGGAACTGAGGTCCTCGTCCTGAGGTCCTGGACCTGAGGTCCTGGAAATGGACCTTTGTTCCTGGAACTGGAGCTGAGGTCTTGGAACTGAGGCCCTGTACCTGAGGTCCTGGACCTGGACCTGAATTCCTCGACCTGGAAATGAGGTCCTGGACATTGAAGGGAGGTTCTGGACCTGAGGTCCTTGACCTGAGGTCCTGGACCTGGAGCTCTGGTCCTGGACCTGCACCTGATGTCTTGGTCCTGGAAATGAGGTTATCGACATTGAAGGGAGGTTCTGGACATGATGTCCTGTACCTGAGGTCCTGGACCTGGACCTGAGGTCCTGGACATGGACCTGAGTTCCTGGACCTGAACCTGAGGTCCTGGACCTGAGGCCCTAGAACTGGACCAGAGGTCCTGGACCTGAGGTCCTGGACCTGAGGTCCTGGACCTGAGGTCCTGGACCTGAACCTGAGGTCCTGGAAATGGACCTGAGCTCATGTCCCTGGACCTGAGGTCCAGGACCTCGACCTGAGGTCCTGGACCAAGACCTGAGGTCCTGGACCTGAGGTCCAGGACCTGGACCTGAGGTCCTGGACCTGAAGTCCTGTACCTGAAGTCCTGGAACTGGACCTGAGGTCCTGGACCTGGACCTGAGATCCTGAACATTGAACTTAGGTCCTGGACCTGAGATACTTGACTTGAGGTCCTGGACCTGGACCTTAGTTCCTGGACCTGGACCTGAGGTCCTAGACCTGAGGTCCTGGACCAGGACCTGAGGTCTTGGACCTGGACCTGAGGTCATGGACCTGAGGTCCTGGACCTGAGATCCTGGACCTGGACCTGAGGTCCTGGAAATGGAGCTGAGGTCCTGGACCTGAGGCCCTGGACCTAAGGTCCTGGACCTGGACTTGAGGTCCTGGACCTGGATCTGAGGTTTTGGATTTGGACCTGTGTTCCTGGACCTGGTCCTGAGGTCCTGGACATGGACCTGAGGACCTGGACCTGAGGTCCTGGCCCTGGACCTGAGGTCCTGTTCCTAAACTTGAAGTCCTGGCCCTGGACCTGAGATCCTGGACCTGGACCTGAGGTTCTGGACCTGGACCTGAAGTCCTGGACCTGGATCTGAGGTCCCTGCCCTGGACCTGAGGTCCTGGACCTGGACCTGAGATCCTGAAGCTGGACCTGAGTTCTTGGCCCTGGACCTGAGGTCCTGGTCCTGGACTTGAGGTCCTGGACCTGGACCTGAGGACCTGGACCTGGACCTGAGGTCCTGGACCTAGACCTGAGTTCCTGGACATTGAACTTAGGTCCTGGACCTGAGATCCTTGACCTGACGTCCTGGACCTGGACCTGAGGTCCTGGACATGAGGTCCTGGACCTGGACCTGAGGTCCTGGACCTGGACCTGAGGTCCTGGACCTGAGGTCCTGGACCAGGACCTGAGGTCCTGGACCTGGACCTGAGGTCCTGGACCTGAGATCCTGGAACTGGACCTGAGGTCCTGGAAATGGAGCTGAGGTCCTGGACATGAGGCCCTGGACCTAAGGTCCTGGACCTGGACCTGAATTCCGGTACCTGGACCTGAGGTCCTGGCCCTGCACCTGAGGTCCTGGACCTCGACCTGAATTCGTGGACCTGGACCTTAGGTCCTGGACCTGATGTCCTGGACATGAACCTGAGGTCCTGGAACTGGAACTGAGGTCCTCGTCCTGAGGTCCTGGACCTGAGGTCCTGGAAATGGACCTTTGTTCCTGGAACTGGAGCTGAGGTCTTGGAACTGAGGCCCTGTACCTGAGGTCCTGGACCTGGACCTGAATTCCTCGACCTGGAAATGAGGTCCTGGACATTGAAGGGAGGTTCTGGACCTGAGGTCCTTGACCTGAGGTCCTGGACCTGGAGCTCTGGTCCTGGACCTGCACCTGATGTCTTGGTCCTGGAAATGAGGTTATCGACATTGAAGGGAGGTTCTGGACATGATGTCCTGTACCTGAGGTCCTGGACCTGGACCTGAGGTCCTGGACATGGACCTGAGTTCCTGGACCTGAACCTGAGGTCCTGGACCTGAGGCCCTAGAACTGGACCAGAGGTCCTGGACCTGAGGTCCTGGACCTGAGGTCCTGGACCTGAGGTCCTGGACCTGAACCTGAGGTCCTGGAAATGGACCTGAGCTCATGTCCCTGGACCTGAGGTCCAGGACCTCGACCTGAGGTCCTGGACCAAGACCTGAGGTCCTGGACCTGAGGTCCAGGACCTGGACCTGAGGTCCTGGACCTGAAGTCCTGTACCTGAAGTCCTGGAACTGGACCTGAGGTCCTGGACCTGGACCTGAGATCCTGAACATTGAACTTAGGTCCTGGACCTGAGATACTTGACTTGAGGTCCTGGACCTGGACCTTAGTTCCTGGACCTGGACCTGAGGTCCTAGACCTGAGGTCCTGGACCAGGACCTGAGGTCTTGGACCTGGACCTGAGGTCATGGACCTGAGGTCCTGGACCTGAGATCCTGGACCTGGACCTGAGGTCCTGGAAATGGAGCTGAGGTCCTGGACCTGAGGCCCTGGACCCTAAGGTCCTGGACCTGGACTTGAGGTCCTGGACCTGGATCTGAGGTTTTGGATTTGGACCTGTGTTCCTGGACCTGGTCCTGAGGTCCTGGACATGGACCTGAGGACCTGGACCTGAGGTCCTGGCCCTGGACCTGAGGTCCTGTTCCTAAACTTGAAGTCCTGGCCCTGGACCTGAGATCCTGGACCTGGACCTGAGGTTCTGGACCTGGACCTGAAGTCCTGGACCTGGATCTGAGGTCCCTGCCCTGGACCTGAGGTCCTGGACCTGGACCTGAGATCCTGAAGCTGGACCTGAGTTCTTGGCCCTGGACCTGAGGTCCTGGTCCTGGACTTGAGGTCCTGGACCTGGACCTGAGGACCTGGACCTGGACCTGAGGTCCTGGACCTAGACCTGAGTTCCTGGACATTGAACTTAGGTCCTGGACCTGAGATCCTTGACCTGACGTCCTGGACCTGGACCTGAGGTCCTGGACATGAGGTCCTGGACCTGGACCTGAGGTCCTGGACCTGGACCTGAGGTCCTGGACCTGAGGTCCTGGACCAGGACCTGAGGTCCTGGACCTGGACCTGAGGTCCTGGACCTGAGATCCTGGAACTGGACCTGAGGTCCTGGAAATGGAGCTGAGGTCCTGGACATGAGGCCCTGGACCTAAGGTCCTGGACCTGGACCTGAAGTCCGGTACCTGGACCTGAGGTCCTGGCCCTGCACCTGAGGTCCTGGACCTGGACCTGAATTCGTGGACCTGGACCTTAGGTCCTGGACCTGATGTCCTGGACATGAACCTGAGGTCCTGGAACAGGACCAGAGGTCCTCGTCCTGAGGACCTGGACCTGAGGTCCTGGATATGGACCTTTGGTCCTGGAACTGGAGCTGAGGTCCTGGAACTGAGGCCCTGTACCTGAGGTCCTGGACCTGGACCTGAATTCCTCGACCTGGAAATGAGGTCCTGGACATTGAAGGGAGGTTTTGGACCTGAGTTCCAGGACCTGAGGTCTTGGACCTGGACAGAAGGTCCTGGACATGATGTCCTGTACCTGAGGTCCTGGACATGGACCTGAGGTCCTGGACATGGACATGAGGTCCTGGACCTGAACCTGAGGACCTGGACCTGGACCTGAGGTCCGGGACCTGGACTTGAGGTCCTGGACCCGGACTGAGATCCTGTATTTGGGCCTGAGTTCCTAGTCCTGAACCTGAGGACCTGGACCTGGAGCTGAGGTCCTGGACCTGGACCTGATGTCTTGGTCCTGGAAATGAGGTCATGGACATTGAAGGGAGGTTCTGGACCTGAGTTCCAGGACCTGAGGTCTTGGACCTGGACAGAAGGTCCTGGACATGATGTCCTGTACCTGAGGTCTTGGACCTGGACCTGAGGTCCTGGACATGGACATGAGGTCCTGGACCTGAACCTGAGGTCCTGGACCTGAGGCCCTAGAACTGGACCAGAGGTCCTGGACCTGAGGTCCTGGACCTGAGGTCCTGGACCTGAACCTGAGGTCCTGGACATGGACCTGAGCTCATGTCCCTGGACCTGAGGTCCTGGACCTCGACCAGAGGTCCTGGACCTAGACCTGAGGTCCTGGACCTGAGGTCCAGGACCTGGACCTGAGGTCCTGGACCTGAAGTCCTGTACCTGAAGTCCTGGACCTGGACCTGAGGTCCTGGACATTGAACATAGGTCCTGGACCTGAGATCCTTCACCTGATTTGCTGGACCCGGACCTGAGGTCCTGGACCTGAGGTCCTGGACCTGAAATCCCGGACCTGGACCTGAGGTCCGGGACCTGGACCTGAGGTACTGGACCTGAGGCCCTGGACCTAAGTTCGAGGACCTGGACTTGAGGTCCTGGACCTGGATCTGAGGTTTTGGATTTGGACCTGAGTTCCTGGACCTGGTCCTGAGGTCCTGGACATGGACCTGAGGTCCTGGACCTGAGGTTCTGGACCTGGACCTGAGGTCCTGGACCTGGACCTGAGGTCCTGGCCCTGGACCTGAGGTCCTGGACCTGGACCTGAAGTCCTGTACTTGGGCCTGAGATCCTGGACCAGGACCTGAGTTCTTGGCCCTGGACCTGAGGTCCTGGACCTGGACCTGATGACCTGGACCTGGACCTGACGTCCTGGACATTGAACTTAGGTCCTGGACCTGAGATCCTTGACCTGATTTGCTGGACCTGGACATGAGGTCCTGGACCTGAGGCCCTGGACCTGAGATCCCGGACCTGGACCTGAGGTCCTGGACCTGGACCTGAGGTCCTGGACCTGAGGCCCTGGACCTAAGGTCGAGGACCTGGACTTGAGGTCCTGGACCTGGATCTGAGGTTTTGGATTTGGACCTGAGTTCCTGGACCTGGTCCTGAGGTCCTGGACATGGACTTGAGGTCCTGGACCCGGACCTGAAGTCCTGGACCTGGACCTGAATTCCTGGACCTGGACCTGAGTTCTTGGCCCTGGACCTGAGGTCCTGGACGTGGACCTGAGGTCCTGGACCTGGACCTGAGATCCTGGACCTGGACCTGAGTTCTTAGCCCTGGACCTGAGGTCCTGGACATGGACTTGACGTCCTGGACCTGGACCTGAGGACCTTGACCTAGACCTGAGGTCCTGGATATTGAACTTAGGTCCTGGACCTGAGATCCTTGACCTGAGGTCCTGGACCTGGACCTTAGGTCCTCGACCTGGACCTGAGGTCCTAGACCTGAGGTCCTGGACCAGGACCTGAGGTCCTGGACCTGGACCTGAGGTCATGGACCTGAGGTCCTGGACCTGAGATCCTGGACCTGGACCTGAGGTCCTGGGAATGGAGCTGAGGTCCTGGACCTGAGGCCCTGGACCTAAGTTCCTGGACCTGGACTTGAGGTCCTGGACCTGGATCTGAGGTTTTGGATTTGGACCTGAGTTCCTGGACCTGGTCCTGAGGTCCTGGACATGGACCTGAGGACCTGGACCTGAGGTCCTGGCCCTGGACCTGAGGTCCTGTCCCTGGACTTGAAGTCCTGTCCCTGGACCTGAGGTCCTGGACCTGGACCTGAGTTTCTGGACATGGACCTGAAGTCCTGGACCTGGATCTGAGGTCCCTGCCCTGGACCTGAGGTTCTGGAACTGGAACTGAAGTCCTGGATCTGGACCTGAAGTCCTGGCCCTGCACCTGAGGTCCTGGACCTGTACCTGAAGGCCTGTACCTTGATCTGAGGTCCTGGCCCTGCACCTGAGGTCCTGGACGAGGACCTGAGATCCTGAACATGGACCTGAGTTCTTGGCCCTGGACCTGAGGTCCTGGACCTGGACTTGAGGTCCTGGACCTGGACCTGAAGACCTGGACCTGGACCTGAGGTCCTGGACCTAGACCTGATTTCCTGGACATTGAACTTAGGTCCTGGACCTGAGATCCTTGACCTGACGTCCTGGACCTGGACCTGAGGTGCTGGACATGAGGTCCTGGACCTGGAACTGAGGTCCTGGACCTGGACCTGAGGTCCTGGACCTGAGATCCTGGACCTGGACCTGAGGTCCTGGAAATGGAGCAGAGGTCCTGGACCTGAGGCCCTGGACCTAAGGTCCTGGACCTGGAACTGAAGTCCGGTACCTGGACCTGAGGTCCTGGCCCTGCACCTGAGGACCTGGACCTCGACCTGAATTCGTGGACCTGGACCTTAGGTCCTGGACCTGATGTCCTGGACATGAACCTGAGGTCCTGGAACTGGAACTGAGGTCCTCGTCCTGAGGTCCTGGACCTGAGGTCCTGGATATGGACCTTTGTTCCTAGAACTGGAGCTGAGGTCTTGGAACTGAGGCCCTGTACCTGAGGTCCTGGACCTGGACCTGAATTCCTCGACCTGGAAATGAGGTCCTGGACATTGAAGGGATGTTCTGGACCTGAGGTCCTGGACCCGAGGTCCTGGACCTGGAGCTGTGGTCCTGGACCTGCACCTGATGTCTTGGTCCTGGAAATGAGGTTATCGACATTGAAGGGAGGTTCTGGACATGATGTCCTGTACCTGAGGTCCTGGACCTGGACCTGAGGTCCTGGACATGGACATGAGTTCCTGGACCTGAACCTGAGGTCCTGAACCTGAGGTCCTGGACCTGAGGCCCTAGAACTGGACCAGAGGTCCTGGACCTGAGGTCCTGGACCTGAGGTCCTGGACCTGAACCTGAGGTCCTGGAAATGGACCTTAGCTCATGTCCCTGGACCTGAGGTCCAGGACATCGACCTGAGGTCCTGGACCAAGACCTGAGGTCCTGGACCTGAGGTCCAGGACCTGGACCTGAGGTCCTGGACCTGAAGTCCTGTACCTGAAGTCCTGGAACTGGACCTGAGGTCCTGGACCTGGACCTGAGATCCTGAACACTGAACTTAGGTCCTGGACCTGAGATCCTTAACCTGAGGTCCTGGACCTGGACCTTAGTTCCTGGACCTGGACCTGAGGTCCTAGACCTGAGGTCCTGGACCAGGACCTGAGGTCTTGGACCTGGACCTGAGGTCATGGACCTGAGGTCCTGGACCTGAGATCCTGGACCTGGACCTGAGGTCCTGGAAATGGAGCTGAGGTCCTGGACCTGAGGCCCTGGACCTAAGGTCCTGGACCTGGACTTGAGGTCCTGGACCTGGATCTGAGGTTTTGGATTTGGACCTGTGTTCCTGGACCTGGTCCTGAGGTACTGGACATGGACCTGAGGACCTGGACCTGAGGTCCTGGCCCTGGACCTGAGGTCCTGTTCCTAAACTGAAGTCCTGGCCCTGGACCTGAGATCCTGGACCTGGACCTGAGGTTCTGGACCTGGACCTGAAGTCCTGGACCTGGATCTGAGGTCCCTGCCCTGGACCTGAGGTCCTGGACCTGGACCTGAGATCCTGAAGCTGGACCTGAGTTCTTGGCCCTGGACCTGAGGTCCTGGTCCTGGACTTGAGGTCCTGGACCTGGACCTGAGGACCTGGACCTGGACCTGAGGTCCTGGACCTAGACCTGAGTTCCTGGACATTGAACTTAGGTCCTGGACCTGAGATCCTTGACCTGACGTCCTGGACCTGGACCTGAGGTCCTGGACATGAGGTCCTGGACCTGGAACTGAGGTCCTGGACCTGGACCTGAGGTCCTGGACCTGAGGTCCTGGACCAGGACCTGAGGTCCTGGACCTGGACCTGAGGTCCTGGACCTGAGGTCCTGGACCTGGACCTGAGGTCTTGGACCTGAGGTCCTGGACCTGAGATCCTGGAACTGGACCTGAGGTCCTGGAAATGGAGCTGAGGTCCTGGACCTGAGGCCCTGGACCTAAGGTCCTGGACCTGGACCTGAAGTCCGGTACCTGGACCTGAGGTCCTGGCCCTGCACCTGAGGTCCTGGACCTGGACCTGAATTCGTGGACCTGGACCTTAGGTCCTGGACCTGATGTCCTGGACATGAACCTGAGGTCCTGGAACCGGACCAGAGGTCCTCGTCCTGAGGTCCTGGACCTGAGGTCCTGGATATGGACCTTTGGTCCTGGAACTGGAGCTGAGGTCCTGGAACTGAGGCCCTGTACCTGAGGTCCTGGACCTGGACCTGAATTCCTCGACCTGGAAATGAGGTCCTGGACATTGAAGGGAGGTTCTGGACCTGAGTTCCAGGACCTGAGGTCTTGGACCTGGACAGAAGGTCCTGGACATGATGTCCTGTACCTGAGGTCCTGGACATGGACCTGAGGTCCTGGACATGGACATGAGGTCCTGGACCTGAACCTGAGGTCCTGGACCTGGACCTGAGGTCCGGGACCTGGACTTGAGGTCCTGGACCTGGACTGAGATCCTGTATTTGGGCCTGAGTTCCTGGTCCTGGACCTGAGGACCTGGACCTGGAGCTGAGGTCCTGGACCTGGACCTGATGTCTTGGTCCTGGAAATGAGGTCATGGACATTGAAGGGAGGTTCTGGACCTGAGTTCCAGGACCTGAGGTCTTGGACCTGGACAGAAGGTCCTGGACATGATGTCCTGTACCTGAGGTCTTGGACCTGGACCTGAGGTCCTGGACATGGACATGAGGTCCTGGACCTGAACCTGAGGTCCTGGACCTGAGGCCCTAGAACTGGACCAGAGTTCCTGGACCTGAGGTCCTGGACCTGAGGTCCTGGACCTGAACCTGAGGTCCTGGACATGGACCTGAGCTCATGTCCCTGGACCTGAGGTCCTGGACCTCGACCAGAGGTCCTGGACCTAGACCTGAGGTCCTGGACCTGAGGTCCAGGACCTGGACCTGAGGTCCTGGACCTGAAGTCCTGTACCTGAAGTCCTGGAACTGGACCTGAGGTCCTGGACCTGGACCTGAGGTCCTGAACATGAGGTCCTGGAACTGAAGTCCTTGACCTGGACCTGAGGTCCTGGACCAGGAACTGACATCCTGGACTTTGATCTGAGGTCCTGGACCTGAGGTCCTGGACCTGAGGTCCTAGACCTGAGGTCCTGGACCTGGACTGAGATCCTGTATTTGGGCCTGAGTTCCTGGACCTGGACCTGAGGTCCTGGACATGGACCTGACTTTCTAGACCTGAGGTCCTGGAACTGAGGTCCTGGACCTGGACTTGAGGTCCTGGACCTGGACCTAGACCTGAGGTCCTGGAACTGGACCTGAAGTCCTGGCCCTGGACCTGAGGTCCTGGCCCTGCACCTGAGGTCCTGCACCTGGACCTGAGGTCCTGGACCTGGACCTAGACCTGAGGTCCTTGACCTGATGTCCTGGACCTGAGGTCTTGTCCCTGGACCTGAGGTCCTGGAAGTGGACCTGAAGTCCTGTACCTGGACCTGAGTTCTTTGCCCTGGACCTGAGGTCCTGGACATGGACTTGAGGTCCTGGACCTGGACCTGAGGAGCTGGACCTGGACCTGAGGTCCTGAACCTAGACCTGAGGTCCTGGACATTGAACTTAAGTCCTGGACCTGAGATCCTTGACCTGAGATCCTGGACCTGGACCTGATGTCCTGGACCTGAGGTCCTGGACCTGAGATCCTGGACCTGAACGTGAGGTCCTGGAAATGGAGCTGAGGTCCTGGACCTGAGGCCCTGGACCTAAGGTCCTGGACCTGGACTTGAGGTCCTGGACATGGATCTGAGGTTTTTGGATTTGGACCTGAGTTCCTGGACCTGGTCCTGAGGTCTTGGACATGGACCTGAGGACCTGGACCTGAGATCCTGGACCTGAGGTCCTGGACCTTGACTTCAGGGCCTGGACCTGGACGGGAGGTCCTGGACCTGGACCTGAGGACCTGGACATGGAACTGATGTCCTGGACATAGACCTGAGGTCCTGGACATTAAACTTAGGTCCTGGACCTGAGATCCTTGACCTGAGGTCCTGGACCTGGACATTAAGTCCTGGACCTGGACCTGAGGTCCTGGACCTGAGGTCCTGGACCTGGACCTGAGGTCCTGGACCTGGACCTGAGGTCCTGGCCCTGGACCTGAGGTCCTGTACCTGGGCCTGAAGTCCTGGCCCTGCAACTGAAGTCCTGGACTTGGACCTGAGTTCCTGGACCTGAGGTCATGGACCTGGTCCTGAAGTCCTGGACCTGAGGTCCTGGACCTGGACCTTAGATCCTGGAACTGAGGTGCTGGACCTGAGGTCTTGGACCTGAGGTCCTGGACGTGGACCTGAGGTCCTGGACCTGGACCTGAGATCCTGGACTGGAGCTGAAGTCCTGGACCTGAGGCCCTGGACCTGAGTTCCTTGACCTGGACCTGAGGTCCTGGACCTGGAACTGACGTCCTGGACATTGATCTGAGGTCCTGGACCTGAGGTCCTGGACCTGGACCTGAGTTCCTGGACATGGACCTGACGTTCTGGACCTGAAGTCCTGGACCTGAGGTCCTGGACCTGGACCTGAGGTCCTGGACCTGGACCTAGACCTGAGGTGCTGGACCTGAGGTCCTGGACCTGAGGTCCTGTCCCTGGACCTAAGGTCCTGGACCGGAGTTCCTGTCCCTGGACCTGAGGTCCTGGACCAGGACCTGAGTTCTTTGCCCTGGACCTGAGGTCCTGGACCTGGACCTGATGTCCTGGACCTGGACCTGAGGACCTGGACCTGGATCTGATGTCCTGGAACTGGACCTGAGGTCCTGCACATTGAACTTAGGTCCTGGACCTGAGATCCTTGACCTGAGTTCCTGGACCTGGACCTGAGGTCCTGGACCTGAGGTCCTGGACCTGAGAACCTGGACCTGGACCTGAGGTTTTGGACCTGAGGCCCTGGACCTAAGGTCGAGGACCTGGACTTGAGGTCCTGGACCTGGATCTGAGGTTTTGGATTTGGACCTGAGTTCCTGGACCTGGTCCTGAGGTCCTGGACATGGACCTGAGGTCCTGGACCTGAGGTTCTGGACCTGGACCTGAGTTCTTGGCCCTGGACCTGAGGTCCTGGACCTGGACCTGAAGTCCTGTACCTGGACCTGAGGTCCTGGCCCTGCACCTGAGGTCCTGCAACTGGACCTGAGGTCCTGGACGTGGACCTGAGTTCTTTGCCCTGGACCTGATGTCCTGGACCTGGACCTGAGGTCCTGACCTGGACCTGAGGACCTGGACCTGGACCTGATGTTCTGGACCTGGACCTGAGGTCCTGGACATTGAACTTAGGTCCTGGACCTAAGATCCTTGACCTGAGTTCCTGGACCTGGACCTGAGGTCCTGGACCTGGACCTGAGGTACTGGACCTGAGGTCCTGGACCTGAGAACCTGGACCTGGACCTGAGGTCCTGGACCTGGACCTTAAGTCCTGTACCTGGACCTGAGGTCCTGGCCCTGCACCTGAGGTCCTGCACCTGGACCTGAGGTCCTGGACCTGGACCTGAGTTCTTTGCCCTGGACCTGAGGTCCTGGACCTGGACCTGAGGTCCTGACCAGACCTGAGGACCTGGACCTGGACCTGATGTCCTGGACCTGGACCTGAGGTCCAGGACATTGAACTTAGGTCCTGGACCTAAGATCCTTGACCTGAGTTCCTGGACCTGGACCTGAGGTCCTGGACCTGAGGTCCTGGACCTGAGAACCTGGACCTGGACCTGAGGTCCTGGACCTGAGGCCCTGGACCTAAGGTCGAGGACCTGGACTTGAGGTCCTGGACCTGGATCTGAGGTTTTGGATTTGGACCTGAGTTCCTGGACCTGGTCGTGAGGTCCTTGAGATGGACCTGAGGTCCTGGACCTGAGGTTCTGGACCTGGACCTGAGTTCTTGGCCCTGGACCTGAGGTCCTGGACATGGACTTGAGGTCCTGGACCTGGACCTGAGGACCTGGACATGGAACTGATGTCCTGGACCTAGACCTGAGGTCCTGGACATTAAACTTAGGTCCTGGACCTGAGATCCTTGACCTGAGGTCCTGGACCTGGACATTAAGTCCTGGACCTGGACCTGAGGTCCTGGACCTGAGGTCCTGGACCAGGACCTGCGGTCCTGGACCTGGACCTGAGGTCCTGGACCTGAGGTCCTGGAACTGAGTTCGTGGACCTGGACCTGAGGTCCTGGAAATGGAGCTGAGGTCCTGGACCTGAGGCCCTGGACCTAAGGTCCTGGACCTGGACTTGAGGTCCCTGACCTGGATCTGAGGTTTTGGATTTGGACCTGAGTTACTGCACCTGGTCCTGAGGTCCTGGACATGGACCTGAGGACCTGGACCTGAGGTCCTGCACCTGGACCTGAGGTCCTGGACCTGGACTTGAGGTCCTGTACCTGGAACTAAACCTGAGGTCCTGGACCTGAGGTCCTGGACCTGAGGTCCTGGACCTGAGGTACTGTCCCTGGACCTAAGGTCCTGGACCGGAATTCCTGTCCCTGGACCTGAGGTCCTGGACCTGGTCCTGAAGTCCTGTACCTGGACCTGAGGTCCTGGCCCTTCACCTGAGGTCCTGCACCTGGACCTGAGGTCCTGGACCAGGACCTGAGTTCTTTGCCCTGGACCTGAGGTCCTGTACCTTGACCTGAGGTCCTGGACATTGAACTTAGGTCCTGGACCTGAGATCCTTGACCAGAGTTCCTGGACCTGGACCTGAGGTCCTGGACCTGAGGTCCTGGACCTGAGAACCTGGACCTGGACCTGAGGTCCTGGACCTGAGGCCCTGGACCTAAGGTCGAGGACCTGGACTGAGGTCCTGGACCTGGATCTGAGGTTTTGGATTTGGACCTGAGTTCCTGGACCTGGTCCTGAGGTCCTGGACCTGAGGTTCTGGACCTGGACCTGAGTTCTTGGCCCTGGACCTGAGGTCCTGGACCTGGACCTTAAGTCCTGTACCTGGACCTGAGGTCCTGGCCCTGCACCTGAGGTCCTGCACCTGGACCTGAGGTCCTGGACCTGGACTTGAGTTCCTTGACCTGGACCTGAGGTCCTGGACCTGGAACTGACGTCCTGGATATTGATCTGAGGTCCTAGGACTGAGGTCCTGGACCTGGACCTGAGGTCCTGGACATGGACCTGACGTTCTGGACCTGAAGTCCTGGACCTGAGGTCCTGGATCTGGACCTGAGGTCCTGGACCTGGACCTAGACCTGAGGTGCTGGACCTGAGGTCCTGGACCTGAGGTCCTGTCCCTGGACCTAAGGTCCTGGACCGGAGTTCCTGTCCCTGGACCTGAGGTCCTGGACCAGGACCTGAGTTCTTTGCCCTGGACCTGAGGTCCTGGACCTGGACCTGAGGTCCTGGACCTGGACCTGAGGACCTGGACCTGGATCTGATGTCCTGGACCTGGACCTGAGGTCCTGGACATTGAACTTAGGTCCTGGACCTGAGATCCTTGACCTGAGTTCCTGGACCTGGACCTGAGGTCCTGGACCTGAGGTCCTGGACCTGAGAACCTGGACCTGGACCTGAGGTTTTGGACCTGAGGCCCTGGACCTAAGGTCGAGGACCTGGACTTGAGGTCCTGGACCTGGATCTGAGGTTTTGGATTTGGACCTGAGTTCCTGGACCTGGTCCTGAGGTCCTGGACATGGACCTGAGGTCCTGGACCTGAGGTTCTGGACCTGGACCTGAGTTCTTGGCCCTGGACCTGAGGTCCTGGACCTGGACCTGAAGTCCTGTACCTGGACCTGAGGTCCTGGCCCTGCATCTGAGGTCCTGCAACTGGACCTGAGGTCCTGGACGTGGACCTGAGTTCTTTGCCCTGGACCTGAGGTCCTGGACCTGGACCTGAGGTCCTGACCTGGACCTGAGGACCTGGACCTGGACCTGATGTTCTGGACCTGGACCTGTGGTCCTGGACATTGAACTTAGGTCCTGGACCTAAGATCCTTGACCTGAGTTCCTGGACCTGGACCTGAGGTCCTGGACCTGGACCTGAGGTACTGGACCTGAGGTCCTGGACCTGAGAACCTGGACCTGGACCTGAGGTCCTGGACCTGGACCTTAAGTCCTGTACCTGGACCTGAGGTCCTGGCCCTGCACCTGAGGTCCTGCACCTGGACCTGAGGTCCTGGACCTGGACCTGAGTTCTTTGCCCTGGACCTGAGGTCCTGTTCCTGGACCTGAGGTCCTGACCAGACCTGAGGACCTGGACCTGGACCTGATGTCCTGGACCTGGACCTGAGGTCCAGGACATTGAACTTAGGTCCTGGACCTAAGATCCTTGACCTGAGTTCCTGGACCTGGACCTGAGGTCCTGGACCTGAGGCCCTGGACCTAAGGTCGAGGACCTGGACTTGAGGTCCTGGACCTGGATCTGAGGTTTTCGATTTAGACCTGAGTTCCTGGACCTGGTCGTGAGGTCCTTGAGATGGACCTGAGGTCCTGGACCTGAGGTTCTGAACCTGGACCTGAGTTCTTGGCCCTGGACCTGAGGTCCTGGACATGGACTTGAGGTCCTGGACCTGGACCTGAGGACCTGGACATGGAACTGATGTCCTGGACCTAGACCTGAGGTCCTGGACATTAAACTTAGGTCCTGGACCTGAGATCCTTGACCTGAGGTCCTGGCCCTGGACATTAAGTCCTGGACCTGGACCTGAGGTCCTGGACCTGAGGTCCTGGACCAGGACCTGCGGTCCTGGACCTGGACCTGAGGTCCTGGACCTGAGGTCCTGGAACTGAGTTCGTGGACCTGGACCTGAGGTCCTGGAAATGGAGCTGAGGTCCTGGACCTGAGGCCCTGGACCTAAGGTCCTGGACCTGGACTTGAGGTCCCTGACCTGGATCTGAGGTTTTGGATTTGGACCTGAGTTACTGCACCTGGTCCTGAGGTCCTGGACATGGACCTGAGGACCTGGACCTGAGGTCCTGCACCTGGACCTGAGGTCCTGGACCTGGACCTGAGGTCCTGTACCTGGAACTAAACCTGAGGGTCCTGGACCTGAGGTCCTGGACCTGAGGTACTGTCCCTGGACCTAAGGTCCTGGACCGAAATTCCTGTCCCTGGACCTGAGGTCCTGGACCTGGACCTGAAGTCCTGTACCTGGACCTGAGGTCCTGGCCCTTCACCTGAGGTCCTGCACCTGGACCTGAGGTCCTGGACCAGGACCTGAGTTCTTTGCCCTGGACCTGAGGTCCTGTACCTGGACCTGAGGTCCTGGACATTGAACTTAGGTCCTGGACCTGAGATCCTTGACCAGAGTTCCTGGACCTGGACCTGAGGTCCTGGACCTGAGGTCCTGGACCTGAGAACCTGGACCTGGACCTGAGGTCCTGGACCTGAGGCCCTGGACCTAAGGTCGAGGACCTGGACTGAGGTCCTGGACCTGGATCTGAGGTTTTGGATTTGGACCTGAGTTCCTGGACCTGGTCCTGAGGTCCTGGACCTGAGGTTCTGGACCTGGACCTGAGTTCTTGGCCCTGGACCTGAGGTCCTGGACCTGGACCTGGACCTTAAGTCCTGTACCTGGACCTGAGTTCCTGGCCCTGCACCTGAGGTCCTGCACCTGGACCTGAGGTCCTGGACCTGGACCTGAGTTCCTTGACCTGGACCTGAGGTCCTGGACCTGGAACTGACGTCCTGGACATTGATCTGAGGTCCTAGACCTGAGGTCCTGGACCTGGACCTGAGGTCCTGGACATGGACCTGACGTTCTGGACCTGAAGTCCTGGACCTGAGGTCCTGGACCTGGACCTGAGGTCCTGGACCTGGACCTAGACCTGAGGTGCTGGACCTGAGGTCCTGGACCTGAGGTCCTGTCCCTGGACCTAAGGTCCTGGACCGGAGTTCCTGTCCCTGGACCTGAGGTCCTGGACCAGGACCTGAGTTCTTTGCCCTGGACCTGAGGTCCTGGACCTGGACCTGAGGTCCTGGACCTGGACCTGAGGACCTGGACCTGGATCTGATGTCCTGGACCTGGACCTGAGGTCCTGGACATGAACTTAGGTCCTGGACCTGAGATCCTTGACCTGAGTTCCTGGACCTGGACCTGAGGTCCTGGACCTGAGGTCCTGGACCTGAGAACCTGGACCTGGACCTGAGGTTTTGGACCTGAGGCCCTGGACCTAAGGTCGAGGACCTGGACTTGAGGTCCTGGACCTGGATCTGAGGTTTTGGATTTGGACCAGAGTTCCTGGACCTGGTCCTGAGGTCCTGGACATGGACCTGAGGTCCTGGACAGGAGGTTCTGGACCTGGACCTGAGTTCTTGGCCCTGGACCTGAGGTCCTGGACCTGGACCTGAATTCCTGTACCTGGACCTGAGGTCCTGGCCCTGCACCTGAGGTCCTGCAACTGGACCTGAGGTCCTGGACGTGGACCTGAGTTCTTTGCCCTGGACCTGAGGTCCTGGACCTGGACCTGAGGTCCTGACCTGGACCTGAGGACCT
Source organism: Cricetiscus sungorus (assembly GCA_030556225.1). Lineage (NCBI taxonomy): Eukaryota > Metazoa > Chordata > Mammalia > Rodentia > Cricetidae > Cricetiscus > Cricetiscus sungorus. The sequence goes on from JANBXA010000640.1 coordinate 215,499, forward strand.
GGACCTGGACCTGATGTTCTGGACCTGGACCTGAGGTCCTGGACATTGAACTTAGGTCCTGGACCTAAGATCCTTGACCTGAGTTCCTGGACCTGGACCTGAGGTCCTGGACCTGGACCTGAGGTACTGGACCTGAGATCCTGGACCTGAGAACCTGGACCTGGACCTGAGGTCCTGGACCTGGACCTTAAGTCCTGTACCTGGACCTGAGGTCCTGGCCCTGCACCTGAGGTCCTGCACCTGGACCTGAGGTCCTGGACCTGGACCTGAGTTCTTTGCCCTGGACCTGAGGTCCTGGACCTGGACCTGAGGTCCTGACCAGACCTGAGGACCTGGACCTGGACCTGATGTCCTGGACCTGGACCTGAGGTCCAGGACATTGAACTTAGGTCCTGGACCTAAGATCCTTGACCTGAGTTCCTGGACCTGGACCTGAGGTCCTGGACCTGAGGCCCTGGACCTAAGGTCGAGGACCTGGACTTGAGGTCCTGGACCTGGATCTGAGGTCCTGGACCTGAGGTCCTGGAACTGAGTTCGTGGACCTGGACCTGAGGTCCTGGAAATGGAGCTGAGGTCCTGGACCTGAGGCCCTGGACCTAAGGTCCTGGACCTGGACTTGAGGTCCCTGACCTGGATCTGAGGTTTTGGATTTGGACCTGAGTTACTGCACCTGGTCCTGAGGTCCTGGACATGGACCTGAGGACCTGGACCTGAGGTCCTGCACCTGGACCTGAGGTCCTGGACCTGGACCTGAGGTCCTGTACCTGGAACTAAACCTGAGGTCCTGGACCTGAGGTCCTGGACCTGAGGTACTGTCCCTGGACCTAAGGTCCTGGACCGAAATTCCTGTCCCTGGACCTGAGGTCCTGGACCTGGACCTGAAGTCCTGTACCTGGACCTGAGGTCCTGGCCCTTCACCTGAGGTCCTGCACCTGGACCTGAGGTCCTGGACCAGGACCTGAGTTCTTTGCCCTGGACCTGAGGTCCTGTACCTGGACCTGAGGTCCTGGACATTGAACTTAGGTCCTGGACCTGAGATCCTTGACCAGAGTTCCTGGACCTGGACCTGAGGTCCTGGACCTGAGGTCCTGGACCTGAGAACCTGGACCTGGACCTGAGGTCCTGGACCTGAGGCCCTGGACCTAAGGTCGAGGACCTGGACTGAGGTCCTGGACCTGGATCTGAGGTTTTGGATTTGGACCTGAGTTCCTGGACCTGGTCCTGAGGTCCTGGACCTGAGGTTCTGGACCTGGACCTGAGTTCTTGGCCCTGGACCTGAGGTCCTGGACCTGGACCTGGACCTTAAGTCCTGTACCTGGACCTGAGTTCCTGGCCCTGCACCTGAGGTCCTGCACCTGGACCTGAGGTCCTGGACCTGGACCTGAGTTCCTTGACCTGGACCTGAGGTCCTGGACCTGGAACTGACGTCCTGGACATTGATCTGAGGTCCTAGACCTGAGGTCCTGGACCTGGACCTGAGGTCCTGGACATGGACCTGACGTTCTGGACCTGAAGTCCTGGACCTGAGGTCCTGGACCTGGACCTGAGGTCCTGGACCTGGACCCTAGACCTGAGGTGCTGGACCTGAGGTCCTGGACCTGAGGTCCTGTCCCTGGACCTAAGGTCCTGGACCGGAGTTCCTGTCCCTGGACCTGAGGTCCTGGACCAGGACCTGGAGTTCTTTGCCCTGGACCTGAGGTCCTGGACCTGGACCTGAGGTCCTGGACCTGGACCTGAGGACCTGGACCTGGATCTGATGTCCTGGACCTGGACCTGAGGTCCTGGACATTGAACTTAGGTCCTGGACCTGAGATCCTTGACCTGAGTTCCTGGACCTGGACCTAAAGGTCCTGGACCTGAGGTCCTGGACCTGAGAACCTGGACCTGGACCTGAGGTTTTGGACCTGAGGCCCTGGACCCTAAGGTCGAGGACCTGGACTTGAGGTCCTGGACCTGGATCTGAGGTTTTGGATTTGGACCTGAGTTCCTGGACCTGGTCCTGAGGTCCTGGACATGGACCTGAGGTCCTGGACCTGAGGTTCTGGACCTGGACCTGAGTTCTTGGCCCTGGACCTGAGGTCCTGGACCTGGACCTGAATTCCTGTACCTGGACCTGAGGTCCTGGCCCTGCACCTGAGGTCCTGCAACTGGACCTGAGGTCCTGGACGTGGACCTGAGTTCTTTGCCCTGGACCTGAGGTCCTGGACCTGGACCTGAGGTCCTGACCTGGACCTGAGGACCTGGACCTGGACCTGATGTTCTGGACCTGGACCTGAGGTCCTGGACATTGAACTTAGGTCCTGGACCTAAGATCCTTGACCTGAGTTCCTGGACCTGGACCTGAGGTCCTGGACCTGGACCTGAGGTACTGGACCTGAGATCCTGGACCTGAGAACCTGGACCTGGACCTGAGGTCCTGGACCTGGACCTTAAGTCCTGTACCTGGACCTGAGGTCCTGGCCCTGCACCTGAGGTCCTGCACCTGGACCTGAGGTCCTGGACCTGGACCTGAGTTCTTTGCCCTGGACCTGAGGTCCTGGACCTGGACCTGAGGTCCTGACCAGACCTGAGGACCTGGACCTGGACCTGATGTCCTGGACCTGGACCTGAGGTCCAGGACATTGAACTTAGGTCCTGGACCTAAGATCCTTGACCTGAGTTCCTGGACCTGGACCTGAGGTCCTGGACCTGAGGCCCTGGACCTAAGTTCGAGGACCTGGACTTGAGGTCCTGGACCTGGATCTGAGGTTTTGGATTTGGACCTGAGTTCCTGGACCTGGTCGTGAGGTCCTTGAGATGGACCTGAGGTCCTGGACCTGAGGTTCTGGACCTGGACCTGAGTTCTTGGCCCTGGACCTGAGGTCCTGGACATGGACTTGAGGTCCTGGACCTGGACCTGAGGACCTGGACATGGAACTGATGTCCTGGACCTAGACCTGAGGTCCTGGACATTAAACTTAGGTCCTGGACCTGAGATCCTTGACCTGAGGTCCTGGACCTGGACATTAAGTCCTGGACTTGGACCTGAGGTCCTGGACCTGAGGTCCTGGACCTAGACCTGAGGTCCTGGACCTGGACCTGAGGTCCTGGCCCTGGACCTGAGGTCCTGGCCCTGGACCTGAGGTCCTGGACCTGGACCTGAGGTCCTGGCCCTGGACCTGAGGTCCTGTACCTGGGCCTGAAGTCCTGGCCCTGCAACTGAAGTCCTGGACTTGGAACTGAGTTCCTGGACCTGAGGTCATGGACCTGGTCCTGAATTCCTGGACCTGAGGTCCTGGACCTGGACCTTAGATCCTGGAACTGAGGTGCTGGACCTGAGGTCTTGGACCTGAGGTCCTGGACGTGGACCTGAGGTCCTGGACCTGGACCTGAGGTCCTGGACTGGAGCTGAAGTCCTGGACCTGAGGCCCTGGACCTGAGTTCCTTGACCTGGACCTGAGGTCCTGGACCTGGAACTGACGTCCTGGACATTGATCTGAGGTCCTGGACCTGAGGTCCTGGACCTGGACCTGAGGTCCTGGACATGGACCTGACGTTCTGGACCTGAAGTCCTGGACCTGAGGTCCTGGACCTGGACCTGAGGTCCTGGACCTGGACCTAGACCTGAGGTGCTGGACCTGAGGTCCTGGACCTGAGGTCCTGTCCCTGGACCTAAGGTCCTGGACCGGAGTTCCTGTCCTTGGACCTGAGGTCCTGGACCAGGACCTGAGTTCTTTGCCCTGGACCTGAGGTCCTGGACCTGGACCTGAGGACCTGGACCTGGACCTGAGGACCTGGACCTGGATCTGATGTCCTGGACCTGGACCTGAGGTCCTGGACATTGAACTTAGGTCCTGGACCTGAGATCCTTGACCTGAGTTCCTGGACCTGGACCTGAGGTCCTGGACCTGAGGTCCTGGACCTGAGAACCTGGACCTGGACCTGAGGTTTTGGACCTGAGGCCCTGGACCTAAGGTCGAGGACCTGGACTTGAGGTCCTGGACCTGGATCTGAGGTTTTGGATTTGGACCTGAGTTCCTGGACATGGTCCTGAGGTCCTGGACATGGACCTGAGGTCCTGGACCTGAGGTTCTGGACCTGGACCTGAGTTCTTGGCCCTGGACCTGAGGTCCTGGACCTGGACCTGAAGTCCTGTACCTGGACCTGAGGTCCTGGCCCTGCACCTGAGGTCCTGCAACTGGACCTGAGGTCCTGGACGTGGACCTGAGTTCTTTGCCCTGGACCTGAGGTCCTGGACCTGGACCTGAGGTCCTGACCTGGACCTGAGGTCCTGGACCTGAGGCCCTGGACCTAAGGTCGAGGACCTGGACTTGAGGTCCTGGACCTGGATCTGAGGTTTTGGATTTGGACCTGAGTTCCTGGACCTGGTCGTGAGGTCCTTGAGATGGACCTGAGGTCCTGGACCTGAGGTTCTGGACCTGGACCTGAGTTCTTGGCCCTGACCTGAGGTCCTGGACATGTACTTGAGGTCCTGGACCTGGACCTGAGGACCTGGACATGGACCTGATGTCCTGGACCTAGACCTGAGGTCCTGGACATTAAACTTAGGTCCTGGACCTGAGATCCTTGACCTGAGTTCCTGGACCTGGACATTAAGTCCTGGACCTGGACATGAGGTCCTGGACCTGAGGTCCTGGACCTGAGGTCCTGGAACTGAGATCCTGGACCTGGACCTGAGGTCCTGGAAATGGAGCTGAGGTCCTGGACCTGAGGCCCTGGACCTAAGGTCCTGGACCTGGAATTGAGGTCCTGGACCTGGATCTGAGGTTTTGGATTTGGCCCTGAGTTCCTGGACCTGGTCCTGAAGTCCTGGACATGGACCTGAGTACCTGGACCTGAGGTCCTGGCCCTGGACCTGAGGTTCTGGACCTGGACCTGAGGTCCTGGCCCTGGACTTCTGGTCCTGGCCCTGGACCTGAGGTCCTGGACGTGGACCTGAGGTTCTGGACCTGGACCTGAGGTCCTGGACCTGGACCTGAAGTCCTGTACCTGGACCTGAAGTCCTGGCCCTGCACCTGAGGTCCTGGACTTGGACCTGAGGTCCTGGACCTGAGGTCATGGACCTGGTCCTGAAGTCCTGGACCTGAGGTCCTAGACCTGAACCTGTGATCCTGGAACTGAGGTCCTGGACCTGAGGTCTTGGACCTGAGGTCCTGGACGTGGACCTGAGGTCCTGGACCTGGACCAGAGATCCTGGAACTGGAGCTGAAGTCCTGGACCTGAGGCCCTGGACCTGAGTTCCTTGACCTGGACCTGAGGTCCTGGACCTGGACCTGACGTCCTGGACATTGATCTGAGGTCCTGGACCTGAGGTCCTGGACCTGAGGTCCTGGACCTGGACTTCAGGGCCTGGACCTGGACCTGAGGTCCTGGACCTGAGGTCCTGGACCTGAGGACCTGGACCTGGACCTGAGGTCCTGGACATGGACCTGACGTTCTGGACCTGAGGTCCTGGACCTGAGGTTCTGGACCTGAGGTCCTTTCCCTGGACCTAAGGTCCTGGACCGGAGTTCCTGTCCCTGCACCTGAGGTCCTGGACCTGGACCTGAAGTCCTGTACCTGGACCTGAGGTACTGGCCCTGCACCTGAGGTCCTGCACCTGGACCTGAGGTCCTGTACCAGGACCTGAGTTCTTTGCCCTGGACCTGAGGTCCTGGACCTGTACCTGAGGTCCTGGACCTGGACCTGAGGACCTGGACCTGGACCTGATGTCCTGGACCTGGACCTGAGGTCCTGGATATTGAACTTAGGTCCTGGACCTGAGATCCTTGACCTGAGTTCCTTGACCTGGACCTGAGGTCCTGGACCTGAGGTCCTGGACCTGAGAACCTGGACCTGGACCTGAGGTCCTGGACCTGAGGCCCTGGACCTAAGTTCGAGACCTGGACTTGAGGTCCTGGACCTGGATCTGAGGTTTTGGATTTGGACCTGATTTCCCGGACCTGGTCCTGAGGTCCTGGACATGGACCTGAGGTCCTGGACCTGAGGTTCTGGACCTGGACCTGAGTTCTTGGCCCTGGACCTGATGTCCTGGACCTGGACCTGAAGTCCTGTACCTGGACCTGAGGTCCTGGCCCTGCACCTGAGGTCCTGGACCTGGATCTGAAGTCCTGGAACTGGACCTGAGTTCTTTGCCCTGGACCTGAGGTCCTGGACCCGGATCTGAGGTCCTGACCTGGACCTGAGGACCTGGACCTGGACCTGAGATCCTGGACCTGGACCTCAGGTGCTGGACATTGAACTTAGGTCCTGGACCTAAGATCCTTGACCTGAGTTCCTGGACCTGGACCTGAGGTCCTGGACCTGAGGTCCTGGACCTGAGAACCTGGACCTGGACCTGAGGTCCCGGACCTGAGGCCCTGGACCTAAGGTCGAGGACCTGGACTTGAGGTCCTGGACCTGGATCTGAGGTTTTGGATTTGGACCTGAGTTCCTGGACCTGGTCCTGAGGTCCAGGAGATGGACCTGAGGTCCTGGACCTGAGGTTCTGGACCTGGACCTGAGTTCTTAGCCTTGGACCTGAGGTCCTGGACATGGACTTGAGGTCCTGGACCTGGACCTGAGGACCTGGACATGGACCTGATGTCCTGGACCTAGACCTGAGGTCCTGGACATTAAACTTAGGTCCTGGACCTGACATCCTTGACCTGAGGTCCTGGACCTGGACATTAAGTCCTGGACCTGGACCTGAGGTCCTGGACCTGAGGTCCTGGACCTGAGGTCCTGGAACTGAGATCCTGGACCTGGACTTGAGGTCCTGGAAATGGAGCTGAGGTCCTGGACCTGAGGCCCTGGACCTAGGTCCTGGACCTGGAATTGAGGTCCTGGACCTGGATCTGAGGTTTTGGATTTGGACCTGAGTTCCTGGACCTGGTCCTGAGGTCCTGGACATGGACCTGAGTACCTGGACCTGAGGTCCTGGACCTGGACCTGAGGTCCTGGCCCTGGACCTCTGGTCCTGGCCCTGGACCTGAGGTCCTGGACCTGGACCTGAGGTTCTGGACCTGGACCTGAGGTCCTGGCCCTGGACCTGAGGTCCTGGCCCTGGACCTGAGGTCCTGGACCTGGACCTGAAGTCCTGTACCTGGACCTGAAGTCCTGGCCCTGCACCTGAGGTCCTGGACTTTGACCTGAGGTCCTGGACCTGGCGTCATGGACCTGGTCCTGACGTCCTGGACCTGAGGTCCTGGACCTGGACCTGAGATCCTGAAACTGAGGTCCTGGACCTGAGGTCTTGGACCTGAGGTCCTGGATGTGGACCTGAGATCCTGGAACTGGAGCTGAAGTCCTGGACCTGAGGCCCTGGACCTGAGGTCCTTGACCTGGACCTGAGGTCCTGGTCCTGGAACTGACGTCCTGGACATTGATCTGTGGTCCTGGACCTGAGGTCCTGGACCTGGACTTCAGGGGCCTGAACCTGGACCTGAGGTCCTGGACCTGAGGTCCTGGACCTGAGGTCCTGGACCTGGACCTAGACCTGAGGTCCTGGACCTGAGGTACTGTCCCTGGACCTAAGGTCCTGGACCGGAGTTCCTGTCCCTGGACCTGAGGTCCTGGACCTGGACCTGAAGTCCTGTACCTGGACCTGAGGTCCTGGCCCTGCACCTGAGGTCCTGCACCTGGACCTGTGGTCCTAGACCAGGACCTGAGTTCTTTGCCCTGGACCTGAGGTCCTTGACCTGGACCTGAGGTCCTGGACCTGGACCTGAGGACCTGGACCTGGACCTGATGTCCTGGACCTGGACCTGAACTCCTGGCCCTGCACCTGAGGTCCTGGACTTTGACCTGAGGTCCTGGACCTGACGTCATGGACCTGGTCCTGACGTCCTGGACCTGAGGTCCTGGACCTGGACCTGAGATCCTGAAACTGAGGTCCTGGACCTGAGGTCTTGGACCTGAGGTCCTGGATGTGGACCTGAGATCCTGGAACTGGAGCTGAAGTCCTGGACCTGAGGCCCTGGACCTGAGGTCCTTGACCTGGACCTGAGGTCCTGGTCCTGGAACTGACGTCCTGGACATTGATCTGTGGTCCTGGACCTGAGGTCCTGGACCTGGACTTCAGGGCCTGGACCTGGACCTGAGGTCCTGGACCTGGACCTAGACCTGAGGTCCTGGACCTGAGGTACTGTCCCTGGACGTAAGGTCCTGGACCGGAGTTCCTGTCCCTGGACCTGAGGTCCTGGACCTGGACCTGAAGTCCTGTACCTGGACCTGAGGTCCTGGCCCTGCACCTGAGGTCCTGCACCTGGACCTGAGGTCCTAGACCAGGACCTGAGTTCTTTGCCCTGGACCTGAGGTCCTTGACCTGGACCTGAGGTCCTGGACCTGGACCTGAGGACCTGGACCTGGACCTGATGTCCTGGACCTGGACCTGAGGTCCTGGACATTGAACTTAGGTCCTGGACCTGAGATCCTTGACCTGAGTTCCTGGACCTGGACCTGAGGTCCTGGACCTGAGGTCCTGGACCTGAGAACCTGGACCTGGACCTGAGGTCCTGGACCTGAGGCCCTGGACCTAAGTTCGAGGACCTGGACTTGAGGTCCTGGACCTGGATCTGAGCTTTTGGATTTGGACCTGAGTTCCTGGACCTGGTCCTGAGGTCCTGGACATGGACCTGAGTTCCTGGACCTGAGGTTCTGGACCTGGACCTGAGTTCTTGGCCCTGGACCTGAGGTCCTGGACCTGGACCTGAAGTCCTGCACCTGGACATGAGTTCCTGGCCCTGCACCTGAGGTCCTGCACCTGGACCTGAGGTCCTGGATCTGGACCTGAGTTCTTTGCCCTGGACCTGAGGTCCTGGACCTGGACCTGAGGTCCTGGACCTGGACCTGAGGTCCTGACCTGGACCTGAGGACCTGGACCTGGACCTGATGTCCTGGACCTGGACATGAGGTCCTGGACATTGAAATTAGGTCCTGGACCTAAGATCCTTGACCTGAGTTCCTGGACCTGGACCTGAGGTCCTGGACCTGAGGTCCTGGACCTGGGAACCTGGACCTGGACCTGAGGTCCTGGACCTGAGGCCCTGGACCTAAGGTCGAAAACCTGGACCTGAGTTCCTGGACCTGGTCCTGAGGTCCTGGAGATGGACCTGAGGTCCTGGACCTGAGGTTCTGGACCTGGACCTGAGTTCTTGGCCTTGGAGCTGAGGTCCTGGACATGGACTTGAGGTCCTGGACCTGGACCTGAGGACCTGGACATGGACCTGATGTCTTGGACCTAGACCTGAGGTCCTGGACATTGAACTTAGGTCCAGGACCCGAGATCCTTGACCTGAGGTCCTGGACCTGGACATTAAGTCCTGGACCTGGACCTGAGGTCCTGGACCTGAGGTCCTGGAACTGAGATCCTGGACCTGGACTTGAGGTCCTGGAAATGGAGCTGAGGTCCTGGACCTGAGGCCTGGACCTAGGTCCTGGACCTGGAATTGAGGTCCTGGACCTGGATCTGAGGTTTTGGATTTGGACCTGAGTTCCTGGACCTGGTCCTGAGGTCCTGGACATGGACCTGAGTACCTGGACCTGAGGTCCTGGACCTGGACCTGAGGTCCTGGCCCTGGACCTCTGGTCCAGCCCTGGACCTGAGGTCCTGGACCTGGACCTGAGGTTCTGGACCTGGACCTCAGGTCCTGGCCCTGGACCTGAGGTCCTGGCCCTGGACCTGAGGTCCTGGACCTGGACCTGAAGTCCTGTACCTGGACCTGAAGTCCTGGCCCTGCACCTGAGGTCCTGGACTTTGACCTGAGGTCCTGGACCTGACGTCATGGACCTGGTCCTGACGTCCTGGACCTGAGGTCCTGGACCTGGACTTGAGATCCTGAAACTGAGGTCCTGGACCTGAGGTCTTGGACCTGAGGTCCTGGATGTGGACCTGAGATCCTGGAACTGGAGCTGAAGTCCTGGACCTGAGGCCCTGGACCTGAGGTCCTTGACCTGGACCTGAGGTCCTGGTCCTGGAACTGACGTCCTGGACATTGATCTGTGGTCCTGGACCTGAGGTCCTGGACCTGGACTTCAGGGCCTGAACCTGGACCTGAGGTCCTGGACCTGAGGTCCTGGACCTGAGGTCCTGGACCTGGACCTAGACCTGAGGTCCTGGACCTGAGGTACTGTCCCTGGACCCTAAGGTCCTGGACCGGAGTTCCTGTCCCTGGACCTGAGGTCCTGGACCTGGACCTGAAGTCCTGTACCTGGACCTGAGGTCCTGGCCCTGCACCTGAGGTCCTGCACCTGGACCTGTGGTCCTAGACCAGGACCTGAGTTCTTTGCCCTGGACCTGAGGTCCTTGACCTGGACCTGAGGTCCTGGACCTGGACCTGAGGACCTGGACCTGGACCTGATGTCCTGGACCTGGACCTGAAGTCCTGGCCCTGCACCTGAGGTCCTGGACTTTGACCTGAGGTCCTGGACCTGACGTCATGGACCTGGTCCTGACGTCCTGGACCTGAGGTCCTGGACCTGGACCTGAGATCCTGAAACTGGAGGTCCTGGACCTGAGGTCTTGGACCTGAGGTCCTGGATGTGGACCTGAGATCCTGGAACTGGAGCTGAAGTCCTGGACCTGAGGCCCTGGACCTGAGGTCCTTGACCTGGACCTGAGGTCCTGGTCCTGGAACTGACGTCCTGGACATTGATCTGTGGTCCTGGACCTGAGGTCCCTGGACCTGGACTTCAGGGCCTGGACCTGGACCTGAGGTCCTGGACCTGGACCTAGACCTGAGGTCCTGGACCTGAGGTACTGTCCCTGGACCTAAGGTCCTGGACCGGAGTTCCTGTCCCTGGACCTGAGGTCCTGGACCTGGACCTGAAGTCCTGTACCTGGACCTGAGGTCCTGGCCCTGCACCTGAGGTCCTGCACCTGGACCTGAGGTCCTAGACCAGGACCTGAGTTCTTTGCCCTGGACCTGAGGTCCTTGACCTGGACCTGAGGTCCTGGACCTGGACCTGAGGACCTGGACCTGGACCTGATGTCCTGGACCTGGACCTGAGGTCCTGGACATTGAACTTAGGTCCTGGACCTGAGATCCTTGACCTGAGTTCCTGGACCTGGACCTGAGGTCCTGGACCTGAGGTCCTGGACCTGAGAACCTGGACCTGGACCTGAGGTCCTGGACCTGAGGCCCTGGACCTAAGTTCGAGGACCTGGACATGAGGTCCTGGACCTGGATCTGAGCTTTTGGATTTGGACCTGAGTTCCTGGACCTGGTCCTGAGGTCCTGGACATGGACCTGAGTTCCTGGACCTGAGGTTCTGGACCTGGACCTGAGTTCTTGGCCCTGGACCTGAGGTCCTGGACCTGGACCTGAAGTCCTGCACCTGGACATGAGTTCCTGGCCCTGCACCTGAGGTCCTGCACCTGGACCTGAGGTCCTGGACCTGGACCTGAGTTCTTTGCCCTGGACCTGAGGTCCTGGACCTGGACCTGAGGTCCTGGACCTGGACCTGAGGTCCTGACCTGGACCTGAGGACCTGGACCTGGACCTGATGTCCTGGACCTGGACATGAGGTCCTGGACATTGAAATTAGGTCCTGGACCTAAGATCCTTGACCTGAGTTCCTGGACCTGGACCTGAGGTCCTGGACCTGAGGTCCTGGACCTGGGAACCTGGACCTGGACCTGAGGTCCTGGACCTGAGGCCCTGGACCTAAGGTCGAAAACCAGGACCTGAGTTCCTGGACCTGGTCCTGAGGTCCTGGAGATGGACCTGAGGTCCTGGACCTGAGGTTCTGGACCTGGACCTCAGTTCTTGGCCTTGGAGCTGAGGTCCTGGACATGGACTTGAGGTCCTGGACCTGGACCTGAGGACCTGGACATGGACCTGATGTCTTGGACCTAGACCTGAGGTCCTGGACATTAAACTTAGGTCCTGGACCTGAGATCCTTGACCTGAGGTCCTGGACCTGGACATTAAGTCCTGGACCTGGACCTGAGGTCCTGGACCTGAGGTCCTGGAACTGAGATCCTGGACCTGGACTTGAGGTCCTGGAAATGGAGCTGAGGTCCTGGACCTGAGGCCCTGGACCTAGGTCCTGGACCTGGAATTGAGGTCCTGGACCTGGATCTGAGGTTTTGGATTTGGACCTGAGTTCCTGGACCTGGTCCTGAGGTCCTGGACATGGACCTGAGTACCTGGACCTGAGGTCCTGGACCTGGACCTGAGGTCCTGGCCCTGGACCTCTGGTCCTGGCCCTGGACCTGAGGTCCTGGACCTGGACCTGAGGTTCTGGACCTGGACCTGAGGTCCTGGCCCTGGACCTGAGGTCCTGGCCCTGGACCTGAGGTCCTGGACCTGGACCTGAAGTCCTGTACCTGGACCTGAAGTCCTGGCCCTGCACCTGAGGTCCTGGACTTTGACCTGAGGTCCTGGACCTGACGTCATGGACCTGGTCCTGACGTCCTGGACCTGAGGTCCTGGACCTGGACCTGAGATCCTGAAACTGAGGTCCTGGACCTGAGGTCTTGGACCTGAGGTCCTGGATGTGGACCTGAGATCCTGGAACTGGAGCTGAAGTCCTGGACCTGAGGCCCTGGACCTGAGGTCCTTGACCTGGACCTGAGGTCCTGGTCCTGGAACTGACGTCCTGGACATTGATCTGTGGTCCTGGACCTGAGGTCCTGGACCTGGACTTCAGGGCCTGAACCTGGACCTGAGGTCCTGGACCTGAGGTCCTGGACCTGAGGTCCTGGACCTGGACCTAGACCTGAGGTCCTGGACCTGAGGTACTGTCCCTGGACCTAAGGTCCTGGACCGGAGTTCCTGTCCCTGGACCTGAGGTCCTGGACCTGGACCTGAAGTCCTGTACCTGGACCTGAGGTCCTGGCCCTGCACCTGAGGTCCTGCACCTGGACCTGTGGTCCTAGACCAGGACCTGAGTTCTTTGCCCTGGACCTGAGGTCCTTGACCTGGACCTGAGGTCCTGGACCTGGACCTGAGGACCTGGACCTGGACCTGATGTCCTGGACCTGGACCTGAAGTCCTGGCCCTGCACCTGAGGTCCTGGACTTTGACCTGAGGTCCCTGGACCTGACGTCATGGACCTGGTCCTGACGTCCTGGACCTGAGGTCCTGGACCTGGACCTGAGATCCTGAAACTGAGGTCCTGGACCTGAGGTCTTGGACCTGAGGTCCTGGATGTGGACCTGAGATCCTGGAACTGGAGCTGAAGTCCTGGACCTGAGGCCCTGGACCTGAGGTCCTTGACCTGGACCTGAGGTCCTGGTCCTGGAACTGACGTCCTGGACATTGATCTGTGGTCCTGGACCTGAGGTCCTGGACCTGGACTTCAGGGCCTGGACCTGGACCTGAGGTCCTGGACCTGGACCTAGACCTGAGGTCCTGGACCTGAGGTACTGTCCCTGGACCTAAGGTCCTGGACCGGAGTTCCTGTCCCTGGACCTGAGGTCCTGGACCTGGACCTGAAGTCCTGTACCTGGACCTGAGGTCCTGGCCCTGCACCTGAGGTCCTGCACCTGGACCTGAGGTCCTAGACCAAGACCTGAGTTCTTTGCCCTGGACCTGAGGTCCTTGACCTGGACCTGAGGTCCTGGACCTGGACCTGAGGACCTGGACCTGGACCTGATGTCCTGGACCTGGACCTGAGGTCCTGGACATTGAACTTAGGTCCTGGACCTGAGATCCTTGACCTGAGTTCCTGGACCTGGACCTGAGGTCCTGGACCTGAGGTCCTGGACCTGAGAACCTGGACCTGGACCTGAGGTCCTGGACCCGAGGCCCTGGACCTAAGTTCGAGGGACCTGGACATGAGGTCCTGGACCTGGATCTGAGCTTTTGGATTTGGACCTGAGTTCCTGGACCTGGTCCTGAGGTCCTGGACATGGACCTGAGTTCCTGGACCTGAGGTTCTGGACCTGGACCTGAGTTCTTGGCCCTGGACCTGAGGTCCTGGACCTGGACCTGAAGTCCTGCACCTGGACATGAGTTCCTGGCCCTGCACCTGAGGTCCTGCACCTGGACCTGAGGTCCTGGACCTGGACCTGAGTTCTTTGCCCTGGACCTGAGGTCCTGGACCTGGACCTGAGGTCCTGGACCTGGACCTGAGGTCCTGACCTGGACCTGAGGACCTGGACCTGGACCTGATGTCCTGGACCTGGACATGAGGTCCTGGACATTGAAATTAGGTCCTGGACCTAAGATCCTTGACCTGAGTTCCTGGACCTGGACCTGAGGTCCTGGACCTGAGGTCCTGGACCTGGGAACCTGGACCTGGACCTGAGGTCCTGGACCTGAGGCCCTGGACCTAAGGTCGAAAACCTGGACCTGAGTTCCTGGACCTGGTCCTGAGGTCCTGGAGATGGACCTGAGGTCCTGGACCTGAGGTTCTGGACCTGGACCTGAGTTCTTGGCCTTGGAGCTGAGGTCCTGGACATGGACTTGAGGTCCTGGACCTGGACCTGAGGACCTGGACATGGACCTGATGTCTTGGACCTAGACCTGAGGTCCTGGACATTAAACTTAGGTCCTGGACCTGAGATCCTTGACCTGAGGTCCTGGACCTGGACATTAAGTCCTGGACCTGGACCTGAGGTCCTGGACCTGAGGTCCTGGAACTGAGATCCTGGACCTGGACTTGAGGTCCTGGAAATGGAGCTGAGGTCCTGGACCTGAGGCCCTGGACCTAGGTCCTGGACCTGGAATTGAGGTCCTGGACCTGGATCTGAGGTTTTGGATTTGGACCTGAGTTCCTGGACCTGGTCCTGAGGTCCTGGACATGGACCTGAGTACCTGGACCTGAGGTCCTGGACCTGGACCTGAGGTCCTGGACCTGAGGTCCTGGACCTGAGAACCTGGACCTGTACCTGAGGTCCCGGACCTGAGGCCCTGGACCTAAGGTCGAGGACCTGGACTTGAGGTCCTGGACCTGGATCTGAGGTTTTGGATTTGGACCTGAGTTCCTGGACCTGGTCCTGAGGTCCTGGAGATGGACCTGAGGTCCTGGACCTGAGGTTCTGGACCTGGACCTGAGTTCTTGGCCTTGGACCTGAGGTCCTGGACATGGACTTGAGGTCCTGGACCTGGACCTGAGGACCTGGACATGGACCTGATGTCCTGGACCTAGACCTGAGGTCCTGGACATTAAACTTAGGTCTTGGACCTGAGATCCTTGACCTGAGGTCCTGGACCTGGACATTAAGTCCTGGACCTGGACCTGAGGTCCTGGACCTGAGGTCCTGGACCTGAGGTCCTGGAACTGAGATCCTGGACCTGGACTTGAGGTCCTGGAAATGGAGCTGAGGTCCTGGACCTGAGGCCCTGGACCTAGGTCCTGGACCTGGAATTGAGGTCCTGGACCTGGATCTGAGGTTTTGGATTTGGACCTGAGTTCCTGGACCTGGTCCTGAGGTCCTGGACATGGACCTGAGGACCTGGACCTGAGGTCCTGTCCCTGGACCTGAGGTCCTGGCCCTGGACCTCTGGTCCTGGCCCTGGACCTGAGGTCCTGGACCTGGACCTGAGGTTCTGGACCTGGACCTGAGGTCCTGGACCTGGACCTGAGGTCCTAGCCCTGGACCTGAGGTCCTGGACCTGGACCTGAAGTCCTGTACCTGGACCTGAAGTCCTGGCCCTTCACCTGAGGTCCTGGACTTTGACCTGAGGTCCTGGACCTGACGTCATGGACCTGGTCCTGACGTCCTGGACCTGAGGTCCTGGACCTGGACCTGAGATCCTGAAACTGAGGTCCTGGACCTGAGGTCTTGGACCTGAGGTCCTGGATGTGGACCTGAGATCCTGGAACTGGAGCTGAAGTCCTGGACCTGAGGCCCTGGACCTGAGGTCCTTGACCTGGACCTGAGGTCCTGGTCCTGGAACTGACGTCCTGGACATTGATCTGTGGTCCTGGACCTGAGGTCCTGGACCTGGACTTCAGGGCCTGAACCTGGACCTGAGGTCCTGGACCTGAGGTCCTGGACCTGAGGTCCTGGACCTGGACCTAGACCTGAGGTCCTGGACCTGAGGTACTGTCCCTGGACCTAAGGTCCTGGACCGGAGTTCCTGTCCTTGGACCTGAGGTCCTGGACCTGGACCTGAAGTCCTGTACCTGGACCTGATGTCCTGGCCCTGCACCTGAGGTCCTGCACCTGGACCTGTGGTCCTAGACCAGGACCTGAGTTCTTTGCCCTGGACCTGAGGTCCTTGACCTGGACCTGAGGTCCTGGACCTGGACCTGAGGACCTGGACCTGGACCTGATGTCCTGGACCTGGACCTGAGGTCCTGGACATTGAACTTAGGTCCTGGACCTGAGATCCTTGACCTGAGTTCCTGGACCTGGACCTGAGGTCCTGGACCTGAGGTCCTGGACCTGAGAACCTGGACCTGGACCTGAGGTCTTGGACCTGAGGTCCTGGACGTGGACCTGAGATCCTGGAACTGGAGCTGAAGTCCTGGACCTGAGGCCCTGGACCTGAGGTCCTTGACCTGGACCTGAGGTCCTGGTCCTGGAACTGACGTCCTGGACATTGATCTGTGGTCCTGGACCTGAGGTCCTGGACCTGGACTTCAGGGCCTGGACCTGGACCTGAGGTCCTGGACCTGAGGTCCTGGACCTGAGGTCCTGGACCTGGACCTAGACCTGAGGCCCTGGACCTGAGGTACTGTCCCTGGACCTAAGGTCCTGGACCGGAGTTCCTGTCCCTGGACCTGAGGTCCTGGACCTGGACCTGAAGTCCTGTACCTGGACCTGAGGTCCTGGCCCTGCACCTGAGGTCCTGCACCTGGACCTGAGGTCCTAGACCAGGACCTGAGTTCTTTGCCCTGGACCTGAGGTCCTTGACCTGGACCTGAGTTCCTGGACCTGGACCTGAGGACCTGGACCTGGACCTGATGTCCTGGACCTGGACCTGAGGTCCTGGACATTGAACTTAGGTCCTGGACCTGAGATCCTTGACCTGAGTTCCTGGACCTGGACCTGAGGTCCTGGACCTGAGGTCCTGGACCTGAGAACCTGGACCTGGACCTGAGGTCCTGGACCTGAGGCCCTGGACCTAAGGTCGAGGAACTGGACTTGAGGTCCTGGACCTGGATCTGAGCTTTTGGATTTGGACCTGAGTTCCTGGACCTGGTCCTGAGGTCCTGGACATGGATCTGAGGTCCTGGACCTGAGGTTCTGGACCTGGACCTGAGTTCTTGGCCCTGGACCTGAGGGTCCTGGACCTGGACCTGAAGTCCTGCACCTGGACATGAGGTCCTGGCCCTGCACCTGAGTTCCTGCACCTGGACCTGAGGTCCTGGACCTGGACCTGAGTTCTATGCCCTGGACCTGAGGTCCTGGACCTGGACCTGAGGTCCTGGACCTGGACCTGAGGTCCTGACCTGGACCTGAGGACCTGGACCTGGACCTGATGTCCTGGACCTGGACCTGAGGTCCTGGACATTGAACTTAGGTCCTGGACCTAAGATCCTTGACCTGAGTTCCGGGGACCTGGACCTGAGGTCCTGGACCTGAGATCCTGGACCTGGGAACCTGGACCTGGACCTGAGGTCCTGGACCTGAGGCCCTGGACCTAAGGTCGAAAACCTGGACTTGAGGTCCTGGACCTGGATCTGAGGTTTTGGATTTGGACCTGAGTTCCTGGCTCTGGTCCTGAGGTCCTGGACATGGACCTGAGGTCCTGGACCTGAGGTTCTGGAACTGGACCTGAGTTCTTGGCCCTGGACCTGAGGTCCTGGACATGGACTAGAGGTCCTGGACCTGGACCTGAGGACCTGGACATGGACCTGATGTCCTGGACCTAGACCTGAGGTCCTGGACATTAAACATAGATCTGGACCTGAGATCCTTCACCTGAGGTCCTGGACCTGGACATTAAGTCTTGGACCTGGACCTGAGGTCCTGGACCTGAGGTCCTGGAACAGGACCTGCGGTCCTGGACCTGGACCTGAGGTCCTGGCCCTGGACCTGAGGTCCTGGACCTGGACCTGAGGTCCTGGCCCTGGACCTGAGGTCCTGGACCTGGACCTGAAGTCCTGTACCTGGACCTGAGGTCCTGGCCCTGGACCTGAGGTCCTGGACCTGGACCTGAAGTCCTGTACCTGGACCTGAGGTCCTGGACCTGGACCTGAGATCCTGGAACTGGAGCTGAGTTCCTGGACCTGAGGCCCTGGACCTGAGGTCCTTGCCCTGGACCTGAGGTCCTGGACCTGGATCTGACGTCCTGGACATTGATCTGAGGTCCTGGACCTGATGTCCTGGACCTGCGGTCCTGGACCTGGATTCAGGGCCTGGACCTGGACCTGAGGTCCTGGACCTGAGGTCCTGGACCTGAGGTCCTGGACCTGGACCTAGACCTGAGGTCCTGGACCTGAGGTCCTGGACCTGAAGTCCTGTCCCTGGACCTAAGGTCCTGGACCGGAGTTCCTGTCCCTGGACCTGAGGTCCTGGACCTGGACCCTGAAGTCCTGTACCTGGACCTGAGGTCCTGGCCCTGCACCTGAGGTCCTGCACCTGGACCTGAGGTCCTGGAACTGGACCTGAATTCTTTGCCCTGGACCTGAGGTCCTGGACCTGGACCTGAGGTCCTGACCTGGGCCTGAGGACCTGGACCTGGACCCTGAGGTCCTGGACCTTGACCTGAGGTCCTGGTCATTGAACCTAGGTCCTGGACCTAAGATCCTTGACCTGAGTTCCTGGACCTGGACCTGAGGTCCTGGACCTGAGGTCCTGGACCTGAGAACCTGGACCTGGACCTGAGGTCCTGGACCTGAGGCCCTGGACCTAAGTCGAGGACCTGGACTTGAGTTCCTGGACCTGGTCCTGAGGTCCTGGAGATGGACCTGAGGTCCTGGACCTGAGGTTCTGGACCTGGACCTGAGTTCTTGGCCCTGGACCTGAGGTCCTGGACATGGACTTGAGGTCCTGGACCTGGACCTGAGGACCTGGACATGGACCTGATGTCCTGGACCTAGACCTGAGGTCCTGGACATTAAACTTAAGTCCTGGACCTGAGATCCTTCACCTGAGGTCCAGGACCTGGACATTAAGTCCTGGACCTGGACCTGAGGTCCTGGACCTAAGGTCCTGGACCTGAGGTCCTGGACCTGGACCTGAAGTCCTGTACCTGGACCTGAGGTCCTGGCCCTGCACTTGAGGTCCTGCACCTGGACCTGTGGTCCTGGACCTGGACCTGAGGTCCTGGACCTGAGGTCCTGGAACTGAGATCCTGGACCTGGACCTGAGGTCCTGGAAATGGAGCTGAGGCCCTGGACCTGAGGCCCTGGACCTAAGGTCCTGGACCTGGACTTGAGGTCCTGGACCTGGATCTGAGGTTTTGGATTTGGACCTGAGTTACTGCACCTGGTCCTGAGGTCCTGGACATGGACCTGAGGACCTGGACCTGAGGTCCTGTCCCTGGACCTGAGGTCCTGGCCCTGGACCTGAGGTCCTAGACCTGGACCTGAGGTCCTGGACCTGGACCTGAGGTCCTGGACCTGGACCTGAGGTCCTGGCCCTTGACCTGAGGTCCTGGACCTGGACCTGAGGTCCTGGAACTGGAGCTGAGGTCCAGGATCTGAGGCCCTGGACCTTGACTTCAGTTCCTGGACATGGACCTGACGTTCTGGACCTGAGATCCTGTACCTAAGGTCCTGGACCTGGACGTAGACCTGAGGTCCTGGACCTGAGGTCCTGGACCTGAGGTCCTGTCCCTGGACCTGAGGTCCTGGACCTCAGGTCCTGTCCCTGGACATGAGGTCCTGGACCTGAGGTCCTGGACCTGGACCTGAGGTCCTGGACCTGGACCTAGACCTGAGGTCCTGGACCTGAGGTCCTGGACCTGAGGTCCTGGACCTGAGGTACTGTCCCTGGACCTAAGGTCCTGGACCGGAGTTCCTTTCCCTGGACCTAAGGTCCTGGACCTGGACCTGAAGTCCTGTACCTGGACCTGAGGTCCTGCACCTGGACCTGAGGTCCTGGACCAGGACCTGAGTTCTTTGCCCTGGACCTTAGGTCCTGGACCTGGACCTGAGGTCCTGGACCTGGCCCTGAGGACCTGGACCTGGACCTGATGTCCTGGACCTGGACCTGAGGTCCTGGACATTGAACTTAGGTCCTGGACCTGAGATCCTTGACCTGAGTTCCTGGACCTGGACCTGAGGTCCTGGACCTGAGGTCCTGGACCTGAGAACCTGGACCTGGACCTGAGGTCCTGGACCTGAGGCCCTGGACCTAAGGTCGAGGACCTGGACTTGAGGTCCTGGACCTGGATCTGAGGTTTTGGATTTGGACCTGAGTTCCTGGACCTGGTCCTGAGGTCCTGGACATGGACCTGAGGTCCTGGACCTGAGGTTCTGGACCTGGACCTGAGTTCTTGGCCCTCGACCTGAGGTCCTGGACCTGGACCTGAGGTCCTGGACCAGAGGTCCTGGAACTGAGATCCTGGACCTGGACCTGAGGTCCTGGAAATGGAGCTGAGGTCCTTGACCTGAGGCCCTGGACCTAAGGTCCTGGACCTGGACTTGAGGTCCTGGACCTGGATCTGAGGTTTTGGATTTGGACCTGAGTTACTGCACCTGGTCCTGAGGTCCTGGACATGGACCTGAGGACCTGGACCTGAGGTCCTGTCCCTGGACCTGAGGTCCTGGCCCTGGACCTGAGGTCCTGGACCTGGACCTGAGGTCCTGGACCTGGACCTGAGGTCCTGGACCTGGACCTGAGGTCCTGGCCCTGGACCTGAGGTCCTGGACCTGGACCTGAGGTCCTGGCCCTGGACCTGAGGTCCTGGACCTGGACCTGAAGTCCTGTACCTGGACCTGAAGTCCTGGCCCTGCACCTGAGGTCCTGGACTTGGACCTTAGGTCCTGGACCTGAGGTCATGGACCTGGTCTTGAAGTCCTGGACTTGAGGTTCTGGACCTGGACCTGAGATCCTGGAACTGAGGTCCTGGACCTGAGGTCTTGGACCTGAGGTCCTGGACCTGGACCTGAGGTCCTGGACCTGGACCTGAGATCCTGGATCTGGAGCTGAGGTCCTGGATCTGAGGCCCTGGACCTTGACTTCAGTTCCTGGACATGGACCTGACGTTCTGGACATGAGATCCTGTACCTGAGGTCCTGGACCTGAGTTCCTGGAACTGGTCCTAAGGACCTGGACTTGGACGTAGACCTTAGGTCCTGGTCCTGAGGTCCTGGACCTGAGGTCCTGTCCCTGGACCTGAGGTCCTGGACCTGAGGTCCTGTCCCTGGACATGAGGTCCTGGACCTGGACCTGTAGTCCTGTACCTGGACCTGAGGTCCTGGCCCTGCACCTGAGGTCCTGCAGCTGGACCTGAGTTCCTGGACCTGGACCTGAGTTCTTTCCCCTGGACCTGAGGTCCTGGACCTGGACCTGAGGTCCTGGCCCTGGACCTCTGGTCCTGGCCCTGGACCTGAAGTCCTGGACCTGGACCTGAGGTTCTGGACCTGGACCTGAGGTCCTGGACCTGGACCTGAGGTCCTGAACCAGGACCTGAGGTCCTGGCCCTGGACCTGAGGTCCTGGACCTGGACCTGAAGTCCTGTACCTGGACCTGAAGTCCTGGCCCTGCACCTGAGGTCCTGGACTTGGACCTGAGGTCCTGGACCTGAGGTCATGGACCTGGTCCTGAAGTCCTGGACCTGAGGTCCTGGACCTGGACCTGAGATCCTGGAACTGAGGTCCTGGACCTGAGGTCTTGGACCTGAGGTCCTGCACGTGGACCTGAGGTTCTGGACCTAGACCTGAGATCCTGGAACTGGAGCTGAAGTCCTGGACCTGAGGCCCTGGACCTGAGGTCCTTGACCTGGACCTGAGGTCCTGGACCTGGAACTGACGTCCGGGACATTGATCTGAGGTCCTGGACCTGAGGTCCTGGACCGGAGGTCCTGGACCTTGAATTCAGGGCCTGGACCTGGACCTGAGGTCCTGGACCTGAGGTCCTGGACCTGAGGTCCTGGACCTGAGGTCCTGGACCTGAGGTCCTGGACCTGGACCTGTTGTCCTGGACATGGACCTGACGATCTGGACCTGAGGTCCTGGACCTGAGGTCCTGGACCTGGACCTGAGGTCCTGGACCTGGACCTAGACCTGAGGTCCTGGTCCTGAGGTCCTGGACCTGAGGTCCTGTCCCTGGACCTAAGGTCCTGGACCGGAGTTCCTGTCCCTGGACCTGAGGTCCTGGACCTTTACCGGAAGTCCTGTACCTGGACCTGAGGTCCTGTCCCTCCACCTGAGGTCCTGCACCTGGACCTGAGGTCCTGGACCAGGACCTGAGTTCTTTGCCCTGGACCTTGGGTCCTGGACCTGGACCTGAGGTCCTGGACCTGGACCTGAGGTCCTGGACATTGAACTTAGGTCCTGGACCTGAGATCCTTGACCTGAGTTCCTGGACCTGGACCTGAGGTCCTGGACCTGAGGTCCTGGACCTGAGAACCTGGACCTGGACCTGAGGTCCTGGACCTGAGGCCCTGGACCTAAGGTCGAGGACCTGGACTTGAGGTCCTGGACCTGGATCTGAGGTTTTGGATTTGGACCTGAGTTCCTGGACCTGGTCCTGAGGTCCTGGACATGGACCTGAGGTCCTGGACCTGAGGTTCTGGACCTGGACCTGAGTTCTTGGCCCTGGACCTGAGGTCCTGGACCTGGACCTGAGGTCCTGACCTGGACCTGAGGACCTGGACCTGGACCTGATGTCCTGGACCTGGACCTGAGGTCCTGGACATTGAACTTAGGTCCTGGACCTAAGATCCTTGACCTGAGTTCCTGGACCTGGACCTGAGGTCCTGGACCTGAGGTCCTGGACCTGAGAACCTGGACCTGGACCTGAGGTCCTGGACCTGAGGACCTGGACCTAAGGTCGAGGACCTGGACCTAAGGTCCTGGACCTTGACTTGAGTTCCTGGACCTGGATCTGAGGTTTTGGATTTGGACCTGAGTTACTGCACCTGGTCCTGAGGTCCTGGCCCTGGACCTGAGGTCCTGGACCTGGACCTGAGGTCCTGGACCTGGACCTGAGGTCCTGGACCTGAGGCCCTGGACCTAAGGTCGAGGAACTGGACTTGAGGTCCTGGACCTGGATCTGAGCTTTTGGATTTGGACCTGAGTTCCTGGACCTGGTCCTGAGGTCCTGGACATGGATCTGAGGTCCTGGACCTGAGGTTCTGGACCTGGACCTGAGTTCTTGGCCCTGGACCTGAGGTCCTGGACCTGGACCTGAAGTCCTGCACCTGGACATGAGGTCCTGGCCCTGCACCTGAGTTCCTGCACCTGGACCTGAGGTCCTGGACCTGGACCTGAGTTCTTTGCCCTGGACCTGAGGTCCTGGACCTGGACCTGAGGTCCTGGACCTGGACCTGAGGTCCTGACCTGGACCTGAGGACCTGGACCTGGACCTGATGTCCTGGACCTGGACCTGAGGTCCTGGACATTGAACTTAGGTCCTGGACCTAAGATCCTTGACCTGAGTTCCGGGACCTGGACCTGAGGTCCTGGACCTGAGATCCTGGACCTGGGAACCTGGACCTGGACCTGAGGTCCTGGACCTGAGGCCCTGGACCTAAGGTCGAAAACCTGGACTTGAGGTCCTGGACCTGGATCTGAGGTTTTGGATTTGGACCTGAGTTCCTGGCTCTGGTCCTGAGGTCCTGGACATGGACCTGAGGTCCTGGACCTGAGGTTCTGGAACTGGACCTGAGTTCTTGGCCCTGGACCTGAGGTCCTGGACATGGACTAGAGGTCCTGGACCTGGACCTGAGGACCTGGACATGGACCTGATGTCCTGGACCTAGACCTGAGGTCCTGGACATTAAACATAGATCTGGACCTGAGATCCTTCACCTGAGGTCCTGGACCTGGACATTAAGTCTTGGACCTGGACCTGAGGTCCTGGACCTGAGGTCCTGGAACAGGACCTGCGGTCCTGGACCTGGACCTGAGGTCCTGGCCCTGGACCTGAGGTCCTGGACCTGGACCTGAGGTCCTGGCCCTGGACCTGAGGTCCTGGACCTGGACCTGAAGTCCTGTACCTGGACCTGAGGTCCTGGCCCTGGACCTGAGGTCCTGGACCTGGACCTGAAGTCCTGTACCTGGACCTGAGGTCCTGGACCTGGACCTGAGATCCTGGAACTGGAGCTGAGTTCCTGGACCTGAGGCCCTGGACCTGAGGTCCTTGCCCTGGACCTGAGGTCCTGGACCTGGATCTGACGTCCTGGACATTGATCTGAGGTCCTGGACCTGATGTCCTGGACCTGCGGTCCTGGACATGGATTCAGGGCCTGGACCTGGACCTGAGGTCCTGGACCTGAGGTCCTGGACCTGAGGTCCTGGACCTGGACCTAGACCTGAGGTCCTGGACCTGAGGTCCTGGACCTGAAGTCCTGTCCCTGGACCTAAGGTCCTGGACCGGAGTTCCTGTCCCTGGACCTGAGGTCCTGGACCTGGACCTGAAGTCCTGTACCTGGACCTGAGGTCCTGGCCCTGCACCTGAGGTCCTGCACCTGGACCTGAGGTCCTGGAACTGGACCTGAATTCTTTGCCCTGGACCTGAGGTCCTGGACCTGGACCTGAGGTCCTGACCTGGGCCTGAGGACCTGGACCTGGACCTGAGGTCCTGGACCTGGACCTGAGGTCCTGGTCATTGAACCTAGGTCCTGGACCTAAGATCCTTGACCTGAGTTCCTGGACCTGGACCTGAGGTCCTGGACCTGAGGTCCTGGACCTGAGAACCTGGACCTGGACCTGAGGTCCTGGACCTGAGGCCCTGGACCTAAGTCGAGGACCTGGACTTGAGTTCCTGGACCTGGTCCTGAGGTCCTGGAGATGGACCTGAGGTCCTGGACCTGAGGTTCTGGACCTGGACCTGAGTTCTTGGCCCTGGACCTGAGGTCCTGGACATGGACTTGAGGTCCTGGACCTGGACCTGAGGACCTGGACATGGACCTGATGTCCTGGACCTAGACCTGAGGTCCTGGACATTAAACTTAGGTCCTGGACCTGAGATCCTTCACCTGAGGTCCAGGACCTGGACATTAAGTCCTGGACCTGGACCTGAGGTCCTGGACCTAAGGTCCTGGACCTGAGGTCCTGGACCTGGACCTGAAGTCCTGTACCTGGACCTGAGGTCCTGGCCCTGCACTTGAGGTCCTGCACCTGGACCTGTGGTCCTGGACCTGGACCTGAGGTCCTGGACCTGAGGTCCTGGAACTGAGATCCTGGACCTGGACCTGAGGTCCTGGAAATGGAGCTGAGGCCCTGGACCTGAGGCCCTGGACCTAAGGTCCTGGACCTGGACTTGAGGTCCTGGACCTGGATCTGAGGTTTTGGATTTGGACCTGAGTTACTGCACCTGGTCCTGAGGTCCTGGACATGGACCTGAGGACCTGGACCTGAGGTCCTGTCCCTGGACCTGAGGTCCTGGCCCTGGACCTGAGGTCCTAGACCTGGACCTGAGGTCCTGGACCTGGACCTGAGGTCCTGGACCTGGACCTGAGGTCCTGGCCCTTGACCTGAGGTCCTGGACCTGGACCTGAGGTCCTGGAACTGGAGCTGAGGTCCAGGATCTGAGGCCCTGGACCTTGACTTCAGTTCCTGGACATGGACCTGACGTTCTGGACCTGAGATCCTGTACCTAAGGTCCTGGACCTGGACTTCTGTGCCTGGACCTGGACCTGAGGTCCTGGACCTGAGGTCCTGGACCTGAATTCCTGGAACTGGACCTGAGGTCCTGGACCTGGACGTAGACCTGAGGTCCTGGACCTGAGGTCCTGGACCTGAGGTCCTGTCCCTGGACCTGAGGTCCTGGACCTCAGGTCCTGTCCCTGGACATGAGGTCCTGGACCTGAGGTCCTGGACCTGGACCTGAGGTCCTGGACCTGGACCTAGACCTGAGGTCCTGGACCTGAGGTCCTGGACCTGAGGTCCTGGACCTGAGGTACTGTCCCTGGACCTAAGGTCCTGGACCGGAGTTCCTTTCCCTGGACCTAAGGTCCTGGACCTGGACCTGAAGTCCTGTACCTGGACCTGAGGTCCTGGCCCTGCACCTGAGGTCCTGCACCTGGACCTGAGGTCCTGGACCAGGACCTGAGTTCTTTGCCCTGGACCTTAGGTCCTGGACCTGGACCTGAGGTCCTGGACCTGGCCCTGAGGACCTGGACCTGGACCTGATGTCCTGGACCTGGACCTGAGGTCCTGGACATTGAACTTAGGTCCTGGACCTGAGATCCTTGACCTGAGTTCCTGGACCTGGACCTGAGGTCCTGGACCTGAGGTCCTGGACCTGAGAACCTGGACCTGGACCTGAGGTCCTGGACCTGAGGCCCTGGACCTAAGGTCGAGGACCTGGACTTGAGGTCCTGGACCTGGATCTGAGGTTTTGGATTTGGACCTGAGTTCCTGGACCTGGTCCTGAGGTCCTGGACATGGACCTGAGGTCCTGGACCTGAGGTTCTGGACCTGGACCTGAGTTCTTGGCCCTCGACCTGAGGTCCTGGACCTGGACCTGAGGTCCTGGACCAGAGGTCCTGGAACTGAGATCCTGGACCTGGACCTGAGGTCCTGGAAATGGAGCTGAGGTCCTTGACCTGAGGCCCTGGACCTAAGGTCCTGGACCTGGACTTGAGGTCCTGGACCTGGATCTGAGGTTTTGGATTTGGACCTGAGTTACTGCACCTGGTCCTGAGGTCCTGGACATGGACCTGAGGACCTGGACCTGAGGTCCTGTCCCTGGACCTGAGGTCCTGGCCCTGGACCTGAGGTCCTGGACCTGGACCTGAGGTCCTGGACCTGGACCTGAGGTCCTGGACCTGGACCTGAGGTCCTGGCCCTGGACCTGAGGTCCTGGACCTGGACCTGAGGTCCTGGCCCTGGACCTGAGGTCCTGGACCTGGACCTGAAGTCCTGTACCTGGACCTGAAGTCCTGGCCCTGCACCTGAGGTCCTGGACTTGGACCTTAGGTCCTGGACCTGAGGTCATGGACCTGGTCTTGAAGTCCTGGACTTGAGGTTCTGGACCTGGACCTGAGATCCTGGAACTGAGGTCCTGGACCTGAGGTCTTGGACCTGAGGTCCTGGACCTGGACCTGAGGTCCTGGACCTGGACCTGAGATCCTGGATCTGGAGCTGAGGTCCTGGATCTGAGGCCCTGGACCTTGACTTCA
The DNA here is from genome assembly GCA_030556225.1 of Cricetiscus sungorus. Lineage (NCBI taxonomy): Eukaryota > Metazoa > Chordata > Mammalia > Rodentia > Cricetidae > Cricetiscus > Cricetiscus sungorus. Next base: position 242,621 of record JANBXA010000640.1, read on the forward strand.
GTTCCTGGACATGGACCTGACGTTCTGGACATGAGATCCTGTACCTGAGGTCCTGGACCTGGACTTCAGTGCCTGGACCTGGACCTGAGGTCCTGGACCTGAGGTCCTGGACCTGAGTTCCTGGAACTGGTCCTAAGGACCTGGACTTGGACGTAGACCTTAGGTCCTGGTCCTGAGTTCCTGGACCTGAGGTCCTGTCCCTGGACCTGAGGTCCTGGACCTGAGGTCCTGTCCCTGGACATGAGGTCCTGGACCTGGACCTGTAGTCCTGTACCTGGACCTGAGGTCCTGGCCCTGCACCTGAGGTCCTGCAGCTGGACCTGAGTTCCTGGACCTGGACCTGAGTTCTTTCCCCTGGACCTGAGGTCCTGGACCTGGACCTGAGGTCCTGGCCCTGGACCTCTGGTCCTGGCCCTGGACCTGAAGTCCTGGACCTGGACCTGAGGTTCTGGACCTGGACCCGAGGTCCTGGACCTGGACCTGAGGTCCTGAACCAGGACCTGAGGTCCTGGCCCTGGACCTGAGGGTCCTGGACCTGGACCTGAAGTCCTGTACCTGGACCTGAAGTCCTGGCCCTGCACCTGAGGTCCTGGACTTGGACCTGAGGTCCTGGACCTGAGGTCATGGACCTGGTCCTGAAGTCCTGGACCTGAGGTCCTGGACCTGGACCTGAGATCCTGGAACTGAGGTCCTGGACCTGAGGTCTTGGACCTGAGGTCCTGCACGTGGACCTGAGGTTCTGGACCTAGACCTGAGATCCTGGAACTGGAGCTGAAGTCCTGGACCTGAGGCCCTGGACCTGAGGTCCTTGACCTGGACCTGAGGTCCTGGACCTGGAACTGACGTCCGGGACATTGATCTGAGGTCCTGGACCTGAGGTCCTGGACCGGAGGTCCTGGACCTTGAATTCAGGGCCTGGACCTGGACCTGAGGTCCTGGACCTGAGGTCCTGGACCTGAGGTCCTGGACCTGAGGTCCTGGACCTGAGGTCCTGGACCTGGACCTGTTGTCCTGGACATGGACCTGACGATCTGGACCTGAGGTCCTGGACCTGAGGTCCTGGACCTGGACCTGAGGTCCTGGACCTGGACCTAGACCTGAGGTCCTGGTCCTGAGGTCCTGGACCTGAGGTCCTGTCCCTGGACCTAAGGTCCTGGACCGGAGTTCCTGTCCCTGGACCTGAGGTCCTGGACCTTTACCGGAAGTCCTGTACCTGGACCTGAGGTCCTGTCCCTCCACCTGAGGTCCTGCACCTGGACCTGAGGTCCTGGACCAGGACCTGAGTTCTTTGCCCTGGACCTTAGGTCCTGGACCTGGACCTGAGGTCCTGGACCTGGACCTGAGGTCCTGGACATTGAACTTAGGTCCTGGACCTGAGATCCTTGACCTGAGTTCCTGGACCTGGACCTGAGGTCCTGGACCTGAGGTCCTGGACCTGAGAACCTGGACCTGGACCTGAGGTCCTGGACCTGAGGCCCTGGACCTAAGGTCGAGGACCTGGACTTGAGGTCCTGGACCTGGATCTGAGGTTTTGGATTTGGACCTGAGTTCCTGGACCTGGTCCTGAGGTCCTGGACATGGACCTGAGGTCCTGGACCTGAGGTTCTGGACCTGGACCTGAGTTCTTGGCCCTGGACCTGAGGTCCTGGACCTGGACCTGAGTCCTGTACCTGGACCTGAGGTCCTGGCCCTGCACCTGAGGTCCTGCACCTGGACCTGAGGTCCTGGACCTGGACCTGAGTTCTTTGCCCTTGACCTGAGGTCCTGGACCTAGACCTGAGGTCCTGACCTGGACCTGAGGACCTGGACCTGGACCTGATGTCCTGGACCTGGACCTGAGGTCCTGGACATTGAACTTAGGTCCTGGACCTAAGATCCTTGACCTGAGTTCCTGGACCTGGACCTGAGGTCCTGGACCTGAGGTCCTGGACCTGAGAACCTGGACCTGGACCTGAGGTCCTGGACCTGAGGACCTGGACCTAAGGTCGAGGACCTGGACCTAAGGTCCTGGACCTTGACTTGAGTTCCTGGACCTGGATCTGAGGTTTTGGATTTGGACCTGAGTTACTGCACCTGGTCCTGAGGTCCTGGCCCTGGACCTGAGGTCCTGGACCTGGACCTGAGGTCCTGGACCTGGACCTGAGGTCCTGGACCTGGACCTGAGGTCCTGGCCCTGGACCTGAGGTCCTGGACCTGGACCTGAAGTCCTGTACCTGGACCTGAGGTCCTGGCCCTGCACCTGAGGTCCTGGACTTGGACCTGAGGTCCTGGACCTGAGGTCATGGACCTGGTCTTGAAGTCCTGGACTTGAGGTCCTGGACCTGGACCTGAGATCCTGGAACTGATGTCCTGGACCTGGACCTGAGGTCCTGGAACTGGAGCTGAGGTCCTGGATCCGAGACCCTGGAACTTGACTTCAGGTCCTGGACATGGACCTGTCGTTCTGGACCTGAGTTCCTGTACCTGAGGTCCTGGACCTGGACTTCAGGGCCTGGACCTGGATTGAGGTCCTGGACCTGAGGTCCTGGACCTGAGGTCCTGGAACTGGACCTGAGGTCCTGGACCTGGACATAGACCTGAGGTCCTGGACCTGAGGTCCTGGACCTGAGGTCCTGTCCCTGGACCTGAGGTCCTGGACCTGAGGTCCTGCCCCTGGACATGATGTCCTGGACCTGGACCTGAAGTCCTGTACCTGGACCTGAGGTCCTAGCCCTGCACCTGAGGTCCTGCACCTGGACCTGAGTTCCTGGACCTGGACCTGAGTTCTTTCCCCTGGACCTGAGGTCCTGGACCTGGACCTGAGGTCCTGGACCTGGACCTGAGGACCTGGACCTGGACCTGATGTCCTAGACCTAGAACTGAGGTCCTGGACATTGAACTTATGTCCTGGACCTGAGATCCTTGACCAGAGTTCCTGGACCTGGAACTGTGGTCCTGGACCTGAGGTCCTGGACCTGAGAACCTGGACCTGGACAGGAGGTCCTGGACCTGGACCTGAGGTCCTGGACCTGGACCTAGACCTGAGGTCCTGGACCTGAGGTCCTGGACCTGAGGTCCTGTCCCTGGACCTAAGGTCCTGGACCGGAGTTCCTGTCCCTGGACCTGAGGTCGTGGACCTGAAGTCCTGTACCTTGACCTGAGTTCCTGGCCCTGCACCTGAGGTCCTGCACCTGTACCTGAGGTCCTGGACCTGGACCTGAGTTCTTTGCCCTGGAACTGAGGTCCTGGACCTGGACCTGAGGTCCTGGACCTGGTCCTGAGGACCTGGACTTGGAACTGATGTCCTGGACCTGGACCTGAGGTCCTGGACATTGAACTTAGGTCCTGGACCTGATATCCTTGACCTGAGTTCCTGGACCTGGACCTGAGGTCCTGGACCTGAGGTCCTGGACCTGAGAACTTGGACCTGGACCTGAGGTCCTTGACCATGATCTGAGGTTTTGGATTTGGACCTGAGTTCCTGGACCTGGTCCTGAGGTCCTGGACATGGACCTGAGGTCCTGGACCTGAGGTTCTGGACCTGGACCTGAGTTCTTGGCCCTGGAACTGAGGTCCTGGACCTGGACCTGAAGTCCTGTACCTGGACCTGAGGTCCTGGCCCTGGACCTGAGTTCTTTGCCCTGGACCTGAGGTCCTGGACCTGGACCTGAGGTCCTGGACCTGAACCTGAGGAACTGGACCTGGACCTGATGCCCTGGACCTGGACCTGAGGTCCTGGACATTGAACTTAGGTCCTGGACCTGAGATCCTTAACCTGAGTTCCTGGACCTGGACCTGAGGTCATGGACCTGAGTTCCTGGACCTGAGAACCTGGACCTTGACCTGAGGTCCTGGACCTGAGGCCCTGGACCTAAGGTCGAGGACCTGGACTTGAGGTCCTGTACCTGGATCTGAGGTTTTGGATTTGGACCTGAATTCCTGGACCTGGTCTTGAGGTCCTGGACATGGACCTCAGGTTCTGGACCTGAGGTTCTGGACCTGGACCTGAGTTCTTGGCCCTGGACCTGAGGTCCTGGACATGGACTTGAGGTCCTGGACCTGGACCTGAGGACCTGGACATAGATCTGAGGTCCTGGACCTAGACTTAAGTCCTGGACCTGAGATCCTTGACCTGAGGTCCTGGCCCTGGACCTTAATCCTGGACCTGGACCTGAGGTCCTGGACCTGAAGTCCTGGACCAGGAACTGAGGTCCTGGACCTGGACCTGAGGTCCTGGAACTGAGATCCTGGACCTGGACCTGAGGTCCTGGAAATGGTGCTGAGGTCCTGGACCTGAGGCCCTGGACCTAAGGTCCTGGACCTGGACTTGAGGTCCTGGACCTGGATCTGAGGTTTTGGATTTGGACCTGAGTTACTGCAACTGGTCCTGAGGTCCTGGACATGGACCTGAGTACCTGGACCTGAGGTCCTGTCCCTGGACCTGAGGTCCTGGACCTGGACCTGAGGTCCTGGCCCTGGATCTTAGGTCCTGGCCCTGGACCTGAAGTCCTTGACCTGGATCTGAGGTTCTGGACCTGGACCTGAGGTCCTGGACCTGGACCTGAGGTCCTGGCCCTGGACCTGAGGTCCTGGCCCTGGACCTGAGGTCCTGGACCTGGACCTGAAGTCCTGTACCTGGACCTGAAGTCCTGGTCCTGCACCTGAGGTCCTGGACTTGGACCTGAGGTCCTGGGCCTGAGGTCATGGACCTGGTCCTGAAGTCCTTGACCTGAGGTCCTGGACCTGGACCTGGGATCCTGGAACTGAGGTCCTGGACCTGAGGTCTTGGACCTGAGGTCCTGGACCTGGACCTGAGGTCCTGGACCTGGACCTGAGATCCTGGAACTGGAGCTGAGGTCCTGGACCTGAGGCCCTGGACCTGAGGTCCTTGACCTTGACCTGAGGTCCTGGACCTGGAACTGACGTCCTGGACATTGATCTGAGGTCCTGGACCTGAGGTCCTGGACCTGAGGTCCTGGACCTTGACTTCAGGTCCTGGACATGGACCTTACGTTCTGGACCTGAGATCCTGTACCTGAGGTCCTGGACCTGGAATTCAGGGCCTGGACCTGGACCTGAGGTCCTGAACCTGAGGTCCTGGACCTGAGGTCCTGGACCTGGACCTAGACCTGAGGTCCTGGACCTGAGGTCCTGGACCTGAGGTCCTGTCCCTGGACCTGAGGTCCTGGACCTGAGGTCCTGTCCCTGTACATGAGGTCCTGGACCTGGACCTGAAGTCCTGTACCTGGACCTGAGGTCCTGGCCCTGCACCTGAGGTCCTGCACCTGGACCTGAGTTCCTGGACCTGGACCTGAGTTCTTTTCCCTGGACCTAAGGTCCTGGACCTGGACCTGAGGTCCTGGACCTGGACCTGAGGACCTGGACCTGGATCTGATGTCCTGGACCTGGACCTGAGGTCCGGGACATTGAACTTAGGTCCTGGACCTGAGATCCTTGACCAGAGTTCCTGGACCTGGACCTGAGGTCCTGGACCTGAGGTCCTGGCCATGAGAACCTGGACCTGGACCTGAGGTCCTGGACATGGACCTGATGTCCTGGACCTGAGGTTCTAGACCTGGACCTGAGTTCTTGGCCCTGGACCTGAGGTCCTGGACCTGGCCCTGAGGACCTGGACCTGGACCTTAGGTCCTGGACTTGGACTTGAGGTCCTGGACCTGAAGTCCTGGACCAGGACCTGAGATCCTGGACCTGGACCTGAGGTCCTGGACCTGTGGTCCTGGACCTGAGATCCTGGACCTGGAACTGATGTCCTGGAAATGGAGCTGAGGTCCTAGACCTGAGGCACTGGACCTAAGGTCCTGGACCTGGACTTGAGGTCCTGGAACTGGATCTGAGGTTTTGGATTTGGACCTGAGGTCCTGTCCCTGGACCTGAGGTCCTGGACCTGGACCTGAAGTCCTGGCCCTGGACCTGAGGTCCTGGCCCTGGACCTGAGGTTCTGGACCTGGACCTGAGGTCCTGGACCTGGACCTGAGGACCTGGACCTGGACCTGATGTCCTGACCTGGACCTGAGGACCTGGACCTGGACCTGATGTCCTGGACCTGGACCTGAGGTCCTGGACATTGAACTTAGGTCCTGGAACTGAGATCCTTGACCTGTTTCCTGGACCTGGACCTGAGGTTCTGGACCTGAGTTCCTGGACCTGAGAACCTAGACCTGGATCTGAGGTCCTGGACCTGAGGCCCTGGACCTAAGGTCGAGGACCTGGACCTGATGTCCTGGACCTGGACCTGAGGTCCTGGACATTGAACTTAGGTCCTGGACCTGAGATCCTTGACCAGAGTTCCTGGACCTGGACCTGAAGTCCTGGACCTGAGATCCTGGACCTGAGATCCTGGACCTGGACCTGAGGTTCTAGACCTGGACCTGAGTTCTTGGCCCTGGACCTGAGGTCCTGGACCTGGACTTGAGGTCTGGACCTGAGGTCCTGGACCAGGACCTGAGATCCTGTAACTTGACCAGAGGTACTTGACCTGTGGTCCTGGACCTGAGATCCTGGACCTGGACCTGAGGTCCTGTAAATAGAGCTGAGGTCCTGGACCTGAGGCCCTGGACCTAAGTTCCTGGACCTGGACTTGAGGTCCTGGAACTGGATATGAGGTTTTGTATTTGGACCTGAGTTCCTGGACCTGGTCCTGAGGTCCTGGACATGGACCTGAGGACCTGGACCTGAGGTCCTGTCCCTGGACCTGATGTCCTGGACCTGAACCTGAGGTCCTGGCCCTAGACCTGAGGTCCTGGCCCTGGACCTGAGGTCCTGGCCCGGGACCTGAGGTTCTGGACCTGGACCTGAGGTCCTGGACCTGGACCTGAGGTCCTGGACCAGGACCTGAGATCCTGAACCTGGACCTGAGTTCTTGGCCCTGGACCTGTGGTCCTGGACCTGGACTTGAGGTCCTGGTCCTGGACCTGAGGAACTGGACCTGGACCTGAGGTCCTGGACCTAGACCTGAGGTCCTGGACATAGAACTTAGGTCCTGGACCTGATATCTTTTACCTGACCTCCTGGACCTGGACCTGAGGTCCTGTATATGAGGTCCTGCACCTGGACCTGTGTTCCTGGACCTGGACCTGAGGTCTTGGACCTGAGGTCCTGGACCAGGACCTGAGGTCCTGGACCTGGACCTGAGGTCCTGGACCTGAGGTCCTGGACCTGAGATCCTGGACTTGGACCTGAGGTCCTGGAAATGGAGCTGAGGTTCTGGACCTGGACCTGAGGTCCTGGAAATGGAGCTGAGGTCCTGGACCTGAGGCCCTGAAACTACGGTCCTGGACCTGGACTTGAGGTCCTGGACCTGGTTCTGAGGTTTTGGATTTGGACCTGAGTTCCTGAACCTGGACCTGAGCTCCTGGCCCTGCACCTGAGGTCCTGGACCTGGACCTGAATTCGTGGACCTGGACATTAGGTCCTGGACCTGATGTCCTGGACCTGGATCTGAGTTCCTGAAACCAGACCTGAGGTCCTGGTCCTGAGGTCCTGGACCTGAGGTCCTGGATATGGACCTTTGGTCCTGGAACTGGGGCTGATGTCCTGGACATGGACCTGAGGTCCTGGACCTGAGGTCCTGGATCTGGACCTGAGGTCCTGGAAATGGAGCTGAGGTCCTGGACCTGAGGCCCTGGACCTAAAGTCCTGGACCTGGACTTGAGGTCCTAGACCTGGACCTGAGGTCCTGGAATTGGACCTGAGGTCCTGAACCTGAGGTCCTGGACCCGAGGTCCTGGACCTGAGGTCCTGGACCTGGACCTGAGGTCCTGGACCTGGACCTGATGTCCTGGGCCTGGACCTGTTGTCTTGGACCTGAGTTCCTTGACCTGGGGTCTTGGACCTGAGGTACTGGACCAGGACATGAGGTCCTGGACCTGGACCTGAGGTCCTGGCCCTGGACCTGAGCTCCTGGACCTGGACCTGAAGTCCTGTATCTGGTCCTGAAGTCCTGGCCCTGCACCTGAGGTCCTGGACCTGGACCTGAAGTCCAGTTCCGGGACCTGAGGTCCTGGCCCTGCACCTGAGGTCCTGGACCTGGACCTGAGGTCCTGGACCTGGACCTGATGTCCTGGGCCTGGACCTAAGGTCTTGGACCTGAGTTCCTTGACCTGAGGTCCTGGACCTGAGGTACTGGACCAGGACATGAGGTCCTGGACCTGGACCTGAGGTCCTGGCCCTGGACCTGAGCTCCTGGACCTGGACCTGAAGTCCTGTATCTGGTCCTGAAGTCCTGGCCCTGCACCTGAGGTCCTGGACCTGGACCTGAAGTCCAGTTCCGGGACCTGAGGTCCTGGCCCTGCACCTGAGGTCCTGGAACTGGACCTGAATTCGTGGACCTGGACCTTAGGTCCTGGACCTGGATCTGAGGTCCTGAACATGAGTTCCTTGACCTAAACCTGAGGTCCTGGACCTGGATCTGAGGTCCTGAACATGAGTTCCTTGACCTAAACCTGAGGTCCTGGACCTGGATGTGAGGTTCTTGACCTGGACCTGAGGTCCTGGACCTGGACCTGAGGTCCTGAACCTGAGGTCCTGGACCTGGACCTGAGGTCTTGAACTGGACATGAGGTCTTGGACCTGATGTCCTGGACTTGGACCTGAGGTCCTGGCCCTGGAACAGAGGTCCTTGTCCTGGACCTGAGGTCCTGGACCTGGACCTGAGGTCCTGGACCTGAACCTGAGGTCCTGAACCTTAGGAACTAGACCTGGACCTGAGGTCCTGGACCTAAGGTCCTGGTCCTGAGGTCTTGGACCTGGATCTGAGGTTCTGTACCTGGACCTGAAGGTGGACCTACACCTGTGGTCGTGGATCACGGTTCTGGACCTGGACCTGAGGTCCTGGACCTGGACTTGAGGGTCTGGACCTGAGGTCCTGGACCTGGACCTGAAGTCCTGGACCTGAGGTCCTAGACCTGGACCTGAGGTCCTGGAATTGGACCTGAGGTCCTGAACCTGTGGTCCTGGACCCGAGGTCCTGGACCTGAGGTCCTGGACCTGGACCTGAGGTCCTGGACCTGGACCTGATGTCCTGGGCCTGGACCTGAGGTCTTGGACCTGAGTTCCTTGACCTGAGGTCTTGGACCTGAGGTCCTGGACCTTGACCTGAGGTCTTGGAACTGGACCTGAGGTCCTGGAACTGGACCTGAGGTCCTGGACCTGGACTTGAGATCCTGGACCTGAGGTCCTGAACCTGGACCTGAGGTCCTGGACTTGGACCTGAGGTCCTTGACAAGGACCAAAGGTCCTGGACCTAGACCTGACGAACTGGACCTGGACCTGAGGTCCTGGACATGCACCTGAGGTCCTGGACCTGAGTTCCTGGACCTGGACTTGAGATCCTGGTACTGGATCTGAAATCCTGGATTTGGACCTGAGGTCCTGGAACTGGACCTGAGGTCCTGGACCTGAGGTCCTGGACCTGAGGTCCTAACCTGGACCTGAGGTCCTGGACTTGGACCTGAGGTTGTGGACCTGGACCTGAAGTCCTGGACCTGATGTCTTGGACCTGGACCTGAGGTCCTAGACCTGAGGTCCTGGAGCTTGACCTGTGGTCCTTGACTTGGACCTGAGGTCATGGATCTGGACCTGAGGTCCTGGAACTGGACCTGAGGTCCTGGACATGGACCTGAGGTCCTGGACATGGACCTGAGGTCCTGGACCTGAGGTCCTGGACCTGGTCCTGAGGTTCTGTACCTGGACCTGATGTCCTGGACCTGAGGTCCTGGACCTGCACCTGAGATCCTGGACCTGAGGTCCTGGACTAGGACCTGTGGTACTGGACCTGGTCCTGAGGTCCTGGACCTGGACCTTAGGCCCTGGACCTGTGGTCCTTGACCTGGACCTGAAGTCCTGGACCTGGAACTGACGTCCTGGACATTGTTCTGAGGTCCTGGACTTGAGGTCCTGGACCTGAGGTCCTGGACATCGACTTGAGGTCCTGGACCTGGACCTGAGGTCCTGGATCTGGAACTGAGGTTCTGGTTCTCAGACCCTGGACCTGAGGTCCTGGACCTGGACCTGATGTCCTGAACATGAGGTCCTGGACCTAAACCTGAGGTCCTGACCCTGGATGTGAGGTTCTTGACCTCGAACAGAGTTCCTGGACCTGGACCTGAGGTCCTGGACTGGACCTGAGGTACTCGACTTGGACCTGAGGTCATGGACCTGAAGTCCTGGACCTGGACCTGAGGAACTGGACCTGGACCTGAGGTCCTGGAAATGGACCTGAGATCCTGGACTTGGACTTGAGATCCTGGAACTCGATCTGAAGTACTGGATTTGGACCTGAGGTACTGGAACTGGACCTAGGTCCTGGACCTGAGGTCCTGGACATCGACTTGAGGTCCTGGACCTGGACCTGAGGTCCTGGATCTGGAGCTGAGGTTCTGGTTCTGAGAACCTGGACCTGAGGTCCTGGACCTGGACATGATGTCCTGGACATGAGGTCCTGGACCTAAACCTGAGGTCCTGACCCTGGATGTGAGGTTCTTGAACTCGACCAGAGTTCCTGGACCTGGACCTGAGGTCCTGGACCTGGACCTGAGGTACTCGACTTGGACCTGAGGTCATGGACCTGAAGTCCTGGACCTGGACCTGAGGAACTGGACCTGGACGTGAGGTCCTGGAAATGGACCTGAGATCCTGGACTTGGACTTGAGATCCTGGAACAGGATCTGAAGTCCTGGATTTGGACCTGAGGTACTGGAACTGGACCTAGCTCCTGGACCTGAGGTCCTGGACCTGAGGTCCTGGACCTGAGGTCCTGCACCTGAGGTCCTCTACCTGGTCCTGAGTTCCTGGACTTGGACCTGAGGTCGTGGACCTGGACCTGAGGTCCTGGACCTGATGTCCTGGACCTGGACCTGAGGTCCTGGACCTGAAGTCCTGGAGTTGAGGGTCCTGGACCTTGACCTGTGACCCTGGACCTGGACCTGAGGTCATGGACCTGGACCTGATGTCCTGGACCTGGACCTGAGGTCCTGGACATGAGGTCCTGGACCTGGACCTGAGGTCCTGGACCTGTACCTGAGGTCCTGGACCTGAGGTCCTGGACCAGGACCTGAGGTCCTGGACCTGGACCTGAGGTCCTGGACCTGAGGTCCTGGACCTGAGATCCTAGACCTGGACCTGAGGTCCTGGAAATGGAGCTGAGGTCCTGGACCTGAGGACCTGGACCTAAGGTCCTGGAACTGGACTTGAGGTCCTGGAACTGCATCTGAGGTTTTGGATTTGGACCTGAGTTCCTGGACCTGGTCCTGAGGTCCTGGACATAGACCTGAGGACCTGGACCTGAGGTCCTGTCCCGGGACCTGAGTTCCTGGACCTGGACCTGAGGTCCTGGACCTGAGGTCCTGGACCTGAGAACCTGGACATGGACCTGAGGTCCTGGACCTGAGGCCCTGGACCTAAGGTCGAAAACCTGGACTTGAGGTCCTGGACCTGGATCTGAGGTTTTGGATTTGGACCTGAGTTCCTGGACCTGGTCCTGAGGTCCTGGACATGGACCTGAGGTCCTGACCTGAGGTTCTGGACCTGGACCTGAGTTCTTGGCCCTGGACCTGAGGTCCTGGACATGGACTTGAGGTCCTGGACCTGGACCTGAGGACCTGGACATGGACCTGATGTCCTGGACCTAGACCTGAGGTCCTGGACATTAAACTTAGATCTGGACCTGAGATCCTTGACCTGAGGTCCTGGACCTGGACATTAAGTCTTGGACCTGGACCTGAGGTCCTGGACCTGAGGTCCTGGACCCGGACCTGCGGTCCTGGACCTGGACCTGAGGTCCTGGCCCTGGACCTGAGGTCCTGGCCCTGGACCTGAGGTCCTGGCCCTGGACCGTAGGTCCTGGACCTGGACCTGAGGTCCTGGACCTGGACCTGAGGTCCTGGCCCTGGACCTGAGGTCCTGGACCTGGACCTGAAGTCCTGTACCTGGACCTGAGGTCCTGGACCTGGACCTGAGATCCTGGAACTGGAGCTGAGTTCCTGGACCTGAGGCCCTGGACCTGAGGTCCTTGCCCTGGACCTGAGGTCCTGGACCTGGATCTGACGTCCTGGACATTGATCTGAGGTCCTGGACCTGATGTCCTGGACCTGAGGTCCTGGACCTGGACTTCAGGGCCTGGACCTGGACCTGAGGTCCTGGATCTGAGGTCCTGGACCTGAGGTCCTGGACTTGGACCAAGACCTGAGGTCCTGGACCTGAGGTCCTGGACCTGAAGTCCTGTCCCTGGACCTAAGGTCCTGTACCGGAGTTTCTGTCCCTGGACCTGAGGTCCTGGACCTGGACCTGAAGTCCTGTACCTGGACCTGAGGTCCTGGCCCTGCACCTGAGGTCCTGCACCTGGACCTGAGGTCCTGGAACTGGACCTGAATTCTTTGCCCTGGACCTGAGGTCCTGGACCTGGACCTGAGGTCCTGACCTGGACCTGAGGACCTGGACCTGGACCCTGAGGTCCTGGACCTGGACCTGAGGTCCTGGACATTGAACTTAGGTCCTGGACCTAAGATCCTTGACCTGAGTTCCTGGACCTGGACCTGAGGTCCTGGACCTGAGGTCCTGGACCTGAGAACCTGGACCTGGACCTGAGGTCCTGGACCTGAGGCCCTGGACCTAAGGTCGAGGACCTGGACTTGAGGTCCTGGACCTGGATCTGAGGTTTTAGATTTGGACCTGAGTTCCTGGACCTGGTCCTGAGGTCCTGGAGATGGACCTCAGGTCCTGGACCTGAGGTCCTGTCCCGGGACCTGAGTTCCTGGACCTGGACCTGAGGTCCTGGACCTGAGGTCCTGGACCTGAGAACCTGGACATGGACCTGAGGTCCTGGACCTGAGGCCCTGGACCTAAGGTCGAAAACCTGGACTTGAGGTCCTGGACCTGGACCTGAGGACCTGGACATGGACCTGATGTCCTGGACCTAGACCTGAGGTCCTGGACATTAAACTTAGGTCCTGGACCAGAGATCCTTGACCTGAGGTCCTGGACCTGGACATTAAGTCCTGGACCTGGACCTGAGGTCCTGGACCTGAGGTCCTGGACCTGAGGTCCTGGACCTGGACCTGAAGTCCTGTACCTGGACCTGAGGTCCTGGCCCTGCACCTGAGGTCCTGCACCTGGACCTGCGGTCCTGGACCTGTACCTGAGGTCCTGGACCTGAGGTCCTGGACCAGGACCTGAGGTCCTGGACCTGGACCTGAGGTCCTGGACCTGAGGTCCTGGACCTGAGATCCTAGACCTGGACCTGAGGTCCTGGAAATGGAGCTGAGGTCCTGGACCTGAGGACCTGGACCTAAGGTCCTGGAACTGGACTTGAGGTCCTGGAACTGCATCTGAGGTTTTGGATTTGGACCTGAGTTCCTGGACCTGGTCCTGAGGTCCTGGACATAGACCTGAGGGACCTGGACCTGAGGTCCTGTCCCGGGACCTGAGTTCCTGGACCTGGACCTGAGGTCCTGGACCTGAGGTCCTGGACCTGAGAACCTGGACATGGACCTGAGGTCCTGGACCTGAGGCCCTGGACCTAAGGTCGAAAACCTGGACTTGAGGTCCTGGACCTGGATCTGAGGTTTTGGATTTGGACCTGAGTTCCTGGACCTGGTCCTGAGGTCCTGGACATGGACCTGAGGTCCTGACCTGAGGTTCTGGACCTGGACCTGAGTTCTTGGCCCTGGACCTGAGGTCCTGGACATGGACTTGAGGTCCTGGACCTGGACCTGAGGACCTGGACATGGACCTGATGTCCTGGACCTAGACCTGAGGTCCTGGACATTAAACTTAGATCTGGACCTGAGATCCTTGACCTGAGGTCCTGGACCTGGACATGAAGTCTTGGACCTGGACCTGAGGTCCTGGACCTGAGGTCCTGGACCCGGACCTGCGGTCCTGGACCTGGACCTGAGGTCCTGGCCCTGGACCTGAGGTCCTGGCCCTGGACCTGAGGTCCTGGCCCTGGACCGTAGGTCCTGGACCTGGACCTGAGGTCCTGGACCTGGACCTGAGGTCCTGGCCCTGGACCTGAGGTCCTGGACCTGGACCTGAAGTCCTGTACCTGGACCTGAGGTCCTGGACCTGGACCTGAGATCCTGGAACTGGAGCTGAGTTCCTGGACCTGAGGTCCTGGACCTGAGGTCCTTGCCCTGGACCTGAGGTCCTGGACCTGGATCTGACGTCCTGGACATTGATCTGAGGTCCTGGACCTGATGTCCTGGACCTGAGGTCCTGGACCTGGACTTCAGGGCCTGGACCTGGACCTGAGGTCCTGGATCTGAGGTCCTGGACCTGAGGTCCTGGACTTGGACCAAGACCTGAGGTCCTGGACCTGAGGTCCTGGACCTGAAGTCCTGTCCCTGGACCTAAGGTCCTGTACCGGAGTTTCTGTCCCTGGACCTGAGGTCCTGGACCTGGACCTGAAGTCCTGTACCTGGACCTGAGGTCCTGGCCCTGCACCTGAGGTCCTGCACCTGGACCTGAGGTCCTGGAACTGGACCTGAATTCTTTGCCCTGGACCTGAGGTCCTGGACCTGGACCTGAGGTCCTGACCTGGACCTGAGGACCTGGACCTGGACCTGAGGTCCTGGACCTGGACCTGAGGTCCTGGACATTGAACTTAGGTCCTGGACCTAAGATCCTTGACCTGAGTTCCTGGACCTGGACCTGAGGTCCTGGACCTGAGGTCCTGGACCTGAGAACCTGGACCTGGACCTGAGGTCCTGGACCTGAGGCCCTGGACCTAAGGTCGAGGACCTGGACTTGAGGTCCTGGACCTGGATCTGAGGTTTTAGATTTGGACCTGAGTTCCTGGACCTGGTCCTGAGGTCCTGGAGATGGACCTCAGGTCCTGGACCTGAGGTTCTGGACCTGGACCTGAGTTCTTGGCCCTGGACCTGAGGTCCTGGACATGGACTTGAGGTCCTGAACCTGGACCTGAGGACCTGGACATGGACCTGATGTCCTGGACCTAGACCTGAGGTCCTGGACATTAAACTTAGGTCCTGGACCAGAGATCCTTGACCTGAGGTCCTGGACCTGGACATTAAGTCCTGGACCTGGACCTGAGGTCCTGGACCTGAGGTCCTGGACCTGAGGTCCTGGACCTGGACCTGAAGTCCTGTACCTGGACCTGAGGTCCTGGCCCTGCACCTGAGGTCCTGCACCTGGACCTGCGGTCCTGGACCTGGACCTGAGGTCCTGGACCTGAGGTCCTGGAACTGAGATCCTGGACCTGGACCTGAGGTCCTGGAAATGGAGCTGAGGTCCTGGACCTGAGGCCCTTGACCTAAGGTCCTGGACCAGGACTTGAGGTCCTGGACCTGGATCTGAGGTTTTGGATTTGGACCTGAGTTACTGCACCTGGTCCTGAGGTCCTGGACCTGGACCTAGACCTGAGGTCCTGGACCTGAGGTCCTGGACCTGAGGTCCTGGTCCTGAGGTACTGTCCCTGGACCTAAGGTCCTGGACCGGAGTTCCTTTCCCTGGACCTGAGGTCCTGGACCTCTACCTGAAGTTCTGTACCTGGACCTGTGGTCCTGGCCCTGCACCTGAGGTCCTGCACCTGGACCTGAGGTCCTGGACCAGGACCTGAGTTCTTTGCCCTGGACCTTAGGTCCTGGACCTGGACCTGAGGTCCTGGACCTGGACCTGAGGACGTGGACCTGGACCTGATGTCCTGGACCTGGACCTGAGGTCCTGGACATTGAACTTAGGTCCTGGACCTGAGATCCTTGACCTGAGTTCCTGGACCTGGACCTGAGGTCCTGGACCTGAGGTCCTGGACCTGAGAACCTGGACCTGGACCTGAGGTCCTGGACCTGAGGCCCTGGACCTAAGGTCGAGGACCTGGACTTGAGGTCCTGGACCTGGATCTGAGGTTTTGGATTTGGACCTGAGTTCCTGGACCTGGTCCTGAGGTCCTGGACATGGACCTGAGGTCCTGGACCTGAGGTTCTGGACCTGGACCTGAGTTCTTGGCCCTCGACCTGAGGTCCTGGACCTGGACCTGAAGTCCTGTACCTGGACCTGAGGTCCTGGGCCTGCACCTGAGGTCCTGCACCTGGACCTGCGGTCCTGGACCTGGACCTGAGGTCCTGGACCTGAGGTCCTGGAACTGAGATCCTGGACCTGGACCTGAGGTCCTGGAAATGGAGCTGAGGTCCTGGACCTGAGGCCCTGGACCTAAGGTCCTGGACCTGGACTTGAGGTCCTGGACCTGGATCTGAGGTTTTGGATTTGGACCTGAGTTACTGCACCTGGTCCTGAGGTCCTGGACACGGACCTGAGGACCTGGACCTGAGGTCCTGTCCCTGGACCTGAGGTCCTGGCCCTGGACCTGAGGTCCTGGACCTGGACCTGAGGTCCTGGACCTGGACCTGAGGTCCTGGACCTGGACCTGAGGTACTCGACTTGGACCTGAGGTCATGGACCTGAAGTCCTGGACCTGGACCTGAGGTCCTGGCACGGGACCTGAGGTTCTGGACCTGGACCTGAGGTCCTGGACCTGGACCTGAGGTCCTGGACCAGGACCTGAGATCCTGAACCTGGACCTGAGTTCTTGGCCCTGGACCTGTGGTCCTGGACCTGGACTTGAGGTCCTGGTCCTGGACCTGAGGAACTGGACCTGGACCTGAGGTCCTGGACCTAGACCTGAGGTCCTGGACATAGAACTTAGGTCCTGGACCTGATATCTTTTACCTGACCTCCTGGACCTGGACCTGAGGTCCTGTATATGAGGTCCTGCACCTGGACCTGTGTTCCTGGACCTGGACCTGAGGTCTTGGACCTGAGGTCCTGGACCAGGACCTGAGGTCCTGGACCTGGACCTGAGGTCCTGGACCTGAGGTCCTGGACCTGAGATCCTGGACTTGGACCTGAGGTCCTGGAAATGGAGCTGAGGTTCTGGACCTGGACCTGAGGTCCTGGAAATGGAGCTGAGGTCCTGGACCTGAGGCCCTGAAACTACGGTCCTGGACCTGGACTTGAGGTCCTGGACCTGGTTCTGAGGTTTTGGATTTGGACCTGAGTTCCTGAACCTGGACCTGAGCTCCTGGCCCTGCACCTGAGGTCCTGGACCTGGACCTGAATTCGTGGACCTGGACATTAGGTCCTGGACCTGATGTCCTGGACCTGGATCTGAGTTCCTGAAACCAGACCTGAGGTCCTGGTCCTGAGGTCCTGGACCTGAGGTCCTGGATATGGACCTTTGGTCCTGGAACTGGGGCTGATGTCCTGGACATGGACCTGAGGTCCTGGACCTGAGGTCCTGGATCTGGACCTGAGGTCCTGGAAATGGAGCTGAGGTCCTGGACCTGAGGCCCTGGACCTAAAGTCCTGGACCTGGACTTGAGGTCCTAGACCTGGACCTGAGGTCCTGGAATTGGACCTGAGGTCCTGAACCTGAGGTCCTGGACCCGAGGTCCTGGACCTGAGGTCCTGGACCTGGACCTGAGGTCCTGGACCTGGACCTGATGTCCTGGGCCTGGACCTGTTGTCTTGGACCTGAGTTCCTTGACCTGGGGTCTTGGACCTGAGGTACTGGACCAGGACATGAGGTCCTGGACCTGGACCTGAGGTCCTGGCCCTGGACCTGAGCTCCTGGACCTGGACCTGAAGTCCTGTATCTGGTCCTGAAGTCCTGGCCCTGCACCTGAGGTCCTGGACCTGGACCTGAAGTCCAGTTCCGGGACCTGAGGTCCTGGCCCTGCACCTGAGGTCCTGGACCTGGACCTGAGGTCCTGGACCTGGACCTGATGTCCTGGGCCTGGACCTAAGGTCTTGGACCTGAGTTCCTTGACCTGAGGTCCTGGACCTGAGGTACTGGACCAGGACATGAGGTCCTGGACCTGGACCTGAGGTCCTGGCCCTGGACCTGAGCTCCTGGACCTGGACCTGAAGTCCTGTATCTGGTCCTGAAGTCCTGGCCCTGCACCTGAGGTCCTGGACCTGGACCTGAAGTCCAGTTCCGGGACCTGAGGTCCTGGCCCTGCACCTGAGGTCCTGGAACTGGACCTGAATTCGTGGACCTGGACCTTAGGTCCTGGACCTGGATCTGAGGTCCTGAACATGAGTTCCTTGACCTAAACCTGAGGTCCTGGACCTGGATGTGAGGTTCTTGACCTGGACCTGAGGTCCTGGACCTGGACCTGAGGTCCTGAACCTGAGGTCCTGGACCTGGACCTGAGGTCTTGAACTGGACATGAGGTCTTGGACCTGATGTCCTGGACTTGGACCTGAGGTCCTGGCCCTGGAACAGAGGTCCTTGTCCTGGACCTGAGGTCCTGGACCTGGACCTGAGGTCCTGGACCTGAACCTGAGGTCCTGAACCTTAGGAACTAGACCTGGACCTGAGGTCCTGGACCTAAGGTCCTGGTCCTGAGGTCTTGGACCTGGATCTGAGGTTCTGTACCTGGACCTGAAGGTGGACCTACACCTGTGGTCGTGGATCACGGTTCTGGACCTGGACCTGAGGTCCTGGACCTGGACTTGAGGGTCTGGACCTGAGGTCCTGGACCTGGACCTGAAGTCCTGGACCTGAGGTCCTAGACCTGACTCCTGAGGTCCTGGAATTGGACCTGAGGTCCTGAACCTGTGGTCCTGGACCCGAGGTCCTGGACCTGAGGTCCTGGACCTGGACCTGAGGTCCTGGACCTGGACCCTGATGTCCTGGGCCTGGACCTGAGGTCTTGGACCTGAGTTCCTTGACCTGAGGTCTTGGACCTGAGGTCCTGGACCTTGACCTGAGGTCTTGGAACTGGACCTGAGGTCCTGGAACTGGACCTGAGGTCCTGGACCTGGACTTGAGATCCTGGACCTGAGGTCCTGAACCTGGACCTGAGGTCCTGGACTTGGACCTGAGGTCCTTGACAAGGACCAAAGGTCCTGGACCTAGACCTGACGAACTGGACCTGGACCTGAGGTCCTGGACATGCACCTGAGGTCCTGGACCTGAGTTCCTGGACCTGGACTTGAGATCCTGGTACTGGATCTGAAATCCTGGATTTGGACCTGAGGTCCTGGAACTGGACCTGAGGTCCTGGACCTGAGGTCCTGGACCTGAGGTCCTAACCTGGACCTGAGGTCCTGGACTTGGACCTGAGGTTGTGGACCTGGACCTGAAGTCCTGGACCTGATGTCTTGGACCTGGACCTGAGGTCCTAGACCTGAGGTCCTGGAGCTTGACCTGTGGTCCTTGACTTGGACCTGAGGTCATGGATCTGGACCTGAGGTCCTGGAACTGGACCTGAGGTCCTGGACATGGACCTGAGGTCCTGGACCTGAGGTCCTGGACCTGGTCCTGAGGTTCTGTACCTGGACCTGATGTCCTGGACCTGAGGTCCTGGACCTGCACCTGAGATCCTGGACCTGAGGTCCTGGACTAGGACCTGTGGTACTGGACCTGGTCCTGAGGTCCTGGACCTGGACCTTAGGCCCTGGACCTGAGGTCCTTGACCTGGACCTGAAGTCCTGGACCTGGAACTGACGTCCTGGACATTGTTCTGAGGTCCTGGACTTGAGGTCCTGGACCTGAGGTCCTGGACATCGACTTGAGGTCCTGGACCTGGACCTGAGGTCCTGGATCTGGAACTGAGGTTCTGGTTCTGAGACCCTGGACCTGAGGTCCTGGACCTGGACCTGATGTCCTGAACATGAGGTCCTGGACCTAAACCTGAGGTCCTGACCCTGGATGTGAGGTTCTTGACCTCGAACAGAGTTCCTGGACCTGGACCTGAGGTCCTGGACTGGACCTGAGGTACTCGACTTGGACC
Source organism: Cricetiscus sungorus (assembly GCA_030556225.1). Taxonomy (NCBI): domain Eukaryota; kingdom Metazoa; phylum Chordata; class Mammalia; order Rodentia; family Cricetidae; genus Cricetiscus; species Cricetiscus sungorus. The sequence continues at coordinate 262,372 of JANBXA010000640.1, forward strand.
TGAGGTCATGGACCTGAAGTCCTGGACCTGGACCTGAGGAACTGGACCTGGACCTGAGGTCCTGGAAATGGACCTGAGATCCTGGACTTGGACTTGAGATCCTGGAACTCGATCTGAAGTACTGGATTTGGACCTGAGGTACTGGAACTGGACCTAGGTCCTGGACCTGAGGTCCTGGACATCGACTTGAGGTCCTGGACCTGGACCTGAGGTCCTGGATCTGGAGCTGAGGTTCTGGTTCTGAGAACCTGGACCTGAGGTCCTGGACCTGGACATGATGTCCTGGACATGAGGTCCTGGACCTAAACCTGAGGTCCTGACCCTGGATGTGAGGTTCTTGAACTCGACCAGAGTTCCTGGACCTGGACCTGAGGTCCTGGACCTGGACCTGAGGTACTGCGACTTGGACCTGAGGTCATGGACCTGAAGTCCTGGACCTGGACCTGAGGAACTGGACCTGGACGTGAGGTCCTGGAAATGGACCTGAGATCCTGGACTTGGACTTGAGATCCTGGAACAGGATCTGAAGTCCTGGATTTGGACCTGAGGTACTGGAACTGGACCTAGCTCCTGGACCTGAGGTCCTGGACCTGAGGTCCTGGACCTGAGGTCCTGCACCTGAGGTCCTCTACCTGGTCCTGAGTTCCTGGACTTGGACCTGAGGTCGTGGACCTGGACCTGAGGTCCTGGACCTGATGTCCTGGACCTGGACCTGAGGTCCTGGACCTGAAGTCCTGGAGTTGAGGTCCTGGACCTTGACCTGTGACCCTGGACCTGGACCTGAGGTCATGGACCTGGACCTGATGTCCTGGACCTGGACCTGAGGTCCTGGACATGAGGTCCTGGACCTGGACCTGAGGTCCTGGACCTGTACCTGAGGTCCTGGACCTGAGGTCCTGGACCAGGACCTGAGGTCCTGGACCTGGACCTGAGGTCCTGGACCTGAGGTCCTGGACCTGAGATCCTAGACCTGGACCTGAGGTCCTGGAAATGGAGCTGAGGTCCTGGACCTGAGGACCTGGACCTAAGGTCCTGGAACTGGACTTGAGGTCCTGGAACTGCATCTGAGGTTTTGGATTTGGACCTGAGTTCCTGGACCTGGTCCTGAGGTCCTGGACATAGACCTGAGGACCTGGACCTGAGGTCCTGTCCCGGGACCTGAGTTCCTGGACCTGGACCTGAGGTCCTGGACCTGAGGTCCTGGACCTGAGAACCTGGACATGGACCTGAGGTCCTGGACCTGAGGCCCTGGACCTAAGGTCGAAAACCTGGACTTGAGGTCCTGGACCTGGATCTGAGGTTTTGGATTTGGACCTGAGTTCCTGGACCTGGTCCTGAGGTCCTGGACATGGACCTGAGGTCCTGACCTGAGGTTCTGGACCTGGACCTGAGTTCTTGGCCCTGGACCTGAGGTCCTGGACATGGACTTGAGGTCCTGGACCTGGACCTGAGGACCTGGACATGGACCTGATGTCCTGGACCTAGACCTGAGGTCCTGGACATTAAACTTAGATCTGGACCTGAGATCCTTGACCTGAGGTCCTGGACCTGGACATTAAGTCTTGGACCTGGACCTGAGGTCCTGGACCTGAGGTCCTGGACCCGGACCTGCGGTCCTGGACCTGGACCTGAGGTCCTGGCCCTGGACCTGAGGTCCTGGCCCTGGACCTGAGGTCCTGGCCCTGGACCGTAGGTCCTGGACCTGGACCTGAGGTCCTGGACCTGGACCTGAGGTCCTGGCCCTGGACCTGAGGTCCTGGACCTGGACCTGAAGTCCTGTACCTGGACCTGAGGTCCTGGACCTGGACCTGAGATCCTGGAACTGGAGCTGAGTTCCTGGACCTGAGGCCCTGGACCTGAGGTCCTTGCCCTGGACCTGAGGTCCTGGACCTGGATCTGACGTCCTGGACATTGATCTGAGGTCCTGGACCTGATGTCCTGGACCTGAGGTCCTGGACCTGGACTTCAGGGCCTGGACCTGGACCTGAGGTCCTGGATCTGAGGTCCTGGACCTGAGGTCCTGGACTTGGACCAAGACCTGAGGTCCTGGACCTGAGGTCCTGGACCTGAGGTCCTGGACTTGGACCAAGACCTGAGGTCCTGGACCTGAGGTCCTGGACCTGAAGTCCTGTCCCTGGACCTAAGGTCCTGTACCGGAGTTTCTGTCCCTGGACCTGAGGTCCTGGACCTGGACCTGAAGTCCTGTACCTGGACCTGAGGTCCTGGCCCTGCACCTGAGGTCCTGCACCTGGACCTGAGGTCCTGGAACTGGACCTGAATTCTTTGCCCTGGACCTGAGGTCCTGGACCTGGACCTGAGGTCCTGACCTGGACCTGAGGACCTGGACCTGGACCTGAGGTCCTGGACCTGGACCTGAGGTCCTGGACATTGAACTTAGGTCCTGGACCTAAGATCCTTGACCTGAGTTCCTGGACCTGGACCTGAGGTCCTGGACCTGAGGTCCTGGACCTGAGAACCTGGACCTGGACCTGAGGTCCTGGACCTGAGGCCCTGGACCTAAGGTCGAGGACCTGGACTTGAGGTCCTGGACCTGGATCTGAGGTTTTAGATTTGGACCTGAGTTCCTGGACCTGGTCCTGAGGTCCTGGAGATGGACCTCAGGTCCTGGACCTGAGGTTCTGGACCTGGACCTGAGTTCTTGGCCCTGGACCTGAGGTCCTGGACATGGACTTGAGGTCCTGAACCTGGACCTGAGGACCTGGACATGGACCTGATGTCCTGGACCTAGACCTGAGGTCCTGGACATTAAACTTAGGTCCTGGACCTGAGATCCTTGACCTGAGGTCCTGGACCTGGACATTAAGTCCTGGACCTGGACCTGAGGTCCTGGACCTGAGGTCCTGGACCTGAGGTCCTGGACCTGGACCTGAAGTCCTGTACCTGGACCTGAGGTCCTGGCCCTGCACCTGAGGTCCTGCACCTGGTCCTGAGGTCCTGGACCTGGACCTAGACCTGAGGTCCTGGACCTGAGGTCCTGGACCTGAGGTCCTGGTCCTGAGGTACTGTCCCTGGACCTAAGGTCCTGGACCGGAGTTCCTTTCCCTGGACCTGAGGTCCTGGACCTCTACCTGAAGTTCTGTACCTGGACCTGTGGTCCTGGCCCTGCACCTGAGGTCCTGCACCTGGACCTGAGGTCCTGGACCAGGACCTGAGTTCTTTGCCCTGGACCTTAGGTCCTGGACCTGGACCTGAGGTCCTGGACCTGGACCTGAGGACCTGGACCTGGACCTGATGTCCTGGACCTGGACCTGAGGTCCTGGACATTGAACTTAGGTCCTGGACCTGAGATCCTTGACCTGAGTTCCTGGACCTGGACCTGAGGTCCTGGACCTGAGGTCCTGGACCTGAGAACCTGGACCTGGACCTGAGGTCCTGGACCTGAGGCCCTGGACCTAAGGTCGAGGACCTGGACTTGAGGTCCTGGACCTGGATCTGAGGTTTTGGATTTGGACCTGAGTTCCTGGACCTGGTCCTGAGGTCCTGGACATGGACCTGAGGTCCTGGACCTGAGGTTCTGGACCTGGACCTGAGTTCTTGGCCCTCGACCTGAGGTCCTGGACCTGGACCTGAAGTCCTGTACCTGGACCTGAGGTCCTGGGCCTGCACCTGAGGTCCTGCACCTGGACCTGCGGTCCTGGACCTGGACCTGAGGTCCTGGACCTGAGGTCCTGGAACTGAGATCCTGGACCTGGACCTGAGGTCCTGGAAATGGAGCTGAGGTCCTGGACCTGAGGCCCTGGACCTAAGGTCCTGGACCTGGACTTGAGGTCCTGGACCTGGATCTGAGGTTTTGGATTTGGACCTGAGTTACTGCACCTGGTCCTGAGGTCCTGGACACGGACCTGAGGACCTGGACCTGAGGTCCTGTCCCTGGACCTGAGGTCCTGGCTCTGGACCTGAGGTCCTGGACCTGGACCTGAGGTCCTGGACCTGGACCTGAGGTCCTGGACCTGGACCTGAGGTACTCGACTTGGACCTGAGGTCATGGACCTGAAGTCCTGGACCTGGACCTGAGGAACTGGACCTGGACCTGAGGTCCTGGAAATGGACCTGAGATCCTGGACTTGGACTTGAGATCCTGGAACTGGATCTGAAGTCCTGGATTTGGACCTGAGGTACTGGAACTGGACCTAGCTCCTGGACCTGAGGTCCTGGACCTGAGGTCCTGGACCTGAGGTCCTGCACCTGAGGTCCTCTACCTGGTCCTGAGTTCCTGGACTTGGACCTGAGGTCGTGGACCTGGACCTGAGGTCCTGGACCTGATGTCCTGGACCTGGACCTGAGGTCCTGGACCTGAAGTCCTGGACTTGAGGTCCTGGACCTTGACCTGTGACCCTGGACCTGGACCTGAGGTCATGGACCTGGACCTGATGTCCTGGACCTGGACCTGAGGTCCTGGACATGAGGTCCTGGACCTGGACCTGAGGTCCTGGACATGGACCTGAGGTCCTGGACCTGAGGTCCTGGACCAGGACCTGAGGTCCTGGACCTGGACCTGAGGTCCTGGACCTGAGGTACTGGACCTGAGATCCTAGACCTGGACCTGAGGTCCTGGAAATGGAGCTGAGGTCCTGGACCTGAGGACCTGGACCTAAGGTCCTGGAACTGGACTTGAGGTCCTGGACCTGCATCTGAGGTTTTGGATTTGGACCTGAGTTCCTGGACCTGGTCCTGAGGTCCTGGACATGGACCTGAGGACCTGGACCTGAGGTCCTGTCCCGGGACCTGAGTTCCTGGACCTGGACCTGAGGTCCTGGACCTGGACCTGAGGTCCTGGACCTGGACCTGAGGTCCTGGACCTGGACCTGAGGTCCTGTCCCTGGACCTGAGGTCCTGGCCCTGGACCTGAGGTCCTGGACCTGGACCTGAGGTCCTGGACCTGGACCTGAGGTCCTGGACCTGGACCTGAGGTACTCGACTTGGACCTGAGGTCATGGACCTGAAGTCCTGGACCTGGACCTGAGGAACTGGACCTGGACCTGAGGTCCTGGAAATGGACCTGAGATCCTGGACTTGGACTTGAGATCCTGGAACTGGATCTGAAGTCCTGGATTTGGACCTGAGGTACTGGAACTGGACCTAGCTCCTGGACCTGAGGTCCTGGACCTGAGGTCCTGGACCTGAGGTCCTGCACCTGAGGTCCTCTACCTGGTCCTGAGTTCCTGGACTTGGACCTGAGGTCGTGGACCTGGACCTGAGGTCCTGGACCTGATGTCCTGGACCTGGACCTGAGGTCCTGGACCTGAAGTCCTGGACTTGAGGTCCTGGACCTTGACCTGTAACCCTGGACCTGGACCTGAGGTCATGGACCTGGACCTGATGTCCTGGACCTGGACCTGAGGTCCTGGACATGAGGTCCTGGACCTGGACCTGAGGTCCTGGACATGGACCTGAGGTCCTGGACCTGAGGTCCTGGACCAGGACCTGAGGTCCTGGACCTGGACCTGAGGTCCTGGACCTGAGGTCCTGGACCTGAGATCCTAGACCTGGACCTGAGGTCCTGGAAATGGAGCTGAGGTCCTGGACCTGAGGACCTGGACCTAAGGTCCTGGAACTGGACTTGAGGTCCTGGACCTGCATCTGAGGTTTTGGATTTGGACCTGAGTTCCTGGACCTGGTCCTGAGGTCCTGGACATGGACCTGAGGACCTGGACCAGAGGTCCTGTCCCGGGACCTGAGTTCCTGGACCTGGACCTGAGGTCCTGGACCTGAGGTCCTGGACCTGAGAACCTGGACCTGGACCTGAGGTCCTGGACCTGAGGCCCTGGACCTAAGGTCGAAAACCTGGACTTGAGGTCCTGGACCTGGATCTGAGGTTTTGGATTTGGACCTGAGTTCCTGGACCTGGTCCTGAGGTCCTGGACATGGACCTGAGGTCCTAGACCTGAGGTTCTGGACCTGGACCTGAGTTCTTGGCCCTGGACCTGAGGTCCTGGACATGGACTTGAGGTCCTGGACCTGGACCTGAGGACCTGGACATGGACCTGATGTCCTGGACCTAGACCTGAGGTCCTGGACATTAAACTTAGATCTGGACCTGAGATCCTTGACCTGAGGTCCTGGACCTGGACATTAAGTCTTGGACCTGGACCTGAGGTCCTGGACCTGAGGTCCTGGACCAGGACCTGCGGTCCTGGACCTGGACCTGAGGTCCTGGCCCTGGACCTGAGGTCCTGGACCTGGACCTGAGGTCCTGGCCCTGGACCTGAGGTCCTGGACCTGGACCTGAGGTCCTGTACCTGGACCTGAGGTCCTGGCCCTGGACCTGAGGTCCTGGACCTGGACCTGAAGTCCTGTACCTGGACCTGAAGTCCTGGCCCTGCACCTGAGGTCCTGGACTTGGACCTTAGGTCCTGGACCTGAGGTCATGGACCTGGTCTTGAAGTCCTGGACTTGAGGTCCTGGACCTGGACCTGAGATCCTGGAACTGAGGTCCTGGACCTGAGGTCTTGGACCTGAGGTCCTGGACCTGGACCTGAGGTCCTGACCGTGGACCTGAGATCCTGGAACTGGAGCTGAGGTCCTGGATCTGAGGCCCTGGACCTTGACTTCAGTTCCTGGACATGGACCTGACGTTCTGGACCTGAGATCCTGTACCTGAGGTCCTGGACCTGGACTTCTGTGCCTGGACCTGGACCTGAGGTCCTGGACCTGAGGTCCTGGACCTGAGTTCCTGGAACTGGACCTGAGGTCCTTTACCTGGACGTAGACCTGAGGTCCTGGACCTGAGGTCCTGGACCTGAGGTCCTGTCCCTGGACCTGAGGTCCTGGACCTGAGGTCCTGTCCCTGGACATGAGGTCCTGGACCTGAGGTCCTGGACCAGGACATGAGGTCTTGGACCTGGACCTAGACCTGAGGTCCTGGACCTGAGGTCCTGGACCTGAGGTCCTGGTCCTGAGGTACTGTCCCTGGACCTAAGGTCCTGGACCGGAGTTCCTTTCCCTGGACCTGAGGTCCTGGACCTCTACCTGAAGTCCTGTACCTGGACCTGAGGTCCTGGCCCTGCACCTGAGGTCCTGCACCTGGACCTGAGGTCCTGGACCAGGACCTGAGTTCTTTGCCCTGGACCTTAGGTCCTGGACCTGGACCTGAGGTTCTGGACCAGGACCTGAGGACCTGGACCTGGACCTGATGTCCTGGACCTGGACCTGAGGTCCTGGACATTGAACTTAGGTCCTGGACCTGAGATCCTTGACCTGAGTTCCTGGACCTGGACCTGAGGTCCTGGACCTGAGGTCCTGGACCTGAGAACCTGGACCTGGACCTGAGGTCCTGGACCTGAGGCCCTGGACCTAAGGTCGAGGACATGGACTTGAGGTCCTGGAACTGGATCTGAGGTTTTGGATTTGGACCTGAGTTCCTGGACCTGGTCCTGAGGTCCTGGACATGGACCTGAGGTCCTGGACCTGAGGTTCTGGACCTGGACCTGAGTTCTTGGCCCTCGACCTGAGGTCCTGGACCTGGACCTGAAGTCCTGTACCTGGACCTGAGGTCCTGGCCCTGCACCTGAGGTCCTGCACCTGGACCTGCGGTCCTGGACCTGGACCTGAGGTCCTGGACTTGAGGTCCTGGAACTGAGATCCTGGACCTGGACCTGAGGTCCTGGACCTGGACCTGAGGTCCTGGACCTGGACCTGAGGTCCTGGACCTGGACCTGAGGTACTCGACTTGGACCTGAGGTCATGGACATGAAGTCCTGGACCTGGACCTGAGGAACTGGACCTGGACCTGAGGTCCTGGAAATGGACCTGAGATCCTGGACTTGGACTTGAGATCCTGGAACTGGATCTGAAGTCCTGGATTTGGACCTGAGGTACTGGAACTGGACCTAGCTCCTGGACCTGAGGTCCTGGACCTGAGGTCCTGGACCTGAGGTCCTGCACCTGAGGTCCTCTACCTGGTCCTGAGTTCCTGGACTTGGACCTGAGGTCGTGGACCTGGACCTGAGGTCCTGGACCTGATGTCCTGGACCTGGACCTGAGGTCCTGGACCTGAAGTCCTGGACTTGAGGTCCTGGACCTTGACCTGTGACCCTGGACCTGGACCTGAGGTCCTGGCCATGGACCTGAGGTCCTTGCCCTGGACCTGAGGTCCTGGACCTGGATCTGACGTCCTGGACATTGATCTGAGGTCCTGGACCTGATGTCCTGGACCCGAGGTCCTGGACCTGGATTTCAGGGCCTGGACCTGGACCTGAGGTCCTGGATCTGAGGTCCTGGACCTGAGGTCCTGGACTTGGACCAAGACCTGAGGTCCTGGACCTGAGGTCCTGGACCTGAAGTCCTGTCCCTGGACCTAAGGTCCTGGACCGGAGTTCCTGTCCCTGGACCTGAGGTCCTGGACCTGGACCTGAAGTCCTGTACCTGGACCTGAGGTCCTGGCCCTGCACCTGAGGTCCTGCACCTGGACCTGATGTCCTGGAACTGGACCTGAATTCTTTGCCCTGGACCTGAGGTCCTGGACCTGGACCTGAGGTCCTGACCTGGACCTGAGGACCTGGACCTGGACCTGAGGTCCTGGACCTGGACCTGAGGTCCTGGATATTGAACTTAGGTCCTGGACCTAAGATACTTGACCTGAGTTCCTGGACCTGGACCTGAGTTCCTGGACCTGAGGTCCTGGACCTGAGAACCTGGACCTGGACCTGAGGTCCTGGACCTGAGACCCTGGACCTAAGGTCGAGGACCTGGACTTGAGGTCCTGGACCTGGATCTGAGGTTTTGGATTTGGACCTGAGTTCCTGGACCTGGTCCTGAGGTCCTGGAGATGGACCTGAGGTCCTGGACCTGAGGTTCTGGACCTGGACCTGACTTCTTGGCCCTGGACCTGAGGTCCTGGACATGGACTTGAGGTCCTGAACCTGGACCTGAGGACCTGGACATGGACCTGATGTCCTGGACCTAGACATGAGGTCCTGGACATTAAACTTAGGTCCTGGACCTGAGATCCTTGACCTGAGGTCCTGGACCTGGACATTAAGTCCTGGACCTGGACCTGAGGTCCTGGACCTGAGGTCCTGGACCTGAGGTCCTGGACCTGGACCTGAAGTCCTGTACCTGGACCTGAGGGTCCTGGCCCTGCACCTGAGGTCCTGCACCTGGACCTGCGGTCCTGGACCTGGACCTGAGGTCCTGGACCTGAGGTCCTGGAACTGAGATCCTGGACCTGGACCTGAGGTCCTGGAAATGGAGCTGAGGTCCTGGACCTGAGGCCCTGGACCTAAGGTCCTGGACCTGGACTTGAGGTCCTGGACCTGGATCTGAGGTTTTGGATTTGGACCTGAGTTACTGCACCTGGTCCTGAGGTCCTGGACACGGACCTGAGGACCTGGACCTGAGGTCCTGTCCCTGGACCTGAGGTCCTGGCCCTGGACCTGAGGTCCTGGACCTGGACCTGAGGTCCTGGACCTGGACCTGAGGTCCTGGACCTGGACCTGAGGTACTCGACTTGGACCTGAGGTCATGGACCTGAAGTCCTGGACCTGGACCTGAGGAACTGGACCTGGACCTGAGGTCCTGGAAATGGACCTGAGATCCTGGACTTGGACTTGAGATCCTGGAACTGGATCTGAAGTCCTGGATTTGGACCTGAGGTACTGGAACTGGACCTAGCTCCTGGACCTGAGGTCCTGGACCTGAGGTCCTGGACCTGAGGTCCTGCACCTGAGGTCCTCTACCTGGTCCTGAGTTCCTGGACTTGGACCTGAGGTCGTGGACCTGGACCTGAGGTCCTGGACCTGATGTCCTGGACCTGGACCTGAGGTCCTGGACCTGAAGTCCTGGACTTGAGGTCCTGGACCTTGACCTGTGACCCTGGACCTGGACCTGAGGTCATGGACCTGGACCTGATGTCCTGGACCTGGACCTGAGGTCCTGGACATGAGGTCCTGGACCTGGACCTGAGGTCCTGGACATGGACCTGAGGTCCTGGACCTGTGGTCCTGGACCAGGACCTGAGGTCCTGGACCTGGACCTGAGGTCCTGGACCTGAGGTCCTGGACCTGAGATCCTAGACCTGGACCTGAAGTCCTGGAAATGGAGCTGAGGTCCTGGACCTGAGGACCTGGACCTAAGGTCCTGGAACTGGACTTGAGGTCCTGGACCTGCATCTGAGGTTTTGGATTTGGACCTGAGTTCCTGGACCTGGTCCTGAGGTCCTGGACATGGACCTGAGGACCTGGACCAGAGGTCCTGTCCCGGGACCTGAGTTCCTGGACCTGGACCTGAGGTCCTGGACCTGAGGTCCTGGACCTGAGAACCTGGACCTGGACCTGAGGTCCTGGACCTGAGGCCCTGGACCTAAGGTGGAAAACCTGGACTTGAAGTCCTGGACCTGGATCTGAGGTTTTGGATTTGGACCTGAGTTCCTGGACCTGGTCCTGAGGTCCTGGACATGGACCTGAGGTCCTGGACCTGAGGTTCTGGACCTGGACCTGAGTTCTTGGCCCTGGACCTGAGGTCCTGGACATGGACTTGAGGTCCTGGACCTGGACCTGAGGACCTGGACATGGACCTGATGTCCTGGACCTAGACCTGAGGTCCTGGACATTAAACTTAGATCTGGACCTGAGATCCTTGACCTGAGGTCCTGGACCTGGACATTAAGTCTTGGACCTGGACCTGAGGTCCTGGACCTGAGGTCCTGGACCAGGACCTGCGGTCCTGGACCTGGACCTGAGGTCCTGGCCCTGGACCTGAGGTCCTGGACCTGGACCTGAGGTCCTGGCCCTGGACCTGAGGTCCTGGACCTGGACCTGAGGTCCTGGACCTGGACCTGAGGTCCTGGCCCTGGACCTGAGGTCCTGGACCTGGACCTGAAGTCCTGTACCTGGACCTGAGGTCCTGGACCTGGACCTGAGATCCTGGAACTGGAGCTGAGTTCCTGGACCTGAGGCCCTGGACCTGAGGTCCTTGCCCTAGACCTGAGGTCCTGGACCTGGATCTGACGTCCTGGAGATTGATCTGAGGTCCTTGACCTGATGTCCTGGACCTGAGGTCCTGGACCTGGACTTCAGGGCCTGGACCTGGACCTGAGGTCCTGGACCTGAGGTCCTGGACCTGAGGTCCTGGACCTGGACCTAGACCTGAGGTCCTGGACCTGAGGTCCTGGACCTGAAGTTCTGTCCCTGGACCTAAGGTCCTGGACCGGAGTTCCTGTCCCTGGACCTGAGGTCCTGGACCTGGACCTGAAGTCCTGTACCTGGACCTGAGGTCCTGGCCCTGCACCTGAGGTCCTGCACCTGGACCTGAGGTCCTGGAACTGGACCTGAATTCTTTGCCCTGGACCTGAGGTCCTGGACCTGGACCTGAGGTCCTGACCTGGACCTGAGGACCTGGACCTGGACCTGAGGTCCTGGACCTGGACCTGAGGTCCTGGACATTGAACTTAGGTCCTGGACCTAAGATCCTTGACCTGAGTTCCTGGACCTGGACCTGAGGTCCTGGACCTGAGGTCCTGGACCTGAGAACCTGGACCTGGACCTGAGGTCCTGGACCTGTGGCCCTGGACCTAAGGTCGAGGACCTGGACTTGAGGTCCTGGACCTGGATCTGAGGTTTTGGATTTGGACCTGAGTTCCTGGACCTGGTCCTGAGGTCCTGGAGATGGACCTGAGGTCCTGGACCTGAGGTTCTGGACCTGGACCTGAGTTCTTGGCCCTGGACCTGAGGTCCTGGACATGGACTTGAGGTCCTGAACCTAGACCTGAGGACCTGGACATGGACCTGATGTCCTGGACCTAGACCTGAGGTCCTGGACATTAAACTTAGGTCCTGGACCTGAGATCCTTGACCTGAGGTCCTGGACCTGGACATTAAGTCCTGGACCTGGACCTGAGGTCCTGGACCTGAGGTCCTGAACCTGAGGTCCTGGACCTGGACCTGAAGTCCTGTACCTGGACCTGAGGTCCTGGCCCTGCACCTGAGGTCCTGCACCTGGACCTGCGGTCCTGGACCTGGACCTGAGGTCCTGGACCTGAGGTCCTGGAACTGAGATCCTGGACCTGGACCTGAGGTCCTGGAAATGGAGCTGAGGTCCTGGACCTGAGGCCCTGGACCTAAGGTCCTGGACCTGGACTTGAGGTCCTGGACCTGGATCTGAGGTTTTGTATTTGGACCTGAGTTACTGCACCTGGTCCTGAGGTCCTGGACATGGACCTGAGGACCTGGACCTGAGGTCCTGTCCCTGGACCTGAGGTCCTGGCCCTGGACCTGAGGTCCTGGAACTGGACCTGAGGTCCTGGACCTGGACCTGAGGTCCTGGACCTGGACCTGAAGTCCTGTACCTGGACCTGAAGTCTGGCCCTGCACCTGAGGTCCTGGACTTGGACCTTAGGTCCTGGACCTGAGGTCATGGACCTGGTCTTGAAGTCCTGGACTTGAGGTCCTGGACCTGGACCTGAGATCCTGGAACTGAGGTCCTGGACCTGATGTCTTGGACCTGAGGTCCTGGACCTGGACCTGAGGTCCTGGACCTGGACCTGAGATCCTGGAACTGGAGCTGAGGTCCTGGATCTGAGGCCCTGGACCTTGACTTCAGTTCCTGGACAGGGACCTGACGTTCTGGACCTGAGTTCCTGTACCTGAGGTCCTGGACCTGGACTTCTGTGCCTGGACCTGGACCTGAGGTCCTGGACCTGAGGTCCTGGACCTGAGTTCCTAAAACTGGACCTGAGTTCCTGGACCTGGACGTAGACCTGAGGTCCTGGACCTGAGGTCCTGGACCTGAGGTCCTGTCCCTGGACCTGAGGTCCTGGACCTGAGGTCCTGTCCCTGGACATGAAGTCCTGGACCTGAGGTCCTGGACCTGGACATGAGGTCCTGGACCTGGACCTGAAGTCCTGTACCTGGACCTGAAGTCCTGGCCCTGCACCTGAGGTCCTGGAATTGGACCTGAGGTCCTGGACCTGAGGTCATGGACCTGGTCCTGAAGTCCTGGACCTGAGGTCCTGGACCTGGACCTGAGATCCTGGAACTGAGGTCCTGGACCTGAGGTCTTGGACCTGAGGTCCTGGACCTGGACCTGAGGTCCTGGACCTGGACCTAGACCTGAGGTCCTGGACCTGAGGTCCTGGACCTGAGGTCCTGTCCCTGGACCTAAGGTCCTGGACCGGAGTTCCTGTCCCTGGACCTGAGGTCGTGGACCTGAAGTCCTGGACCTGGACCTGAGGTCCTGGCCCTGCACCTGAGTTCTTTGCCCTGGACCTGAGGTCCTGGACCTGGACCTGAGGTCCTGGACCTGGTCCTGAGGACCTGGACCTGGATCTGATGTCCTGGACCTGGACCTGAGGTCCTGGACATTGAACTTAGGTCCTGGACCTGATATCCTTGACCTGAGTTCCTGGACCTGGACCTGAGGTCCTGGACCTGAGGTCCTGGACCTGAGAACTTGGACCTGGACCTGAGGTCCTTGACCTGGATCTGAGGTTTTGGATTTGGACCTGAGTTCCTGGACCTGGTCCTGAGGTCCTGGACATGGACCTGAGGTCCTGGACCTGAGGTTCTGGACCTGGACCTGAGTTCTTTGCCCTGGAACTGAGGTCCTGGACCTGGACCTGTAGTCCTGTACCTGGACCTGAGGTCCTGGCCCTGGACCTGAGTTCTTTGCCCTGGACCTGAGGTCCTGGACCTGGACCTGAGGTCCTGGAACTGAACCTGAGGACCTGGACCTGGACCTGATGCCCTGGACCTGGACCTGAGGTCCTGGACATTGAACTTAGGTCCTGGACCTGAGATCCTTAACCTGAGTTCCTGGACCTGGACCTGAGGTCCTGGACCTGAGTTCCTGGACCTGAGAACCTGGACCTTGACCTGAGGTCCTGGACCTGAGGCCCTGGACCTAAGGTCGAGGACCTGGACTTGAGGTCCTGGACCTGGATCTGAGGTTTTGGATTTGGACCTGAATTCCTGGACCTGGTCTTGAGGTCCTGGACATGGACCTGAGGTTCTGGACCTGAGGTTCTGGACCTGGACCTGAGTTCTTGGCCCTGGACCTGAGGTCCTGGACATGGACTTGAGGTCCTGGACCTGGACATGAGGACCTGGACATAGACCTGAGGTCCTGGACCTTGACTTAAGTCCTGGACCTGAGATCCTTGACCTGAGGTCCTGGCCCTGGACCTTAATCCTGGACCTGGACCTGAGGTCCTGGACCTGAGGTCCTGGACCAGGAACTGAGGTCCTAGACCTGGACCTGAGGTCCTGGAACTGAGATCCTGGACCTGGACCTGAGGTCCTGGAAATGGTGCTGAGGTCCTGGACCTGAGTCCCTGGACCTAAGGTCCTTGACATGGACTTGAGGTCCTGGCCCTGGACCTGAAGTCCTTGACCTGGATCTGAAGTTCTGGACCTGGACCTGAGGTCCTGGACCTGGACCTGAGGTCCTGGCCCTGGACCTGAGGTCCTGGCCCTGGACCTGAGGTCCTGGACCTGGACCTGAAGTCCTGTACCTGGACCTGAAGTCCTGGTCCTGCACCTGAGGTCCTGGACATGGACCTGAGGTCCTGGGCCTGAGGTCATGGACCTGGTCCTGAAGTCCTTGACCTGAAGTCCTGGACCTGGACCTGGGATCCTGGAACTGGAGCTGAGGTCCTGGACCTGAGGCCCTGGACCTGAGGTCCTTGACCTTGACCTGAGGTCCTGGACCTGGAACTGACGTCCTGGAAATTGATCTGAGGTCCTGGACCTGAGGTCCTGGACCTGAGGTCCTGGACCTTGACTTCAGGTCCTGGACATGGACCTGACGTTCTGGACCTGAGATCCTGTACCTGAGGTCCTGCACCTGGATTTCAGGGCCTGGACCTGGACCTGAGGTCCTGAACCTGAGGTCCTGGACCTGAGGTCCTGGACCTGGATCTAGACCTGAGGTCCTGGACCTGAGGTCCTGGACCTGAGGTCCTGTCCCTGGACCTGAGGTCCTGGACCTGAGGTCCTGTCCCTGGACATGAGGTCCTGGACCTGGACCTGAAGTCCTGTACCTGGACCTGAGGTCCTGGTCCTGCACCTGAGGTCCTGCACCTGGACCTGAGTTCCTGGACCTGGACCTGATTTCTTTTCCCTGGACTTGAGGTCCTGGACCTGGACCTGAGGTCCTGGACCTGGACCTGAGGACCTGGACCTGGATCTGATGTCCTGGACCTGGACCTGAGGTCCGGGACATTGAACTTAGGTCCTGGACCTGAGATCCTTGACCAGAGTTCCTGGACCTGGACCTGAGGTCCTGGACCTGAGGTCCTGGCCATGAGAACCTGGACCTGGACCTGAGGTCCTGGACATGGACCTGATGTCCTGGACCTGAGGTTCTAGACCTGGACCTGAGTTCTTGGCCCTGGACCTGAGGTCCTGGACCTGGCCCTGAGGACCTGGACCTGGACCTTAGGTCCTGGACTTGGACTTGAGGTCCTGGACCTGAAGTCCTGGAACAGGACCTGAGATCCTGGACCTGGACCTGAGGTCCTGGACCTGTGGTCCTGGACCTGAGATCCTGGACCTGGAACTGTGGTCCTGGAAATGGAGCTGAGGTCCTAGACCTGAGGCACTGGACCTAAGGTCCTGGACCTGGACTTGAGGTCCTGGAACTGGATCTGAGGTTTTGGATTTGGACCTGATTCGTGGACCTGGTCCTGAGGTCCTGGACATGGACCTGAGGACCTGGGCCTGAGGTCCTGTCCCTGGACCTGAGGTCCTGGACCTGGAACTGAGGTCCTGGCCCTGGACCTGAGGTCCTGGCCCTGGACCTGAGGTCCTGGACCTGGACCTGAGGTCCTGGACCTGGACCTGATGCCCTGACCTGGACCCGAGGACCTGGACCTGGACCTGATGTCCTGGACCTGGACCTGAGGTCCTGGACATTGAACTTAGGTCCTGGACCTGAGATCCTTGACCTGAGTTCCTGGACCTGGACCTGAGGTTCTGGACCTGAGTTCCTGGACCTGAGAACATGGACCTGGATCTGAGGTCCTGGACCTGAGATCCTGGACTTGGACCTGAGGTCCTGGAAATGGAGCTGAGGTTCTGGACCTGGACCTGAGGTCCTGGAAATGGAGCTGAGGTCCTGGACCTGAGGCCCTGAAACTAAGGTCCTGGACCTGGACTTGAGTTCCTGGACCTGGATCTGAGATTTTGGATTTGGACCTGAGTTCCTGACCTGGACCTGAGCTCCTGGCCCTGCACCTGAGGTCCTGGACCTGGACCTGAATTCGTGGACCTGGACATTAGGTCCTGGACCTGATGTCCTGGACCTGGAACTGAGTGCCTGAAACCAGACCTGAGGTCCTGGTCCTGAGGTCCTGGACCTGAGGTCCTGGATATGGACCTTTGGTCCTGGAACTGGGGCTGAGTTCCTGGACATGGACCTGAGGTCCTGGACCTGAGGTCCTGGATCTGGACCAGAGGTCCTGGAAATGGAGCTGAGGTCCTGGACCTGAGGCCCTGGACCTGAAGTCCTGGACCTGGACTTGAGGTCCTGGACCTGGATCTGAGGTTTTGGATTTGGACCTGAGTTTTTGGACCTGGTCCTGAGGTCCTGGACATGGACCTGTGGTCCTGTACCTGAGGTACTGGACCAGGACCTGAGGTCCTGGACCTGGACCTGAGGTCCTGGCCCTGGACCTGAGCTCCTGGACCTGGACCTGAAGTACTGTATCTCGTCCTGAAGTCCTGGCCCTGCACCTGAGGTCCTGGACCTGGACCTGAAGTCCAGTTCCGGGACCTGAGGTCCTGGCCCTGCACCTGAGGTCCTGGACCTGGACCTGAATTCGTGGACCTGGACCTTAGGTCCTGGACCTGGATCTGAGGTCCTGAACATGAGTTCCTTGACCTAAACCTGAGGTCCTGGACCTGGATGTGAGGTTCTTGACCTGGACCTGAGGTCCTGGACCTGGACCTGAGGTCCTGAACCTGAGGTCCTGGACCTGGACCTGAGGTCTTGAACTGGACATGAGGTCTTGGACCTGATGTCCTGGACCTGGACCTGAGGTCCTGGCCCTGGAACAGAGGTCCTTGTCCTGGACCTGAGGTCCTGGACCTGGACCCTGAGGTCCTGGACCTGAACCTGAGGGTCCTGAACCTTAGGATCTAGACTTGGACCTGAGGTCCTGGACCTAAGGTCCTGGTCCTGAGGTCTTGGACCTGGACCTGAGGTTCTGTACCTGGACCTGACGTGGACCTGGACCTGAGGTCGTGGATCACGGTTCTGGACCTGGACCTGAGGTCCTGGACCTGGACTTGAGGGTCTGGACCTGATGTCCTGGACCTGGACCTGAAGTCCTGGACCTGAGGTCCTAGACCTGGACCTGAGGTCCTGGAATTGGACCTGAGGTCCTGAACCTGAGGTCCTGGACCCGAGGTCCTGGACCTGAGGTCCTGGACCTGGACCTGATGTCCTGGGCCTGGACCTGAGGTCTTGGACCTGAGTTCCTTGACCTGAGGTCTTGGACCTGAGGTCCTGGACCTTGACCTGAGGTCCTGGAACTGGACCTGAGGTCCTGGAACTGGAACTGAGGTCCTGGACCTGGACTTGAGATCCTGGACCTGAGGTCCTGAACCTGGACCTGAGGTCCTGGACCTGGACCTGAGGTCCTTGACCAGGACCCAAGGTCCTGGACCTAGACCTGACGAACTGGACCTGGACCTGAGGTCCTGGACATGCACCTGAGGTCCTGGACCTGAGTTCCTGGACCTGGACTTGAGATCCTGGTACTGGATCTGAAATCCTGGATTTGGACCTGAGGTCCTGGAACTGGACCTGAGGTCCTGGACCTGAGGTCCTGGACCTGAGGTCCTAACCTGGACCCTGAGGTCCTGGACTTGGACCTGAGGTTGTGGACCTGGACCTGAAGTCCTGGACCTGATGTCTTGGACCTGGACCTGAGGTCCTAGACCTGAGGTCCTGGAGCTTGACCTGTGGTCCTTGACTTGGACCTGAGGTCATGGATCTGGACCTGAGGTCCTGGAACTGGACCTGAGGTCCTGGACATGGACCTGAGGTCCTGGACCTGAGGTCCTGGACCTGGTCCTGAGGTTCTGTACCTGGACCTGATGTCCTGGACCTGAGGTCCTGGACCTGCACCTGAGTCCTGGACCTGAGGTCCTGGACTAGGACCTGTGGTACTGGACCTGGTCCTGAGGTCCTGGACCTGGACCTTAGGCCCTGGACCTGAGGTCCTTGACCTGGACCTGAAGTCCTGGACCTGGAACTGACGTCCTGGACATTGTTCTGAGGTCCTGGACCTGAAGTCCTGGACCTGGACCTGAGGAACTGGACCTGGACCTGAGGTCCTGGAAATGGACCTGAGATCCTGGACTTGGACTTGAGATCCTGGAACTCGATCTGAAGTACTGGATTTGGACCTGAGGTACTGGAACTGGACCTAGGTCCTGGACCTGAGGTCCTGGACATCGACTTGAGGTCCTGGACCTGGACCTGAGGTCCTGGATCTGGAGCTGAGGTTCTGGTTCTGAGAACCTGGACCTGAGGTCCTGGACCTGGACCTGATGTCCTGGACATGAGGTCCTGGACCTAAACCTGAGGTCCTGACCCTGGATGTGAGGTTCTTGCACTCGACCAGAGTTCCTGGACCTGGACCTGAGGTCCTGGACCTGGACCTGAGGTACTCGACTTGGACCTGAGGTCATGGACCTGAAGTCCTGGACCTGGACCTGAGGAACTGGACCTGGACCTGAGGTCCTGGAAATGGACCTGAGATCCTGGACTTGGACTTGAGATCCTGGAACTGGATCTGAAGTCCTGGATTTGGACCTGAGGTACTGGAACTGGACCTAGCTCCTGGACCTGAGGTCCTGGACCTGAGGTCCTGGACCTGAGGTCCTGCACCTGAGGTCCTCTACCTGGCCCTGAGTTCCTGGACTTGGACCTGAGGTCGTGGACCTGGACCTGAGGTCCTGGACCTGATGTCCTGGACCTGGACCTGAGGGTCCTGGACCTGAGTCCTGGACTTGAGGTCCTGGACCTTGACCTGTGACCCTGGACCTGGACCTGAGTTCATGGACCTGGACCTGATGTCCTGGACCTGGACCTGAGGTCCTGGACCAGGACCTGAGGTCCTGGACCTGGACCTGAGGTCCTGGACCTGAGCTCCTGGACCTGAGATCCTAGACCTGGACCTGAGGTCCTGGAAATGGAGCTGAGGTCCTGGACCTGAGGACCTGGACCTAAGGTCCTGGAACTGGACTTGAGGTCCTGGACCTGCATCTGAGGTTTTGGATTTGGACCTGAGTTCCTGGACCTGGTCCTGAGGTCCTGGATATGGACCTGAGGACCTGGACCTGAGGTCCTGTCCCGGGACCTGAGGTCCTGGACCTGGACCTGAGGTCCTGGACATGAGGTCCTGGACCTGGACCTGAGGTCCTGTACCTGGACCTGAGGTCCTGGACCTAGGTCCTGGACCAGGACCTGAGTTCCTGGACCTGGACCTGATGTCCTGGACCTGATGTCCTGGACCTGAGGTCCTGGACCTGGACCTGAGGTCCTGGAATGGAGCTGAGGTCCTGGACCTGGACCTGAGGTCCTGGAAATGGAGCTGAGGTCCTGGATCTGATGCCCTGGACCTAAGGTCCTGGACTTGGACCTGAGGTCCTGGACCTGGACCTGAGGTCCTGGCCCTGCACCTGAGGTCCTGGACCTGGACCTGAATTCGTGGACCTGGACCTTAGGTCCTGGACCTGATGTCCTGGACCTGGACCTGAGGTCCTGGAACCAGACCTGAGGTCCTCGTCCTGAGGTCCTGGACCTGAGGTCCTGGATATGGACCTTTGGTCCTGGAACTGGAGCTGAGGTCCTGGACCTGAGGCCCTGGACCTGAGGTCCTGGACCTGGATCTGAAGTCCTCGACCTGGAAATGAGGTCCTGGACATTGAAGGGAAGTCCTGGACCTGAGGTCCTGGACCTGGACCTGAGGTCCTGGCCCTGGACCTGAGGTCCTGGACATGGACCTGAGGTCCTGGACCTGGACCTGAAGACCTGGAACTGGACCTGAGTTCCTGGACCTAGACCTGAGGTTCTGGACATTGAACTTAGGTCCTGGACCTGAGTTCCTTTACCTGAGGTCCTGGACATGAGGTCCTGGACGTAAACCTGAAGTCCTGGACCTGGATGTGAGGTTCTTGACCTGGACCTGAGGTCCTTGACCTGGACCTGAGGACCTGGACCTGGACCTGAGGTCCTGGACCTGGACCTGAGGTTCTATACCTGAGGTCCTGGACTCTAGGTCCTAGACCTGAGGTTCTGGACCTGGACTTGAGGTCCTGGACCTGAGATCCTGGACCTGGACTTGAAGTCCTGGAACTGGATCTGAAGTCCTGGATTTGGACTTGAGGTCCTGGACCTGAACCTGAGGTCCTAGAACTGGACCTGAGGTCCTGGACCTGAGGTCCTGGACCTGAGGTCCTGGACCTGGACCTGAAGTCTTGTACCTGGACCTGAGGTCCTGGCCCTGCACCTGAGGTCCTGGACCTGGACCTGAGGTCCTGGCCCTGGACCCGAGTTCCTGGACATGGACCTGAGGTCCTGGACTTGGACCTGAGGACCTGGAGCTGGACCTGATGTCCTGGACCTGGACCTGAGGTCCTGGACATGGACCTGATGTCCTGGACCTGAGGTTCTAGACCTGGACCTGAGTTCTTGGCCCTGGACCTGAGGTCCTGGACCTGGCCCTGAGGACCTGGACCTGGACCTTAGGTCCTGGACTTGGACTTGAGGTCCTGGACCTGAAGTCCTGGACCAGGACCTGAGATCCTGGACCTGGACCTGAGGTCCTGGACCTGTGGTCCTGGACCTGAGATCCTGGACCTGGAACTGTGGTCCTGGAAATGGAGCTGAGGTCCTAGACCTGAGGCACTGGACCTAAGGTCCTGGACCTGGACTTGAGGTCCTGGAACTGGACCTGATGTCCTGACCTGGACCCGAGGACCTGGACCTGGACCTGAGTTCGTGGACCTGGACCTGAGGTTCTGGACCTGAGTTCCTGGACCTGAGAACATGGACCTGGATCTGAGGTCCTGGACCTGGACCTGAGGTCCTGGCCCTGGACCTGAGGTCCTGGACCTGGACCTGAGGTCCTGGAAATGGAGCTGAGGTTCTGGACCTGGACCTGAGGTCCTGGAAATGGAGCTGAGGTCCTGGACCTGAGGCCCTGAAACTAAGGTCCTGGACCTGGACTTGAGTTCCTGGACCTGGATCTGAGATTTTGGATTTGGACCTGAGTTCCTGACCTGGACCTGAGCTCCTGGCCCTGCACCTGAGGTCCTGGACCTGGACCTGAATTCGTGGACCTGGACATTAGGTCCTGGACCTGATGTCCTGGACCTGGAACTGAGTTCCTGAAACCAGACCTGAGGTCCTGGTCCTGAGGTCCTGGACCTGAGGTCCTGGATATGGACCTTTGGTCCTGGAACTGGGGCTGAGTTCCTGGACATGGACCTGAGGTCCTGGACCTGAGGTCCTGGATCTGGACCAGAGGTCCTGGAAATGGAGCTGAGGTCCTGGACCTGAGGCCCTGGACCTGAAGTCCTGGACCTGGACTTGAGGTCCTGGACCTGGATCTGAGGTTTTGGATTTGGACCTGAGTTTTTGGACCTGGTCCTGAGGTCCTGGACATGGACCTGTGGTCCTGTACCTGAGGTACTGGACCAGGACCTGAGGTCCTGGACCTGGACCTGAGGTCCTGGCCCTGGACCTGAGCTCCTGGACCTGGACCTGAAGTACTGTATCTGGTCCTGAAGTCCTGGCCCTGCACCTGAGTTCCTGGACCTGGACCTGAAGTCCAGTTCCGGGACCTGAGGTCCTGGCCCTGCACCTGAGGTCCTGGACCTGGACCTGAATTCGTGGACCTGGACCTTAGGTCCTGGACCTGGATCTGAGGTCCTGAACATGAGTTCCTTGACCTAAACCTGAGGTCCTGGACCTGGATGTGAGGTTCTTGACCTGGACCTGAGGTCCTGGACCTGGACCTGAGGTCCTGAACCTGAGGTCCTGGACCTGGACCTGAGGTCTTGAACTGGACATGAGGTCTTGGACCTGATGTCCTGGACCTGGACCTGAGGTCCTGGCCCTGGAACAGAGGTCCTTGTCCTGGACCTGAGGTCCTGGACCTGGACCTGAGGTCCTGGACCTGAACCTGAGGTCCTGAACCTTAGGATCTAGACTTGGACCTGAGGTCCTGGACCCTAAGGTCCTGGTCCTGAGGTCTTGGACCTGGACCTGAGGTTCTGTACCTGGACCTGACGTGGACCTGGACCTGAGGTCGTGGATCACGGTTCTGGACCTGGACCTGAGGTCCTGGACCTGGACTTGAGGGTCTGGACCTGATGTCCTGGACCTGGACCTGAAGTCCTGGACCTGAGGTCCTAGACCTGGACCTGAGGTCCTGGAATTGGACCTGAGGTCCTGAACCTGAGGTCCTGGACCCGAGGTCCTGGACCTGAGGTCCTGGACCTGGACCTGATGTCCTGGGCCTGGACCTGAGGTCTTGGACCTGAGTTCCTTGACCTGAGGTCTTGGACCTGAGGTCCTGGACCTTGACCTGAGGTCCTGGAACTGGACCTGAGGTCCTGGAACTGGAACTGAGGTCCTGGACCTGGACTTGAGATCCTGGACCTGAGGTCCTGAACCTGGACCTGAGGTCCTGGACCTGGACCTGAGGTCCTTGACCAGGACCTAAGGTCCTGGACCTAGACCTGACGAACTGGACCTGGACCTGAGGTCCTGGACATGCACCTGAGGTCCTGGACCTGAGTTCCTGGACCTGGACTTGAGATCCTGGTACTGGATCTGAAATCCTGGATTTGGACCTGAGGTCCTGGAACTGGACCTGAGGTCCTGGACCTGAGGTCCTGGACCTGAGGTCCTGGACCTGAGGTCCTAACCTGGACCTGAGGTCCTGGACTTGGACCTGAGGTTGTGGACCTGGACCTGAAGTCCTGGACCTGATGTCTTGGACCTGGACCTGAGGTCCTAGACCTGAGGTCCTGGAGCTTGACCTGTGGTCCTTGACTTGGACCTGAGGTCATGGATCTGGACCTGAGGTCCTGGAACTGGACCTGAGGTCCTGGACATGGACCTGAGGTCCTGGACCTGAGGTCCTGGACCTGGTCCTGAGGTTCTGTACCTGGACCTGATGTCCTGGACCTGAGGTCCTGGACCTGCACCTGAGTCCTGGACCTGAGGTCCTGGACTAGGACCTGTGGTACTGGACCTGGTCCTGAGGTCCTGGACCTGGACCTTAGGCCCTGGACCTGAGGTCCTTGACCTGGACCTGAAGTCCTGGACCTGGAACTGACGTCCTGGACATTGTTCTGAGGTCCTGGACTTGAGGTCCTGGACCTGAGGTCCTGGACATCGACTTGAGGTCCTGGACCTGGACCTGAGGTCCTGGATCTGGAACTGAGGTTCTGGTTCTGAGACCCTGGACCTGAGGTCCTGGACCTGGACCTGATGTCCTGGACATGAGGTCCTGGACCTAAACCTGAGGTCTTGACCCTGGATGTGAGGTTCTTGACCTCGAACAGAGTTCCTGGACCTGGACCTGAGGTCCTGGACTGGACCTGAGGTACTCGACTTGGACCTGAGGTCATGGACCTGAAGTCCTGGACCTGGACCTGAGGAACTGGACCTGGACCTGAGGTCCTGGAAATGGACCTGAGATCCTGGACTTGGACTTGAGATCCTGGAACTCGATCTGAAGTACTGGATTTGGACCTGAGGTACTGGAACTGGACCTAGGTCCTGGACCTGAGGTCCTGGACATCGACTTGAGGTCCTGGACCTGGACCTGAGGTCCTGGATCTGGAGCTGAGGTTCTGGTTCTGAGAACCTGGACCTGAGGTCCTGGACCTGGACCTGATGTCCTGGACATGAGGTCCTGGACCTAAACCTGAGGTCCTGACCCTGGATGTGAGGTTCTTGCACTCGACCAGAGTTCCTGGACCTGGACCTGAGGTCCTGGACCTGGACCTGAGGTACTCGACTTGGACCTGAGGTCATGGACCTGAAGTCCTGGACCTGGACCTGAGGAACTGGACCTGGACCTGAGGTCCTGGAAATGGACCTGAGATCCTGGACTTGGACTTGAGATCCTGGAACTGGATCTGAAGTCCTGGATTTGGACCTGAGGTACTGGAACTGGACCTAGCTCCTGGACCTGAGGTCCTGGACCTGAGGTCCTGGACCTGAGGTCCTGCACCTGAGGTCCTCTACCTGGCCCTGAGTTCCTGGACTTGGACCTGAGGTCGTGGACCTGGACCTGAGGTCCTGGACCTGATGTCCTGGACCTGGACCTGAGGTCCTGGACCTGAGTCCTGGACTTGAGGTCCTGGACCTTGACCTGTGACCCTGGACCTGGACCTGAGTTCATGGACCTGGACCTGATGTCCTGGACCTGGACCTGAGGTCCTGGACCAGGACCTGAGGTCCTGGACCTGGACCTGAGGTCCTGGACCTGAGCTCCTGGACCTGAGATCCTAGACCTGGACCTGAGGTCCTGGAAATGGAGCTGAGGTCCTGGACCTGAGGACCTGGACCTAAGGTCCTGGAACTGGACTTGAGGTCCTGGACCTGCATCTGAGGTTTTGGATTTGGACCTGAGTTCCTGGACCTGGTCCTGAGGTCCTGGATATGGACCTGAGGACCTGGACCTGAGGTCCTGTCCCGGGACCTGAGGTCCTGGACCTGGACCTGAGGTCCTGGACATGAGGTCCTGGACCTGGACCTGAGGTCCTGTACCTGGACCTGAGGTCCTGGACCTAGGTCCTGGACCAGGACCTGAGTTCCTGGACCTGGACCTGATGTCCTGGACCTGATGTCCTGGACCTGAGGTCCTGGACCTGGACCTGAGGTCCTGGAATGGAGCTGAGGTCCTGGACCTGGACCTGAGGTCCTGGAAATGGAGCTGAGGTCCTGGATCTGATGCCCTGGACCTAAGGTCCTGGACTTGGACCTGAGGTCCTGGACCTGGACCTGAGGTCCTGGCCCTGCACCTGAGGTCCTGGACCTGGACCTGAATTCGTGGACCTGGACCTTAGGTCCTGGACCTGATGTCCTGGACCTGGACCTGAGGTCCTGGAACCAGACCTGAGGTCCTCGTCCTGAGGTCCTGGACCTGAGGTCCTGGATATGGACCTTTGGTCCTGGAACTGGAGCTGAGGTCCTGGACCTGAGGCCCTGGACCTGAGGTCCTGGACCTGGATCTGAAGTCCTCGACCTGGAAATGAGGTCCTGGACATTGAAGGGAAGTCCTGGACCTGAGGTCCTGGACCTGGACCTGAGGTCCTGGCCCTGGACCTGAGGTCCTGGACATGGACCTGAGGTCCTGGACCTGGACCTGAAGACCTGGAACTGGACCTGAGTTCCTGGACCTAGACCTGAGGTTCTGGACATTGAACTTAGGTCCTGGACCTGAGTTCCTTTACCTGAGGTCCTGGACATGAGGTCCTGGACGTAAACCTGAAGTCCTGGACCTGGATGTGAGGTTCTTGACCTGGACCTGAGGTCCTTGACCTGGACCTGAGGACCTGGACCTGGACCTGAGGTCCTGGACCTGGACCTGAGGTTCTATACCTGAGGTCCTGGACTCTAGGTCCTAGACCTGAGGTTCTGGACCTGGACTTGAGGTCCTGGACCTGAGATCCTGGACCTGGACTTGAAGTCCTGGAACTGGATCTGAAGTCCTGGATTTGGACTTGAGGTCCTGGACCTGAACCTGAGGTCCTAGAACTGGACCTGAGGTCCTGGACCTGAGGTCCTGGACCTGAGGTCCTGGACCTGGACCTGAAGTCTTGTACCTGGACCTGAGGTCCTGGCCCTGCACCTGAGGTCCTGGACCTGGACCTGAGGTCCTGGCCCTGGACCCGAGTTCCTGGACATGGACCTGAGGTCCTGGACTTGGACCTGAGGACCTGGAGCTGGACCTGATGTCCTGGACCTGGACCTGAGGTCCTGGACATGGACCTGATGTCCTGGACCTGAGGTTCTAGACCTGGACCTGAGTTCTTGGCCCTGGACCTGAGGTCCTGGACCTGGCCCTGAGGACCTGGACCTGGACCTTAGGTCCTGGACTTGGACTTGAGGTCCTGGACCTGAAGTCCTGGACCAGGACCTGAGATCCTGGACCTGGACCTGAGGTCCTGGACCTGTGGTCCTGGACCTGAGATCCTGGACCTGGAACTGTGGTCCTGGAAATGGAGCTGAGGTCCTAGACCTGAGGCACTGGACCTAAGGTCCTGGACCTGGACTTGAGGTCCTGGAACTGGACCTGATGTCCTGACCTGGACCCGAGGACCTGGACCTGGACCTGAGTTCGTGGACCTGGACCTGAGGTTCTGGACCTGAGTTCCTGGACCTGAGAACATGGACCTGGATCTGAGGTCCTGGACCTGGACCTGAGGTCCTGGCCCTGGACCTGAGGTCCTGGACCTGGACCTGAGGTCCTGGAAATGGAGCTGAGGTTCTGGACCTGGACCTGAGGTCCTGGAAATGGAGCTGAGGTCCTGGACCTGAGGCCCTGAAACTAAGGTCCTGGACCTGGACTTGAGTTCCTGGACCTGGATCTGAGATTTTGGATTTGGACCTGAGTTCCTGACCTGGACCTGAGCTCCTGGCCCTGCACCTGAGGTCCTGGACCTGGACCTGAATTCGTGGACCTGGACATTAGGTCCTGGACCTGATGTCCTGGACCTGGAACTGAGTTCCTGAAACCAGACCTGAGGTCCTGGTCCTGAGGTCCTGGACCTGAGGTCCTGGATATGGACCTTTGGTCCTGGAACTGGGGCTGAGTTCCTGGACATGGACCTGAGGTCCTGGACCTGAGGTCCTGGATCTGGACCAGAGGTCCTGGAAATGGAGCTGAGGTCCTGGACCTGAGGCCCTGGACCTGAAGTCCTGGACCTGGACTTGAGGTCCTGGACCTGGATCTGAGGTTTTGGATTTGGACCTGAGTTTTGGACCTGGTCCTGAGGTCCTGGACATGGACCTGTGGTCCTGTACCTGAGGTACTGGACCAGGACCTGAGGTCCTGGACCTGGACCTGAGGTCCTGGCCCTGGACCTGAGCTCCTGGACCTGGACCTGAAGTACTGTATCTGGTCCTGAAGTCCTGGCCCTGCACCTGAGTTCCTGGACCTGGACCTGAAGTCCAGTTCCGGGACCTGAGGTCCTGGCCCTGCACCTGAGGTCCTGGACCTGGACCTGAATTCGTGGACCTGGACCTTAGGTCCTGGACCTGGATCTGAGGTCCTGAACATGAGTTCCTTGACCTAAACCTGAGGTCCTGGACCTGGATGTGAGGTTCTTGACCTGGACCTGAGGTCCTGGACCTGGACCTGAGGTCCTGAACCTGAGGTCCTGGACCTGGACCTGAGGTCTTGAACTGGACATGAGGTCTTGGACCTGATGTCCTGGACCTGGACCTGAGGTCCTGGCCCTGGAACAGAGGTCCTTGTCCTGGACCTGAGGTCCTGGACCTGGACCTGAGGTCCTGGACCTGAACCTGAGGTCCTGAACCTTAGGATCTAGACTTGGACCTGAGGTCCTGGACCTAAGGTCCTGGTCCTGAGGTCTTGGACCTGGACCTGAGGTTCTGTACCTGGACCTGACGTGGACCTGGACCTGAGGTCGTGGATCACGGTTCTGGACCTTGACCTGAGGTCCTGGACCTGGACTTGAGGGTCTGGACCTGATGTCCTGGACCTGGACCTGAAGTCCTGGACCTGAGGTCCTAGACCTGGACCTGAGGTCCTGGAATTGGACCTGAGGTCCTGAACCTGAGGTCCTGGACCCGAGGTCCTGGACCTGAGGTCCTGGACCTGGACCTGATGTCCTGGGCCTGGACCTGAGGTCTTGGACCTGAGTTCCTTGACCTGAGGTCTTGGACCTGAGGTCCTGGACCTTGACCTGAGGTCCTGGAACTGGACCTGAGGTCCTGGAACTGGAACTGAGGTCCTGGACCTGGACTTGAGATCCTGGACCTGAGGTCCTGAACCTGGACCTGAGGTCCTGGACCTGGACCTGAGGTCCTTGACCAGGACCTAAGGTCCTGGACCTAGACCTGACGAACTGGACCTGGACCTGAGGTCCTGGACATGCACCTGAGGTCCTGGACCTGAGTTCCTGGACCTGGACTTGAGATCCTGGTACTGGATCTGAAATCCTGGATTTGGACCTGAGGTCCTGGAACTGGACCTGAGGTCCTGGACCTGAGGTCCTAACCTGGACCTGAGGTCCTGGACTTGGACCTGAGGTTGTGGACCTGGACCTGAAGTCCTGGACCTGATGTCTTGGACCTGGACCTGAGGTCCTAGACCTGAGGTCCTGGAGCTTGACCTGTGGTCCTTGACTTGGACCTGAGGTCATGGATCTGGACCTGAGGTCCTGGAACTGGACCTGAGGTCCTGGACATGGACCTGAGGTCCTGGACCTGAGGTCCTGGACCTGGTCCTGAGGTTCTGTACCTGGACCTGATGTCCTGGACCTGAGGTCCTGGACCTGCACCTGAGTCCTGGACCTGAGGTCCTGGACTAGGACCTGTGGTACTGGACCTGGTCCTGAGGTCCTGGACCTGGACCTTAGGCCCTGGACCTGAGGTCCTTGACCTGGACCTGAAGTCCTGGACCTGGAACTGACGTCCTGGACATTGTTCTGAGGTCCTGGACTTGAGGTCCTGGACCTGAGGTCCTGGACATCGACTTGAGGTCCTGGACCTGGACCTGAGGTCCTGGATCTGGAACTGAGGTTCTGGTTCTGAGACCCTGGACCTGAGGTCCTGGACCTGGACCTGATGTCCTGGACATGAGGTCCTGGACCTAAACCTGAGGTCTTGACCCTGGATGTGAGGTTCTTGACCTCGAACAGAGTTCCTGGACCTGGACCTGAGGTCCTGGACTGGACCTGAGGTACTCGACTTGGACCTGAGGTCATGGACCTGAAGTCCTGGACCTGGACCTGAGGAACTGGACCTGGACCTGAGGTCCTGGAAATGGACCTGAGATCCTGGACTTGGACTTGAGATCCTGGAACTCGATCTGAAGTACTGGATTTGGACCTGAGGTACTGGAACTGGACCTAGGTCCTGGACCTGAGGTCCTGGACATCGACTTGAGGTCCTGGACCTGGACCTGAGGTCCTGGATCTGGAGCTGAGGTTCTGGTTCTGAGAACCTGGACCTGAGGTCCTGGACCTGGACCTGATGTCCTGGACATGAGGTCCTGGACCTAAACCTGAGGTCCTGACCCTGGATGTGAGGTTCTTGCACTCGACCAGAGTTCCTGGACCTGGACCTGAGGTCCTGGACCTGGACCTGAGGTACTCGACTTGGACCTGAGGTCATGGACCTGAAGTCCTGGACCTGGACCTGAGGAACTGGACCTGGACCTGAGGTCCTGGAAATGGACCTGAGATCCTGGACTTGGACTTGAGATCCTGGAACTGGATCTGAAGTCCTGGATTTGGACCTGAGGTACTGGAACTGGACCTAGCTCCTGGACCTGAGGTCCTGGACCTGAGGTCCTGGACCTGAGGTCCTGCACCTGAGGTCCTCTACCTGGCCCTGAGTTCCTGGACTTGGACCTGAGGTCGTGGACCTGGACCTGAGGTCCTGGACCTGATGTCCTGGACCTGGACCTGAGGTCCTGGACTTGGACCTGAGGTTGTGGACCTGGACCTGAAGTCCTGGACCTGATGTCTTGGACCTGGACCTGAGGTCCTAGACCTGAGGTCCTGGAGCTTGACCTGTGGTCCTTGACTTGGACCTGAGGTCATGGATCTGGACCTGAGGTCCTGGAACTGGACCTGAGGTCCTGGACATGGACCTGAGGTCCTGGACCTGAGGTCCTGGACCTGGTCCTGAGGTTCTGTACCTGGACCTGATGTCCTGGACCTGAGGTCCTGGACCTGCACCTGAGTCCTGGACCTGAGGTCCTGGACTAGGACCTGTGGTACTGGACCTGGTCCTGAGGTCCTGGACCTGGACCTTAGGCCCTGGACCTGAGGTCCTTGACCTGGACCTGAAGTCCTGGACCTGGAACTGACGTCCTGGACATTGTTCTGAGGTCCTGGACTTGAGGTCCTGGACCTGAGGTCCTGGACATCGACTTGAGGTCCTGGACCTGGACCTGAGGTCCTGGATCTGGAACTGAGGTTCTGGTTCTGAGACCCTGGACCTGAGGTCCTGGACCTGGACCTGATGTCCTGGACATGAGGTCCTGGACCTAAACCTGAGGTCTTGACCCTGGATGTGAGGTTCTTGACCTCGGAACAGAGTTCCTGGACCTGGACCTGAGGTCCTGGACTGGACCTGAGGTACTCGACTTGGACCTGAGGTCATGGACCTGAAGTCCTGGACCTGGACCTGAGGAACTGGACCTGGACCTGAGGTCCTGGAAATGGACCCTGAGATCCTGGACTTGGACTTGAGATCCTGGAACTCGATCTGAAGTACTGGATTTGGACCTGAGGTACTGGAACTGGACCTAGGTCCTGGACCTGAGGTCCTGGACATCGACTTGAGGTCCTGGACCTGGACCTGAGGTCCTGGATCTGGAGCTGAGGTTCTGGTTCTGAGAACCTGGACCTGAGGTCCTGGACCTGGACCTGATGTCCTGGACATGAGGTCCTGGACCTAAACCTGAGGTCCTGACCCTGGATGTTAGGTTCTTGCACTCGACCAGAGTTCCTGGACCTGGACCTGAGGTCCTGGACCTGGACCTGAGGTACTCGACTTGGACCTGAGGTCATGGACCTGAAGTCCTGGACCTGGACCTGAGGAACTGGACCTGGACCTGAGGTCCTGGAAATGGACCTGAGATCCTGGACTTGGACTTGAGATCCTGGAACTGGATCTGAAGTCCTGGATTTGGACCTGAGGTACTGGAACTGGACCTAGCTCCTGGACCTGAGGTCCTGGACCTGAGGTCCTGGACCTGAGGTCCTGCACCTGAGGTCCTCTACCTGGTCCTGAGTTCCTGGACTTGGACCTGAGGTCGTGGACCTGGACCTGAGGTCCTGGACCTGATGTCCTGGACCTGGACCTGAGGTCCTGGACCTGAGTCCTGGACTTGAGGTCCTGGACCTTGACCTGTGACCCTGGACCTGGACCTGAGTTCATGGACCTGGACCTGATGTCCTGGACCTGGACCTGAGGTCCTGGACCAGGACCTGAGGTCCTGGACCTGGACCTGAGGTCCTGGACCTGAGCTCCTGGACCTGAGATCCTAGACCTGGACCTGAGGTCCTGGAAATGGAGCTGAGGTCCTGGACCTGAGGACCTGGACCTAAGGTCCTGGAACTGGACTTGAGGTCCTGGACCTGCATCTGAGGTTTTGGATTTGGACCTGAGTTCCTGGACCTGGTCCTGAGGTCCTGGATATGGACCTGAGGACCTGGACCTGAGGTCCTGTCCCGGGACCTGAGGTCCTGGACCTGGACCTGAGGTCCTGGACATGAGGTCCTGGACCTGGACCTGAGGTCCTGTACCTGGACCTGAGGTCCTGGACCTAGGTCCTGGACCAGGACCTGAGTTCCTGGACCTGGACCTGATGTCCTGGACCTGATGTCCTGGACCTGAGGTCCTGGACCTGGACCTGAGGTCCTGGAATGGAGCTGAGGTCCTGGACCTGGACCTGAGGTCCTGGAAATGGAGCTGAGGTCCTGGATCTGATGCCCTGGACCTAAGGTCCTGGACTTGGACCTGAGGTCCTGGACCTGGACCTGAGGTCCTGGCCCTGCACCTGAGGTCCTGGACCTGGACCTGAATTCGTGGACCTGGACCTTAGGTCCTGGACCTGATGTCCTGGACCTGGACCTGAGGTCCTGGAACCAGACCTGAGGTCCTCGTCCTGAGGTCCTGGACCTGAGGTCCTGGATATGGACCTTTGGTCCTGGAACTGGAGCTGAGGTCCTGGACCTGAGGCCCTGGACCTGAGGTCCTGGACCTGGATCTGAAGTCCTCGACCTGGAAATGAGGTCCTGGACATTGAAGGGAAGTCCTGGACCTGAGGTCCTGGACCTGGACCTGAGGTCCTGGCCCTGGACCTGAGGTCCTGGACATGGACCTGAGGTCCTGGACCTGGACCTGAAGACCTGGAACTGGACCTGAGTTCCTGGACCTAGACCTGAGGTTCTGGACATTGAACTTAGGTCCTGGACCTGAGTTCCTTTACCTGAGGTCCTGGACATGAGGTCCTGGACGTAAACCTGAAGTCCTGGACCTGGATGTGAGGTTCTTGACCTGGACCTGAGGTCCTTGACCTGGACCTGAGGACCTGGACCTGGACCTGAGGTCCTGGACCTGGACCTGAGGTTCTATACCTGAGGTCCTGGACTCTAGGGTCCTAGACCTGAGGTTCTGGACCTGGACTTGAGGTCCTGGACCTGAGATCCTGGACCTGGACTTGAAGTCCTGGAACTGGATCTGAAGTCCTGGATTTGGACTTGAGGTCCTGGACCTGAACCTGAGGTCCTAGAACTGGACCTGAGGTCCTGGACCTGAGGTCCTGGACCTGAGGTCCTGGACCTGGACCTGAAGTCTTGTACCTGGACCTGAGGTCCTGGCCCTGCACCTGAGGTCCTGGACCTGGACCTGAGGTCCTGGCCCTGGACCCGAGTTCCTGGACATGGACCTGAGGTCCTGGACTTGGACCTGAGGACCTGGAGCTGGACCTGATGTCCTGGACCTAGACCTGAGGTCCTGGACATTGAACATAGGTCCTGGACCTGAGTTCCTTGACCTGAGTTCCTGGGCATGAGGTCCTGGACCTATACCTGAGGTCCGGGACATGGATGTGAGGTTCTTGTCCTGGACCTGAGGTCCTAGACCTGGACCTGAGGACCTGGACCTGGACCTGGACCTGAGGTCCTGGACATGGACCTGAGGTCCTGGATCTGAGGTCCTGGACCTGAGGTCCTGGATCTGGACCTGAGGTCCTGTACCTGAGGTCCTGGACTCTAGGTCCTAGACCTGAGGTTCTGGACCTGGACTTGAGGTCCTGGACCTGAGATCCTGGACCTGGACTTGAAGTCCTGGAACTGGATCTGAAGTCCTGGATTTGGACCTGAGGTCCTGGACCTGGACCTGAGGTCCTAGAACTGGACCTGAGGTCCTGGACCTGAGGTCCTGGACCTGGACCTGAGGTCCTGGACCTGATGTCCTGGACCTGGACCTGTGGTCCTGGACCTGACGTCCTGGACCTTGACCTGTGGTCCTGAACCTGAGGTCCTGGACCTGAGGTCCTGGACCTGGACCTGATGTCCTGGACCTGGATCTGAGGTTAGGGTTAGGGTTTAATAAGGATGGAACTCAAATTAAAGATATTCCCAGGGAGGAATCAAAAAACTGGTAAAGGGGCAGCCTCTCAGCCCCGAAAAAAGAGAGGTAAGAACATTACAGGAGGTTCAGTCAGATTTAAACCCTAAAGCTCCAGAATTTACAATACATGATCTCCCAAGAGCAACTCCAGGGAGTGCAGGACTTGATCTTGCTTCAATTCAGGATTTAATCTTTTCAAAGGAAGATGGGGTGCAATTAGTACCTACTTCTGTAAAGGGAACTATGCCCTCAGGGATTACAGGATTGCTCTTGGCTAGGAGTTCCAACTATAAGAATGGGTTGGAAGTATTACCTGGAGTAATAGATTCAGATTTCCAAGGAGAAATCAAAGTCATGGTTAAAAGTACAAAGCAAACTACAGTTATAAAGAAAGGGCAAAGAATAGCACAATTACTGCTGTTACCATATTTGAAGTTACCTAACCCTGAGCTACAGGCTGAAAGGGGGGAAGGTCAATTTGGCTCCTCAGATGTTGTAGCCTGTGTTACAGAAATAGAAAAAGAGAGGCCTTTTAAGGTCATAAGAATTAATGGACGACCCTTTAAGGGGATCTTGGACACAGGCGCAGACAAGACCTGCATAGCAGGAAAAGACTGGCCTAAATCATGCCCTGTATGCCAAACCCCCTCTTCCTTACAAGGTCTGGGGATGGTATCCAATGTTACAAGGGCCGCAGAGACTGTACATTGGAAATGTGAAGCAAAAGAGGAATTTATTCATCCTTATGTAATTCCCTCACTACCTTTCTCCCTACGGGGAAGGGACATAATGGAACATATGTCTGTAAGACTGATAACAGATGAAGAAAATTTTTCCTAGGGGCCATTATGAGCTCTTTATATGCAAAAAAATCTCATGGAAGAATGATGAGCCTGTATGGCTTAATCAATGGCCCCTAACAACTGAAAAAATACAGGCTATAGAGGAAATAATACAGGAACAATTGCAGGCAGGTCATCTGGAGGAGAGCTTTAGTCCGTGGAATACTCCCATTTTCGTGATAAGGAAAAAGTCAGGGAAATGGAGACTGTTACAAGATTTAAGGGCAGTAAATGCCACTATGTATGATATGGGAGCACTGCAGCCAGGGCTACCATCACCTGTTGCAGTGCCTCAAGGATGGAAGGTAATAGTCATTGACTTGCAGGACTGCTTCTTTATGATACAATTGCATCCTGATTACTGACAGAGATTTGCTTTTAGTGTAAAAGCCAGAAACAGGTCCAAAGAAATATTTCGAAGAGACATGCAGGAAATAGTAGTTCCTTATACTCGACAGCAATTTGAACATTTGTTACAGGAAAGTAATGATTGGGGTTTAGCATTAATTGGATATTTAGGAATTATTAAATTTCATTTACCAAAACATCCAGTCATTGAATTCATAAAAGAAACACCTATAATTTTCCCTTCAAATTGGTCGACAGAACCTATAGAAAAGGCAAAGTCATCTTCACTGATGGTTCCTCAAAAGGAAATTCAATTATGATTGTTCAGGGGGAACTTCCCATAATAAAATATGAAAAGGGAATTTCTGCTCAAAGGGCAGAAATCATTACAGTGATCTTGGCCTTTGAGAAAGTAAAAGAACCATTTAATCTTTATACAGATTCCAGGTATGTGGCAGGATTATTTCCTGCTATTGAGACAGCTATGATTTCTATAAGAACAGAAATTAATGACCTGCTTAACAAACTAAAAGAATTGGCTCAGAAGAGAAAATTTAAATATCATATGGCTCATATTAGGGGACATACAAAATTGCCTGGGCCATTGGCGCAAGGAAATGCCATAGCAGACTCCTATACACAAGTTTTCACTGCTCTTGAGAATGCAATGGCGAGTCATAAACTACATCATCAAAATGCATCTGCTCTAAGATATATGTTTAAACTAACTAGGGAACAAGCTAGGGAGATAGTCAAGACTTGTCCTGACTGCCCTAATATCGGCAATGTGCCTAAAATGGGAGTCAACCCCAGAGGATTGAAGCCTTTGGCCTTATGGCAAATGGATGTTACTCATGTTTCAGAGTTTGGGAAACTGTGCTATGTGCATGTAACTACAGATACCTTTTCTCATTTGATGTATGCCTCTGCTAGAGCTGGAGAAGCTGTAAAGGATGTTGTTCAACCTTTGACAGCTTGCTTTGCCTATATGGGAGTTCCTTTTAAAATCAAGACAGATAATGCTCCTGCTTATACTTCCAGAAGCTATAAAGAGTTTCTGCAGAAATGGCAAATTGAAGGATCCACAGGAATACCTTATAATCCACAAGGACAGGCAATAGTGGAAAGGAGTCATCAGCTTTTAAAAGCTCAAATCGCAAAATTAAAAGCTTCAACGTCTTATTTGACTCCTCATCATGTATTAACACATGCTCTGTTTGTGCTTAATCATATGATTGTTAATGATAAGGGTCTCAGCGCAGCTGAGAGACACTGGAATACTCAGGCTACCGCTGGGTCCCAGCCTCTGGTTCACTGGAAGGACCTGTTAACAGGTCAAGGAAAGGGCCAGATGTGTTAATTACCTCTGGGAGGGGCTATGCTTGTGTGTTTCCACAGAATGAAAGCTGGCCAATCTGGATTCCAGAAAGACTTATCAGACCCTACCAGCAGGAGACTCTCACGGAAAACAAAGAGGAGGAGAAACCGAGAGCTGCAGACAATGGGGAAGCAGCTGACTAGTCTGATGATAACAAATAAAAAAGGTGAAGCCGCCTCAGAAGCTGAACTTCCGATCTGCCAACACAGACTCAACTCAAGAAACTACAACGAGAGGCTCTTACCGTACTGGTTCAAACAAAAACTCCTAAGACTCCTGTAGCAATTTTTCTTGCTTTTCTTGCTATCTTATCAATGAATTCTGGGGTAAATGGAGAAAGTTACTGGGCATACATTCCCAAGCCTCCACTTTTACATCCGGTGGTTTGGGGAAATACAGAGCTCATTAAAATTATGACTAATGTTACTGATGTGCTAGGGGGAACTCCTGATTTTCATATGGGAATTAATTCATCTGGGTATATAAATTATGAAGGTACAGCAGATTCCTTACCAATCTGTATAGCACTTGATGGTATGCCTCCAGCTGGTTGTTTGCCTGTCAGCTATAGAACTTTCCTTACTGATACTCCTGATAATAAACCTGTTACAAATAGGAGTCCAGAACAGCGGCGTATGTGGCAACTACAAATTGCTACTTTGGGATACTCTAATTTTAATGAAACTATGGTGGTAAATCAGCCACTGCCTTCTAGATTGCCACATTGCATGTAAAATACAAGAAAGATAGCTTATGGGAGGGAGATGAAGATCAGATGCCTAATTGGCTTCATTGTGGATTTCCTCAAGCTGGAACAAGGTTTTCTCCTTTGACTTCAGGAGAAATTATCTGGGATTTCTCTGTACCATCACCTGATCATGACTATTCTGGCTACCTTAAGGATCATTCTACTCAATTTGGAGGATACACTCCTCCAAAAAATGAGCCTATAAGGAGATGGTATTCAGCAGGATGGGTGTCACCTGTATGGTATTTGCAAAAAACGGATGGGACATATGGGACTCCTCAGCCAGATCTATTCAGGTTAGTTGCAGCAGCCAATGTTATAATATTAAAGAAACCAAAGGCTGCCAAGTCAGAGCCTGTTCTTGCCACTGCTTGTCTCTCTTACCCATATGCCTTAATGTTTGGATGTAACAAATTGGTGCATATCAAGAAAGAAGGGGACTCGTTTTTTGTTAAATGTCGATCCTGCATATTAACTAATTGTGTACAATCAGGTTATGATAAATCCTTTTCAACTGTATTGATTGTTAAAAGGCCTGTTTATATGATGCTGCCAGTAGATTTGGGTAATGATACTTGGTACGATAATTCGGCTATAAACTTGTTTAACAAAATTAATGAATTGATTAGGCCAAAAAGATTTGTTGTCTCACTAATTTTAGGAATCACAGCACTGAGCCATTTTGACTTCTTTTACAGTTTCTACAACAGCATTAGTAAAGGAAATGCAGACAGCTTCCTTTGTAAATGACATGCATAGGAATGCCACCTTTGCCTTGTCAGAACAGAGGTTAATAGATCTGAGATTAGAAACTAGAATAAATGCTTTAGAAGAGGCAATAATAGAAATGGGCCAAGACATACAAAATCTTAAGACACAATTAGCAACTAAATGTCATGCAGAATTTAAGTATATCTGTGTTACACCTCTTCCATACAACTCTTCCTTTAATTGGAACAAGACTAAGGCACATTTATTAGGAGTATGGAAGGATACCAATTTAACCTATGATATCAAGGCATTGCAGGAAAAAATTACAATCATGAGTCAGAAAAAGATAGATACTTGGGACATTTCAGGCCTAGCATCAGAATTTTCAGAAAACCTAAGATCCCTGAATCCATTAAGCTGGACTCAGTATTTTGTTTTCCTAGGAATTGGAGCTGCTATTTTATTTACAGTGTGCTTGGTTTTTCCTATTCTTTTCAGAATAGCACTTCACTCCATCAGCACCCTCCAGCATGATTTTCAGCTGTTCCGCTTAAAAAATAAAAAAAGGGGGAACTGCCACACCAGCCCCAGTGGAGACAGTGTAGCAATGCTGAGAGAAATCTCAATGGCTATCTGTCCAGAGGTTCGCACCACACGTGGTTATGCCTAGTGGGGAAAAATGGTTCAGGTTCCTGCAGCTGCTTGCATGGCTGGCTGTTTGGAATGGGTGCTAGATGTGTTTTGTGCTATGATAACAATATTGCCTTTTATTCAAGGGATATTTTAGCCTGTAGCTCCACTTGTAATTCAGAGATGCCTAGAGAACACTTAGATATAGTTTAAGGAACTGAAAGGGATACAGATCAGCAGTCAATAGATGGGTATTGCCCTCTGTGCCTTCAGATACAGATCCTAGGCCCCAATTGTGACTTCAGATGTCAGCCAGGGACTGATAAATCAATTAGGGCTAAGGCTATAGGAAGCAGCCCACAATGAGACCCTGCCTGTAATTAACCTGCCCACAACAAATGTGCTGTGGGATTCACAACAATACTCTAATTTGGGATCTTAGGGCCCCTAAATCAACACTATAAAAGTTTACTATCTAGAGACAAAGATTAGCCTCTAAACTCAACAAATCAAATCTCTGATATGCTGACCACAAGCAGGCCAAAATAAACAGAGGTTCCTAATTATGCACTTGCTGAGAAACTTCAAAGGGAATTGTTAACATCTATAGAATGCCTGTTTATGTTTAAACTCTGACCAAAGATCTGTTCTTTGAACTTTCTGTATAAAAACCTGATATTCTGAAGTAAACTTTGCCACAGTTTGCAAACCTCCTCAGGTGTGTTTGTGTCTGTCTGTCAAGCTGAAGCCATTCCTGACCTGGTCATCCGAGTCTTGGTCTCCACACAGACCTGCAACCCACTGAGCAGTCTGTGGCAAACCCACATTAACACTAACACTAACACTAATACTAGCACTAACACTAACACTAACCCTAATACTAACACTGTTGTTCTTTTGATACAGCTGCTGTGATGCAGCTGCTATGGCCTAAGAAACACAGACACGAGATTGAGCGCCCACGTGGAGTTTATTGAGAGAGGGGAGAGGAAAGCGGGGAGAGAGAGAGATAAAGGGGGCCCCAGAGAGAGCGAGAGAGGGAAGCAAGAGAGAGGGAGATGAGAGGGACAAGAGAGAGCAAGAGAGAGCAAGAGAGAGAGGGACACTTGGCACGCTTGCTTTAAAAGGGGAGCTTGTGCATGCGTAACCCAGTCTCTGCGGCCAGGTAGCTTGGGCAGTGGGGCTTGCATAACCCAGTCTCTGCCCAGCCAGGTAAGGCCTGACTTAGTGATTATACGTCCCGCCCATCAGAGGCGGGGCCCACAGACTGCCCAGCCTCAACATTCCCACCTCTTATTACTATTAAAAAGGTGGGGGTTGGGCATGGCCCAACAGGGTGAGTCTGCAGGTTTCTAACATTCCCACCTCTTGTTGTTATTAAAAAATGGGGGTTGGGCGTGGCAGGTCAGGGAATAAGGGTGTTGAGTTCTCAAGACTGCTTCCTGCTGACTTGGGGCGTTGATCATCTTTTGGGGAATTCGAGAAAGCTGGGGTGCTGCCAAGTCCTGGTAGCTGGTTGTTTCATCGCAGTCCTGACTGTATGGAACTCTGGCGTCTCTCTGAGACCTGGCGAGATGTTAGCAGAGCAGAGGACAAGGTTAGGTTTTTCTTTTTAGGTCTTAGTACTTAAATAGGAGAAATGTAAGGTGGGGGAGAAGTTCACAAGGGGGTCTCAGGACAAGGGAAGAAGTCCCGAGGCCAGGAAGAAGTAGAGTAATATTTATTTGGAGTGAATCTGACCTGTTTAGATGGGTCCAATTTGGCTTCCCAGAACTTACAAGAATCCTTTGAGTTTGTGAAAACATAAATATTAAGACACATTAGCAGCATACTCATGTTAGAAATGGTTTGGCTGAAAGAATTAACAAATACAACTGACAGATTTTTACACAATGAAAAGCACCTTAATTTTGAGCTAATAGTTACAGTTATGATCGTATACTGGCATAGTATGGTGTTTAGTACTCTGTCAGAATTGGATTAGTAGCTCATTAAAACTTTATTGATTAATGTTAAGACTATTAACAGTAGCAACCTTAAAATATCCATTTCTGAAATAGGTTTTGTAACAATTGGAACAGTGGCTGCTGATTTAAGCTGACAAAACTACCAGTCGTCAAAAGCATCAGAGTTCTTGAGAAGGGTAAAATTCTACCTGAATGATTAGAGAATAACAGAGACTCACTAGCTGGCAGCATGGACTACCACCCCCAGGTCCTCCACAGTTGTTGAGGTCAGAGGCTTTAAGGACATCTGCCTTCTGCTGATGGCACACGACCTGTGGATTAGGAGCTTTTGGAAGACTTACCTACCGTTGGCCCAAGCAACGTGGAGAAAGTCGATTCCACTGCCCTTTGTCCACGGTCCTTAGAGCCCTTTGCGCAGTTGAGATGAAAGGCAGGATTGCTCAGTGGCTACCGTTGCCACTTTCGTGGGTAGAGCTTCTTCGGTGTCCATCAATCTTCTTTGAGGAAATGGGTGGTGCCAGCAGCTGGCCTGTCTCTCTGTTATAAAAGCTTTTTAATGAAACATTTTAAATGCCATATTCTCTAGATCTCTGAGCATTTGAGGGCTGTCTGTTTAGTATACAAAATTTGTCTAAAGTTACCTGCCTTAAGCATATAGGTGGCTAGGTAAGGCTTTATCCCTGTAATTAATCTGTCTGGAAAACTGGATCCAAGCTGAGAGGCTGTGGAGAGATGTTACACTCAGAGCCCTCCAGCCTGACTCTAACTGGTTTTAACTTAGTAGGTAAGACATACACTTGCAAAGGACAAAGAGGTAGAGAAAATCTCCCTTTGATAATGGAGGCTTAACCTTTATAAACAGCTTAGAGGAATGACTGGGTGGCATAAATATTTTGTTAGTTTGAAATAGACCTTTATAACCTTAAATGTTTACCATCATTTAAAGACATAATAATTTAGAAATATTTGACTTAGTACAGTTGAATTTAAGTTGTAGAGTTTAGCTCATTTTTGTATAAAGTTAAAATTAAATTACATGTACAGATATAACATAGTGAAAAAAGAAATTAGAGACAAAGAATAAAAGGCAACAGGTAAATGAATTACAGGTGTAGCAGATTAAAGAACCATGGAGGGGGGAGGGCTTAGCAGGCCACATGGTCAAGATGGTGGCTTCCATAAATCCCTTCCCAACAGCTGGCAGAAATTACAAAGTTTTGAGATATAATGTTGTTGGCTTTTTCTCTCCACGAGAGTGAGGCAGACGGCTTTGTGAAACTAAAAGGACACCGGAGTCCAAGGGGTACAACTTCCAAAAGAGACCACCGTAGGTCTGAGCAAAGTATGTACCAGTCTAAGGGCAGTGCTAGGGTATAAAACCCGAGAGACCCCTTGTGGGTCTGAGAAACGAAACGAATGCACCAGTCAGCATGAGTGGTGCTAGGCCCAGCACAAAATCCACAAGCCTCATTCGTGGGGAAAAATGAAAAACTCTCAGAGTATCTTGAGTAGATGCTACCTCAGCCCCGCTCACTACTGAGATGGGCTGCAACTGTGGCGGGCAGGAGAGTTTTAGAGCGGCAGGAAGAGAACAAAAACAAGTTTAGGAAAAGAGATTGTGTAGCAGAGAGGTAGAAAAAACTCCTTCCTTTACCTGTTCACTGGCAGTAATTTGAAAGATCCCGTAAGATATTGGGATCTAGAAAGCCATTATGCAGCCAATTTGAATTGTTTTCTAGGGGATATCTAGGCCACTTTTCAGTACATAGGTAAATAAGTCTGGGTGCCTTAACAAGTGGCATTAAGTGAAAGGGTTTTAAATTTTCTATTAGGCATCCCAGTGGAGTGGTGGGAGGTATTTCCTTGGTCGGTTTATTCCCCATGGGTGGAGTGAGACGTGACCAATCAGTCTTGGAGCTCGTCAGCCCAAGAGTGTGGCCACGCAATAATCAGAGAATGGCAGAGCGTTATTCGAAGCTCGTCAGCTCGAAAACGTTGCCAGAGCCAACAGAGGCCGGAGGACTCAGCAGTCCGAGACAGATGTACCGCCCTGGGCAGCACGTCTTCCACCCTTGAGGAATGTACCCGCCCTAAGGAAAGGGTTGAAGAATAGTTTTTTAAAAAAAGGGTACCTTACCTAATTGAAGCCGATGTGGGATGGTATTTCCAGCGAACGGGTGGATGAAAGTGGGCCTCTGGATCAAAATCAGGGTCCCCAAGTGTCTCTGGCTAGCTGCCCGCCAGCAGGTAGCTGCCAAGTCCTCGGGGAGAGCCCGACCGGGTTTCTGGCAGCCTCAACA